>NQII01000822.1:0-99789 GCA_002778355.1 Clitarchus hookeri | reverse complement strand
CCCCACCAACCCCTCCCCTCGCAGGCCCTTCCTCTAATTAATCGACGGGCAGAACTGTAGCTAGCGCCACTAACGCCATTGTGTGTGTGTGTGTCAGCACGCGGGTGCGTGCAGACACGGAATGAGCCGACAACACGCGAAGGGGTGTGAGGTTTAAGGGGTCGCGGAGGGGGGGTTGGCGAGGGTGATTGGTGGGCTGTGTCGCTAAAGCGAGCGACGGGAAAATTTACATCAACTTCCACCGTGTACGGCTCCCGTGTTCTCCAGCATCCTGTCTCTGCCCCGCGGTAGTTCTCGACGATTCACGAAGCATCTGTGGACGTTCGGGAAGTCGATAAATACTCAACAAGTCGTAAATTCACACTGTAAAGGAACGCAAGGGTCAATATCTATAAGATTGAAAATTGGTGTTCATACGTTTCGATTTTACGTGATTTACGGGGACGAAACATTTTTCATGTGGTATGCATTTGCGCACAGTTTCCCGTGAATTCGTGAGTTTTTTTTCTTAATGGCACAAGCAAAATGCCAAAGAAGAAAAAATTTTGGCGGGAAAGTACAATATCCAATTTTTAGTAATATACCTGTTGCTTAAAATTCGCGGAAAAATTTCCTGCACCTTAATTTTAATGAGAATTTGTTTGCTCGACAAAAACCCACAACCACTTGAAAACGATTTTCCAGGAATTTTCCTTGCGTTCGGCGTTAAAAACAGAACGGTAACTGACAAAAATCAGAGCACCTGATACGTACAATTGTGAAATTTCTATATTTACAATTTGTATTAGTGTCTCATTAAATGAATGCGATTGTAGTCTCCGTTCAATGACATTTAATCGGCTGCCGGTTGGTTCTGGACCTAATTTATTATTAAAGTTGTTCGAAACATTCTTGCAATGGAGGTGAATGATTAAGAGCAATATTATGAACATACGCCATTTCTCACATTGCCGTCACAGGATACCAATTTTGAGACATGAAACAATCACGGAAACACGAACCAAGAGTAACTCTATTCGAAAGGTATATAATATTTTTAATAACTTCCACGATACAATATGTCAGGTTAATAACAAAATAGAAAACAAAAACAAGAATTACAGATGGAATAATTAAACGAAAAAATAGAAATAGCCAAGAGCAACGCAGATTAAGACAGCACAGACGAGAACCGTAAGACAAAAATATCACGCAAGATTCAGCGTTTGTCTGTGCTGTCTGAGTGGTGTTAGATTAGTTTTTTTAAGTTTTTTTTCTTCATTTTTGATAGTTATTGTGTTCTTCTGTGCCGTCGTAGTTTTGTCGTCTAACCTCGCGACTGTTATTTCCACGTTGTGTGATCCAGTCTTGCGTGAATAATTTATTCTCAATGTTCGTCTCTGCTGACTTAAATTTTGTTGTCGGTTGTTTTTTTTTTCATCTGTTTTTTCCGTATTAGAATTCTTTTATTTTCTTTTTGATTTTTAATCAGACAAAATTCTTTTTGGTATTTACGGTATTAGATTTATATATATATTTTTTGACCACAACTACTCTCGAATCGTTCTTCCGAGAATATTTGGTGTCTCAGACTTGGTTTTCTGTACGGCAACGTGAAGCAATAGAATTTGTTCATAATACTGCGCTTAATTATGTTACTTAAAATCTCATGTTTATTAGTCTTTCTTAAGTTAACAATTTGACATGAAATACAAAAATTATTTTTTGATTGCTGTGTTTCAGTAGAACATTTGTAAATTTCGCCGTTTTACACGTATGCCCAATCAGCTTCACGTTGATGTCGACTTTGATAACAAGAGCCCAGTTTTTAAAATAGTTTATAAAACTGTCATGTCTTTAAGGTCCTCGCCTAGCTAAAGCGAACTGTGAATCTCAGAGTTTATAAATTCGTGCTTTCTTGGAAAAATACTGTACCCAGTTGTGGGTTTGGGGTGTCTTTAGGAATATAACTTGACAAACGTTACAAGTATGTATAAATACACTGAAGAGCCAAAAAAAAAAAAACTGGTATAGGCGTGTGTATGCAAATAACATTGGCATTGAACCAATCAGAGTAATGCGATGCGGTCGGCAGCTAGATCGGTTACTGCTGCTACAATGGCAGATTATCAAGATTTAAGTGAGTTTGAACGTGGTGTTATAGTCGGCGCACGAGAGATGGGACATAGGATCTCCGAGTTAGCGATAATATTTGGATGTTCGCGTACGACCATTTCACGACTGTGCCGTGAATATCAAGAATCCAGTAAAACATTGCATCTTTGACATCTCTGTGGCCGGAAAAAGATCGTGAAAGAACAGGACAAACGACGACTGACGAGAATCATTAAACGTGACAGACATGGAACCGTTTCTCAAATTGGCACAGATTGGATTTGTGAACTTCCCTGCAGGATTCATGGTGTGAATTGCCTCCTACCTACCTTTAAACATTAGTCGAGTCCATGCCACGTCGTCTTGCGGCACTTCTGCGTGCTCGGGGGGCCCTGCACTATATTACGCAGGTATACCAGTTTTTTTGGCTCTTCAGTGTATATGGCTCCTGCGAAACGAACACTTACATTGAACAGTTCTCATATCGTGTTGGTCATCAGGATAATAAAGCTTCGGAATCCAAATAATACGGATGACCAGTTAGAAAACTTTGGAATTACATAAATAATAAAAATATAAATTAAAATTTTGAACTGATATGTTAACATTTGCGAATAATAATTAATTTTATTCCACAAAACTCTCAAAATATGGATTAAGTACGTTATTAAATTTTGAAATATAAAATAAAAAATTATTTACAGTCAATTAAAATGGTTAGTATATAAATTCTTTAAAGTTTTGGTCCATAAATAATTTAGAGAAATCCTCCCTAAAATACACGAAATGCAATGAACAGGTGTACTGTAATTCCTTCGGCAACTCAACTTTATGAGATTTGCAGTGGTGATATTTTAATTTTATTGTGAAACCATAAAAACAAAAGTGTTATTGCTGCTCCTGAAATTACNACGTACGTTATAAAATTTTGAAATATAAAATTAAAAATTATTTACAGTCAATTAAAATGGTTAGTATATAAATTCTTTAAAGTTTTGGTCCATAAATAATTTAGAGAAATCCTCCCTAAAATACACGAAATGCAATGAACAGGTGTACTGTAATTCCTTCGGCAACTCAACTTTATTAGATTTGCAGTGGTGATATTTTAATTTTATTGTGAAACCATAAAAACAAAAGTGTTATTGCTGCTCCTGAAATTACGCTAAGCACCGCATCAAGATGTACAGACATTTGCTTGGCGTTTCGAGTATTTGTTCTTACAAAAGGATGAGGAAATGATGATTGAGAAAATTACTATTTACTTTGGCAAAAGAAGAACAGAGTCCAAGCGACCCTCGCAGTCCCGTGATGAAACGGCGGCCGGCAGAAAGTATGGCGTCGTATCTGCGGTGAATAGTTTAACTGTCCTCCCTCTTTTGCTGATGGATTCCGGGGTGAACTTAGTGCCTTCGCCCATCGTACACAATTTCAGCGTGACGCTATCATCGACTGGCGATTTCGAATCGCCTATCGTCGCCGATGCGTCCACACAATGCTCGTCGCGACATCTCGCCTTGTGTTTCGTCTCGANATTGCCTTCGCCCATCGTACACAATTTCAGCGTGACGCTATCATCGACTGGAGATTTCGAATCGCCTATCGTCGCCGATGCGTCCACACAATGCTCGTCACGACATCTCGCCTTGTGTTTCGTCTCGATCTTCGTGATGACTGGTTCGGCTAAGACGTTAACATTGTCGAGCTGAGGGCTTGGCGAAAGAGGAGGTAGAATGATTCTGGAGATGTGGCATGAAACTCAACACTTCTTAATGGCTGTGACTCTTGTACCGAGCCTTAACTGCGAACGTGGGCTCACGGTTTGCTAGCACTGAGCGTTCAGAATTATGCTGGCTAAGTTCGTAGACTAGAGGCCGCATTCAGTTCATGTTTGTAGACTGTTCACTGTTATCTAAGATTTTCTGAAATAAACATTTGAAAAATGTCACGGCCCCCTACCTGCGTATAATGACATGCGCTTTGTAAAGTTGGTAACCACGAAAGGAAGGTCATTCATATGTTGATGTTGAATAAAAAAGCTAGGAAAACATTTGTAAACACTGACAGGATTTATTTTGCGTCCTGTTTTTTAGTACACATAAGTTGTAAGAATTACCATATTTGTAAAATATTCACTTTACTAATAATTTCACAATTTTACTTGATTGATGCGTGAACAAAGTGATCAGGCCCTTGTCAATATTATTTTATATATGATTTAAGCATACAAAACGTGCATACTAGTAAATCTTAGGCGTAGCTCAGGTTACCATAAACAGCATATTCACAGAACGCTTGCCATAGAGTACTATAAAGCATACGTTTCTTACCAAATAGTAAAATTACAAGTAAATAACGACTCCTCAGACAAGGAAACAGTCAGACGCGTATTTGAAGGAATACACTGTAGAACCAGGACAACTAGAATGCCCTTCTAACACAGTGTAACTCCGCTTCGTTACCTTGTAGCTGTATAAACACAGTGAACGTTCGCTACGGTCGTCTACATAATTATGTATACGGTGAAAAATATGCCTTCTCGAAAACTATCCACTACTCTGAATTATTCCGAGGTGATATTTCGCTGCTTTCAAAGTACCAGATCTACTCGATGACGTTAAAATTGAATGACCCAGAGAACCACTGAATGATCCCAAAACTGAATTGCGTGGGCCTCCAATAACTATTTGTAGGCTCTGGAATGTGCACCTTGCACTGTCCTGCCGGAAGAGACGAATGCGTCAGAATGAAAACAGGAAATAAATTTGTCTGTCACATCCTAAACGACTTGCAAGCAGCGTTCGTAGACGTCTGTAATCGCGCGAAGGGTTTTTAACGCCGTGTGTGAGTGAAGAGATTTGGGTGGCTCTTAATAGCGGTATCTTGAGAGCCGATGAGGGTTTATTGGGGTGAGTATGGAGCAGCAACGGGATAAAAGGGTGGGTGAAACGGGATATCCCCGAGTAGACCCGCCGTTGTAATGCAAGTCAATTGAAGTCATCCTGAAATTTTTACGAAGCGCCCGCCAGAGCGTGCAGTTTTTTGTTAACATGCCTGGTGCGTGAATGCAGAGGACACACCTCGGTACACAATGCATCAAATTTATTTTTAAGATTTGTTCTTGGAGTAATGAAAATTAGATACATTACTGGTAGATCTTACACATTTCAGGAAAAAAAATTGCCTAGAAATAGAATAAGTGTAAAAAATAAATTTGGTATCATAAATCTAAATCTCAGAAAATATGTTAAAATGTTATATTTTTGAAATTACTGTTAACTATGTAGTGGTGTACCTGGAAAATTACAGTGAATAAAAAAACAGGGAAAGAAGTATATAACTTAAAAACTAGGGTGAAATTACTAAAAAAATATATTGTTTCAGAAGAAACCATCGCAAAACGCAGGAATGGGTCACACTTTTAATAAAAACATTAAATAATTTTTTTTAATTAATTGAAAAACAAGGTTACCAGGAAGAGTATTCTTTAATCAGTGGTAATATCAAACACATTCTCCGCGGCTATGAGAGGGTGATCGCTGCATACCCGAAATAACATTTTTTCATCAGAAGAGCAAAGTCACAAAAATATGATGAATGTCCTGCCTTGCATTATTCACTAATTATTCTACTGAAAACTTTTTCCTTCAGCAAATATACAGATCAGTATTGTAGAAGATTATCACTGGAAGCTATTCTGGCGGGTTTGACAAAAAAACTTGGTCACAGTTGTCAAAGTCTTGTTGTGCTCAGTCTTAATAAGTTCTTAAAAAAAAAATGGATCATTCACTAAAACGGCGTATTTGTTTTAATAAACGAAGTAATATCCTGTATACTGTATCGCAGAAATTTTGTGCGCAATAATATATTGTCATCATTATATTTATATGAGTAAAAACATTTTCAATTTTTTACTGCCTAGCCCTAAGTATTATTAATATTTCAATTTCCTGGAAAGTGTACATAAAAAATAGTGTAACTTGTGGTAATTTTACTGCTTTAAAGTAGATACACAGTTCTAAATTGGAGAACTATTATTAAAAAATTACTTTAGAGCCTTCCAGTGAAATATAGAAAAAATTAAATTCATAGAATTTGATACAGTGAGGGTGTAAAAGAGTTTTGCGTTTACCATACGAATATTTACTAAATACGACACACAATACTTTTTTTACTGTTTTTTTTAAACAGGTATCATATTTCTTATCTCACTTGCAGACTACATTACTGATGATTCGCTGTCTTCAATCGGCCACAGGGCTGAAATGCCGTTGAACACGACCGCCACACACACACACACAATACACACAGCTAGTCTCATTCATCATGGGAGACCAGCAGACAGAATGAGTTTTGCCTCGTAAGCCCGCTACCCATTTCTCCGAAACAGGGTACAGAAATAACCAACACGAGTGCTTCCCCCACGTGAAACGTTTCACTCCGTACAATTACGCGCACAACGCATTGCCGCGTAATTATAAGCCCGCGGAGCTCCGAAATTATCTCGTGTGTAATCTGCACCAGCGCGAAAATACATTGCAGCGCTAACTTTCTCTTTTAAAGCGGGGCGGCAGGAGGCAAAAAAACAAAATCGTCGTGATGGATTGTCATAATCTACGCGAAAGAGTATACAAATAACTGCTAGCAAGGAGGAAGGCAGGGGGAGGGGGATGGCGGGGAACTGTTGAATTCTGCCGGTGGAGGGGGGAACGGTGTATTTTTATTGGAAGGGGTACAAGCGCGCGCGTGTGTGATCCACTGCAAAGCGAATTTCAACGTGCGGGAAGGGACCCACGAACGTTGCCATGATGCTGACGAATTACGTGTCACGCGGCCACTGACGCAAAACTGAAAATTCGAATTCGGGCGCGCATCATATTTTTTGACGTGACAACGTCTTAAATTAGGTTGCGGCTGGGAGTCACTTATGAAAAAGTGTAACGCTCGGTAACGTTACGATGAGTCACCGAGGAGGGGTAATCAAGGGAGGGAAATGAGGGGAGGAAACAGGAGGGGAGCCGAGCCGGCCAAGGAGAAAGCCACCTTGCATGGAAGCAATTCCAAAGACGAACGACGCGGTGGAGCTAGCGTCGCAGTTTTACAATTAATAAATGTAATTAGACGAACCACAAGGAAATTAATAACGCGCTTGATAAATAAAGACGCTCTCGCATTACTAAAAAAATATGTTTAATGAATATTCGTTGCAGTGACAGATATTGTTATTTTGACGTGACAACGTCTTAAATTAGGTTGCGGCTGGGAGTCACTTATGAAAAAGTGTAACGCTCGGTAACGTTACGATGAGTCACCGAACGAGAGAGAGGCCCGCCGAATGCCTTGCGTCTCTCTCCCACTCAACTATGATCGGTCTGCCGCGCGCGCAGCACTACGTTGTCACGTAAAATCTTCGCCCGTAAAACCGACTTTACAGGCAACCATTTTTTTTTCTGGGGCTGTGTGCGAGAGGTCTTTGCGGTTCGATTGGCTTGTCCTGGCCCCTTCCCCTCCCCCCTCCCTGGTGAATTTTTTTTTCGCACACGATTTTTTTCTGGGAGTGAGTGATGGCTCTGACAGCGTTCGCGACTATCCTCGTGCCATATTGTCACTTGTGACCCGCACCAACTCTCCCAACATTCCCTTTCCCCTTTTCACACCGACCGGAATAACCCCGTTACGGTAGGCTGAAATATTGAAATATCAATGACGATAGAAGAGAAGAGGGGGGGGGGCGAACTTCAGTTCTACCCCGCTCTCCGACGTGTTTCATGATGAACAATGTAATAGCAATCACAAGCATGTGATTTATTTTTCGGTTTTTGTTTTCGCCGTGAGCCTGCTTGACCATTCCGTCCCTTAGCACCATTTCAGCTTCGTACAAATCTTCACGGGGAGTGCGATTTCGCCGTGAAATTGTGAGCGCTTCGTCATTGACTCAGCGAGTGCGTTCGTGATGCTATTTTAATAACTTCCCGGTAGCAATAGGAAAACTGTCATCTTTGTGTCCACAGTACGGCAGAGCTTCTAGTTGCAGATACATTTGTACCGAAGCGCTGAAATGCAGCAGTCATTACAGATTTCAGGTTCTGGAACGTACTGTAATTAAGAGCAATTGTGCATTTAGAAATATAGCGCCTTTGGAAGGTACAAAGTAGAGACAAAGAGGAGCTTGTATATTTCGTGAAGGAGGACGTGGAAGTAAAACATGCGATATGCAAAATAATGTTTTTTGTCGTTCTCGATGAAAAATTTAAATACAATATTTTTACTGCGGTGTGTGGCTATGCTCGCAGAGCGTATGATGCAGTAGGCAATCATTACAAAGCGCTTACCGCACATAACGCGAATGAAAGCGCCGCTGACCATCACCTCACTTTCAATCCTTTTTATTTAATCGGGCGCAAAAGCGGCTGATGTATTAAACCCGTCTTACTTACTCCAAACGAAGACATATTCAAGCCTTTGCCCTCACTAGAATTCTAATTTGAGAGCCCTTGCGTCGTTAGTTTGAGTGAAAACAGTTAAAATCTTGAAAATTCTTGTATTTCGGTCTCGTGTAGCGATAAATTTATTGTTTTACCGCGGTATTCGTAATTACCAAGAACATAAGCCGGCGTCCGTTACAAAATTTTTACTGAACGGAGAAGATAAGGAAACTGGATGTTTGAAATAGTTCTTCAGAAACCAAAATATAAAATTCAGAAAATAAATTAGCCAGTAAATAATGGTGTAATCTACACAGCACTCTGATAAATGATCAAATGACAGTAAGACAACATTTTAAAAAATGTATCAAAATCGTGGTTGATTTTTTTAAATTTGAAATGCACGGTACGGGCATGTTGCTTGTCCCGTGGCAGTAAGATACAGGAACCCACGGGGCGTGGACAGAGGCGCCATCGCCTGTTCGGCTCGGAAGGAAGTCGCATAGCAGTTGAATGTTCTCCTGAGTAATATCAGCTCACAGCTGTAGTGGCTGGTCAACTTCCGAGCTGATGCCACGCATGGTCTATCAGGGGCATATTGGGAGAACTGCAAGCCGCGAGCGAAACTCAACACGACGCAGGCTTGTCTTGTTGAGAGGGTGCACCAGGGCTTTGTCTTGTTGAGAGGCTCTACCAGGGAGTTTTGTCTTGTTGAGAGGCTGTACCAGAGCGTTGTCTTGTTGAGAAGCTGTACCGGGGCGTTGTCTTGTTGAGAGGCTGTACTAGGGCGTTGTCTTGTTGAGTGGCTGTACCAGGATGTTTTCTTGTTGAGAGGTTGTAGCAGGGCGTTGTCTTGTTGAGAGGCTGTACCAGGACATTGTCTTGTTGAGAGTTTGTACCAGAGCATTGTCTTGTTGAGAGGTTGTACAAGGGCATTGTCTTGTTGAGAGGCTGTACCAGGGCTTTGTATTGTTGAGAGGCTGTACCAGGGCGTTGACTTGTTGATAGGATGTACCAGGGATTTGTCTTGTTGAGAGGCTGTAACATGGTGTTGTCTTGTTGAGAGGTTGTACCAGGGCGTTTTGTCTTGTTGAGAGGCTGTACCAGAGCGTTGTCTTGTTGAGAGGTTGTACCAGGGTGTTGTCTTGTTGAGAGTTTGTACCAGGGCGTGGTCTTGTTGAGAGGTTGTACCAGGGCATTGTCTTGTTGAGAGGCTGTACCAGGGCATTGTCTTGTTGAGAGACTGTACAAAGGCATTGTCTTGTTGAGAGACTGTACAAAGGCATTGTCTTTTTGAGAGGTTGTACCAGGGCATTGTCTTGTTGAGAGGTTGTAGCAGGGCGTTGTCTTGTTGAGAGGCTGTACCAGAGCATTGTCTTGTTGAGAGGTTGTACCAGGGCGTTGTCTCATGAGGGGGCAACGCATGAGGACGCAAGATGTCACCGACGTACCGCTGCGCCGCTCGGCACTCAGAATCACTACCAGTAGTGATACGAAGTCGAACTTCGTGGTTCTCCACACAATGCGTCCAGGAGCTGAGCTGGTGTGGTATCTCCACAACATTTTAAGGATGTCTTCTCTCTTCGCAGCGTCGCCATACTCGCACACGACGGTCATCCGTGGTCGTTTCATCGCTGGAAGTGATGTGACGACACGAGCCACCACTCAGTACCTCCCAGTCACGGAAACTTCCAAACGGCACCGTCTCTGCTCCGCCATTAACGGCGGCCGAAGAGTGGGCTGGTGAATCCTTAGTGCGGCTTACAGTAATTTTGAAGGTTCTCCTTGGACTTTGTGACTGAAGACGGGAACAGATTCCAGCTTACGAAACGTCGCAATGTTTTAGTCGAAGGAATGTCGTTGCGTTATTCTGTATTGTCCTAGCTGTGTAGTTTGTGCACAGATCTGTTCTGGCCAATGTCTTTGGCTGTGTCATATACTTATTTTTTAATGTTGTATATGCACCGTCCTCACAGTCTGCTGGCCACTTTTTCTGGTATTATCGAGGCGTTTTTCTTGTGATAGATGAATCGAACACTTATGTCTACTCTATTTAATAATAATATCTTACATATTTTATGACGTCATTAACCATGTTTTTTTTTACTTTTATTTTACTCTCGTATCTAAATTGTTTGTCATTTTGCAGGTATTCTGTGACTTATTACGAATAGTTACAATGGCGTTTATCAAAATTAATGACTCAGTTTTATTGAGATGATCATTTATCTACGTCATAAATTGATGTGCACATTGAAGGTTGTTTTAGACGTAGCATTCAGTTGAAGTCATACAATTTAGAGATCCGGCAATGGTATGTACGTGTAATTCATTTGAATTCTTCCTTCTGGTTGGTTATTTATTTTTTTGTTGATCAGCGTGGGCATATGCATATATAGGATGAGTTATAAAAACACAAACAAACTACGTCTGCATATTCCTTATGTAAGAAAAGTGGAAAACTTATATGCGACATACGGTCAACGATGCTTCTTAACGGTGGCACGCACCCTTGAAGGTGGAGATGAAACACATGTTTATTCAAAACTAGCGAGCCGGCCCGGCTTCGCCCGGTACAAATTAAGTTTTTACAGCTATACTTTAAAAGAAAAAAATGGTTACTATATGTCATCCTTGAAAGGTAAATATACGCCATCGCAGACTTTCCTGTAGACCTTTTTTAGAGCTACAATTCTGTAGTAAATTAATTTGATGTATCTCTTATGGTTTGGTATGCGCAATCTGAGAGCCATAAAAGCGGTTTTTTACGACTTGATTACATACGGTTCGACATTTATCTATTATTCTTAAATTAAATATCAACATATTTGACAAAAAAACCTTTCCCAAGAAATTCTCTAAATGATGTTGACAACCGCATCAACATCTATTAAGTAGTTTAGAAGTACTAAGCGAATACACATCCAGACGCGGATAAGGGACTTTGATTTATACTTTTTAGAGATACAACAGACAATATTTGAAATGGAACGATGACATCTAGGATAAACTGTAGTTGAAAAAATATCTGCAAATACTGTGTAACCAGTCACTACCTTAAAATTACGTCATAGAGAAAATAAGGGTTGCAACCCTGTTGTTGCGTAAATGTCTGTGATGTGGAAGCTTAATTGATTTTACAACGAAGGATTGTAAATATGCACTTTAAAACTAACGAAAAAGACGGTCTTGACTTACACCGTTTGCGAGAAATTCATGTAAAAATATATAAACCATTACGTTACTGCACTTAGCAGATAAGCAATACGGAATACACATACGTATTATTCCAAAATAGGGTTGTTCAAAGTACCCACTATTTACTTCAAAGCAGAAGTTACAGCGTTATTATCCTGGATTTCATTGTTCGATTTCAAATATGTTTTCTAACATTTACAATAAACCTGTGTTCCAGCTCCACCTTTAAGGATGCGTACAACCATTACGATAGAAGCATCGCCGACCATATGTCGTATATATGTTTTCGACTTTGTTTGTCATAAAGAATATGCATGCTTACCTGTATATAACCCTGTCGTGTGACGGTTTAGGAATATGAGAGCGACGCTGGCCCACAACCCCCCCCCCGCATAACCAGGGTAGAGACACGTGTCACGAAGCAGGTGAACAGCCAGAACGGACCGCAGTTACACGTGTCTTGCTGCGCGTCCTGCTGCGTAGGCTTCTCTGCCACGCCCCTTCACCCCCTAGTCTTCTAGNCTTCTCTGCCACGCCCCTTCACCCCCTAGTCTTCTAGCCAGCCCGTGAGATCTGTGGAGCGCAGAGGTTTCACGGGATCAAATAATCATGTGTATTTTGCCTAAATTCAAAATATACGCACCACGGAAGAAATAGAGGACGAGCTGGATATTGGTGCCGAGAACACCCCCCTCCTCCCCTTAGCTAACCACAGGACAATGTGGAAACGCACCGAAGAAGTAGCTGATGAGAGTAAGCTAGGGGCGAGGTACTACCCCCCCCCCCTGGCCAAACCTTCAAGAACCAGGACACGTGATTTGAAAGGCATTGTTCTGCGTTCTACCACCTCACCACCTCACCCCCTCCCCCCCAACAAGCCGCCACGTGCCGCGACAATTATGACTGGAGGCTGGCGAGCATATATACCCCTTTACGAGAGAAGAGAGGGGAGTTCATTATCACCGCGCCGAGGGAAGAGTTGCGTCAAGGAATCGCGAGAAGACGTGAGCACGAGTCCGAACCGCAGTCCAGGGAGACGGCAGCACCTGCGGGCCTTCTTCCAAGACCTACCACTTCGCCGGAGCTCATCCCCAGATGACAGCCTACCAACACTCACCGCTGAGTTAAGTATAAAAATCGGCGCCCATAGAAGCCCCACTCAACCACGAAGTCGCCCAGTGAATACGAGTAGTCAAATTAGGTACCACACCTCGGAAGTGCTGATGTATGTAGTTCTTGTGTAAACTCCAGACAATAAATTCGTCCTTAAAAATGAAACAGCAACCGACTAAATTATTGCAAACCCCTTAACCTTCAGGCATTATATAGTCTGTGCCGGGGGGCATTAACAACGACACTATAAGCCACTCTGTCTTCCACAGTGGCGATATAGAGTCAACCCAGTCAATAATTTCATGTACTAGGTGGTGCCCCGAGTGTAGGCAGCCACGCACCACAGCATGGTTCAACGAGTTCGTGGACTGACACACTGTTTGTAGGCAACCATGCACCAAGGTATCCACAACCGTATTGACCTCACTATGTCTAAATGTACAAATACACATATTTCACACACATATATGTAAGGAATGTGGAAATTTTGCCTTACATACAGATATATAAAATTTTGAGTGTACAAGCAAAAAACCNTCTAAATGTACAAATACACATATTTCACACACATATATGTAAGGAATGTGGAAATTTTGCCTTACATACAGATATATTAAAATATTGAGTGTACAAGCAAAAAACTGCAAACTATTTAATTTTTATTATTTAATAAACACAAGACCAAATGTAAATTCGTAATACCAAAATTTTACGTAACATTTACCCTGGCCTGTATTACTACCCTCTGATGGAATTACTAAATTTATATATTTTTATTAGATGCTTCTGGTTTCCTGACTTATTTTTGCGGTGAATGTGTGGTTTTTGATTATCAATTCCTCTTCAGCAAACTTAATAGAACATTTTCAAAGTACAGATGATTTGCATTCTGAAAGGCGTATAAAGACACAGCAAATACAAATATTAATTTTCTCTCTCTCTCTCTCTCTCTCTCTCTCTCTCTCTCTCTCTGTCTCTAAGACCGCACACAGCATTTCACTGCAAAAAGCTGACGAGATTTTTCATTTCGTTTTTCGACCATGTCCTATTCACAAACAGTAGCTATATAATTAATTTCCTTTGTCGCGGCCCACCTAACGTCTAATCGAAACGCCTGAAAAAAAATCCCTTTGTTGTATTCCGTTCTTTGGCAACGCCATCAGTCTACGGGAAGAGAAAAAAAATTGTTTACTCGTTGTAAGGGTCTGATGGGGCTACCCTGATATTAACCTGCGCATGCGCCTGAATCACGGATGGTTAACTCTAGAGGAATTATTCATATCCTGGCGCGGTAACATGTGTCGATGTTGGAGGAAGGGGGAGTTTCGCCCTGTTACAGAGGGGGATGATTGGCCTATCCATCACAGTAATGACACCGGATTATGGATACCGAAAACGACCGAGTGTGTGTGTGTGTGTGTGTGTGTTTTGGCGGGCTCGTGTAAGGTAGAAAGGGGGACCGGAACGAGAGGAGTGGGAGAGATCAAAAACAAAGGGTCCTGAGAGTGCATTATCCGCCAGTAATGGGATATTACCGTGCCTTGTCTTTGATATCCGCAGCGGTGAGTACCCAGCGCGATAAAGAAAGGCCGGCGCTCGCTGATTGGCTAGTTAGGACACGCAAGGACCGAAGCTCAAAGACCCCAGCATAAACAAGCTGCTTAGCGCTGGCTGATCGTCGCTCGAACTTCAGGGAGGTTGTCACATCGCCAATGTTGTCAGTCCTTACTTAGGCAATCATGCATTTGCACAGCAATGTAAAGAAACAAACAAATTAATTATTAATCACCCTTACATATTTTTTAGTAGGAATTAACCATCCTACTAATATTATAATCGCGAAAGTTTGTGAGGATGGATGTATGGATGTTTGTGACTCTTTCACACAAAAACTACTAAATGGATTTTAATGAAACTTGACAATAATATAGCTCATACATCACAATAGCACATAGGCTATAATTTATAAAGATATATTGTGTAAATTGGCCATCATAAAACGATTAGTGTCAAGTAAGTCGGAAAAAATTCTACCATCTGCGAGCTATTTTGGCGTGTGCTGCAAAAACCGTAAGAGTTACACAAATATAATGTATGGTGAAAATATTTATCTTAAATAGTTCTTTAAAATAATTCGCGACATCATATATCTATAATTTATGTGTGAGCCATTATTGACAAAATAGTGAACCATAAACACAATAAAATTTGATACTATATTTCCAATGCACGGTTTGTAGAAACAAATTGATTCTTTATCAAATATAAATACTTTTATCGCTTCTGATATTAACAGTAGATAAACTTNAGTTTGTAGAAACAAATTGATTCTTTATCAAATATAAATACTTTTATCGCTTCTGATATTAACAGTAGATAAACTTTGTATTTTACCCTGCGTAATTCGGACGAATATTTTAAAAGTTACGACGTTGAGAAAGTGAGTGCGCGCTGCTAAAATGGTTCGGTCCGGCGGGCGCAAGGCGGTCGGGCGCACTGCGGGCGAGGTGGGGGAAAAATTAGCTCATCGCCGAGTGCGCAACCCGAACGCGGGCAGACGTCGTTGACGGTTGTGTCCGTTTTGTTTAGTAGATATTATAATAATTGGATCGACAGGTATTGCATTTTTTTAAAGTATAAAATAATAATAGCTACCGTACTGGATTTTTTTGGTAGTGTAGAAAAAGTAGTTACTAAGAATTATGCCGCGAAAGCGTACGTCTAATCTTTCCCAAAGCTCTAATTAAGCTCGAGCAGACTGGGAAGCCTAATTATTTTCACTTGGCATTTTAACACAGCTACTTTCATGACGGAAGGCACTTTGTGAATGGGAGGGTGTTACTGCTTAAAAACTAATCGAACTAAACCTACAGTGTTAGTCGGTCCACGATTTACTGAGCAATTTCTAAAGATCTGTTAAGATTCTTCGTCCAGGCCAGTGTGATCTGTTCCGCCACAAGGGAAAACTAATATCACCATATATGATTATATACTAAGTATGAGGTATACCGATTATTTGTCTTCATCGCGCGCACCGAACATTGAGCTACCCCAAAATAGCACATCTGTCAAAATCGCATGGCAACCAGTGATGAACGTGATTTTTCACATCTTAATTTTTAAAATACAATCACTTTTTTTATGATTCAAATAGTTTTTGCCAATTTAAATTTAATCGAACTGCATTAAAAATTCGCAAGAGAAAGTGTGCAAACAGCTCAAAGCACTTCTTTACTAAACAGTGTCCTAACCTCGAAACCTATCCACGTCGTTTATGATAGAAGTGTCGGCAGAAAAGCAGTTCAATGTTGGGACACATAGACTGTACAAGTAGCAAAAAACAAGCAGTTAACAGTTGGTCAACTGTTGGCAGTGTTCGCAAGTGTTCGCATTTAGGACCGTCAGAATTTCATTTATGGTAGACAAAGAGGTGATATATAGAAATTTGAAATAGTCCGTAAATGGGCTAATGATTTCGCAATTATTGTTAGATTTAAACAGATGCCCCACAAGCAGATAATAAACGAAATGTAATTTGTTACTTACTGCTGGGAAAATATTAGCAGCATGTTTATAGGCCATTTACGACATGTCAACTATTGCTTACTGCTGGTTGATATACAATCAGCAAACGTGTGGGCCATTTATGGTATACCAACTGTTATTTACTGCCACCGATGTATTAGTATCTTGCTAATGGGACACGTTTGGCATGCTAAATGTTGCTTACTGCTGNCACTTCTTTACTAAACAGTGTCCTAACCTCGAAACCTATCCACGTCGTTTATGATAGAAGTGTCGGCAGAAAAGCAGTTCAATGTTGGGACACATAGACTGTACAAGTAGCAAAAAACAAGCAGTTAACAGTTGGTCAACTGTTGGCAGTGTTCGCAAGTGTTCGCATTTAGGACCGTCAGAATTTCATTTATGGTAGACAAAGAGGTGATATATAGAAATTTGAAATAGTCCGTAAATGGGCTAATGATTTCGCAATTATTGTTAGATTTAAACAGATGCCCCACAAGCAGATAATAAACGAAATGTAATTTGTTACTTACTGCTGGGAAAATATTAGCAGCATGTTTATAGGCCATTTACGACATGTCAACTATTGCTTACTGTTGGTTGATATACAATCAGCAAACGTGTGGGCCATTTATGGTATACCAACTGTTATTTACTGCCACCGATGTATTAGTATCTTGCTAATGGGACACGTTTGGCATGCTAAATGTTGCTTACTGCTAGGCACTTAATAGCAGCATACTTACGGCCCTTTTGCGGTATGAAAACTGTTCCATATTACTGAAGAAACATTTGCAAGCTTCAGTGCTATTTATTGCATGCCAACTTACTGCTGCGGCCATATTACTAATAATTTAATGGGCCATTAATGGCATTCCGGATATATATATGTTGTTGTGCAGTAGCAAATAGCATATGTGAATTCTCTTTATTTTTTTATTTCATGCATATATGAAGTAAAATTATGGTGTGACATTGCTAGTAATGGGAAAATATTGCTTTTAGACTGAAAACCTGCAAAAAAATTACTGGTAAAAGAATTCGTTATTTTGCATTTTAAATTACTCTTGAAAGTAGCCGGAAACTAAAATACTGGTATTTTAAACACAACACAGAAATCATATTATTGACTTGTGAAACTAACATTAATTATATCTATGTCGAAACTTATAATGCTACTTGTATGTAGAAAGTATTCAGATTAACATAAATTAATTTACACGAATATATGGTAGAGTAGGACAGGCTTGTGAGTTCGATTTTAGGTTTTTCCATAGATATTTACTAATTATGAAGTAATACTGATTATAATATGGAATATGGTAAATAAGAAAATTTTATTTTGGTAAAACTTAATTATTTTTTTACTTTGAAAATGCATAGCAAGCTGCTTCTATGTGAGTCATAATTGGCCAATAGCTGGGCTATAGAAGTGGCCAATAGCTGGGCCACAAGTGGCTTGCCAACAGTTGACTTATGAAATGTGGTTTACTTACTGCAGGTCAGAAGCAGAAAGCCAGTTGGGCCAATACTCTTACACATGGCCCACTGAAGGCGCTGACAACATGTTTGGGATACAGTTGGTTACGCAGAAGCGGGCCGCTTTATAAGGCAGATTGTATTCTGCTACTTGGACCTTTATCTGAAGAGTGGCCCAGATGTGGCCAAATGGAAACAACAGTCAAGAGGCATCATTTGGGCCACAAGCATCTGCGGGTGCATTCCTGTGGCTGACTGATTCTTAACTGATTATGGAAACTGTATGTGGGCCGCTCACATACAAGCCAACTGACTTCTGCTATTTGGGTGGTTGTGCGCAGCCTGCGAGATCGCTCTACACCGTATTCACTCTACGTATCTGATCACTACTAACAATACGGCGAACCGTAGACTGAATATGGGATGGACCAATTTTTTTGTCATCTGCGCATGTACTCAACTCAACATCGACTCTCCCATCGCCAGTACAAATGTCAAAAGTCACCTTGCCAGTATTGATAATCTTATTTGTTTACATTTGAACTTTCAACAGGTCCGTTCGATTTACACGAATACAACACTTTGAACAATTCGAATACAATATAACTGCATTAAAAAAAGGTTAGGATAAATGCACAAACATCTAAAAACGTTTATTTACATAAATAGTTAGGAACTTCAAATTCAACCCACGTTTTTGGTAAATTCGTTGGCAGAAAAAATATGTTTTATTTTGTAACACAGATAGTGCGTACTTCGCTGCCTGCATGAGCATATATTTTACGTAGCTAACCATTCACACTGTGAAGTGATGAGGAACATTGGTATTTGTTCTTTATTCCAGTGTGCCAAGGCATATAAAAATTAAAACTGTTTTATATGTAACTGACTGAAACGTAATACTTCTATAAGAACGTATCAGTGTAAAGAAAATAATTTACCAATACCGTTCGGAAAACCCAACACTGGGAAAAATTTCATAATTTTTAAAGTAACCTCACATTCAGTGTTATTATTAAAATTCCTTTCTTTCACAGTCAGTTCATGCAAGGGTTGGCCAAAGTGGCAAAACCAGGTACAACTACCTCATTTGAAGCTATTGATTGTTGTCTTGGTGGTTGTTTTAAGGGACTGGCATCTTCTGTATCAGTGCTATGACAGGCTACATTAGTACTTCCAAGAAAATTTGGTCCACATGAGAAGGCATTCCGATTTCTCCACAGTAATTCAGAGACAGCATTTTCCAGTCGCCATTTGAGATTTCACTTTGTTCTAACCAGCAGCCCCTCCAGTACATCTGGTAGAAGTCATTCGCCATTTTGCAGTTTCGAAGCATAAGAAAATCTGAAATTACACTTGTGACCTACTCGCAAACACCTATCGTGGCCCCATCCTCAATTCGAACATTTTCGGACAATTTATTAATTAAAACTGGCATACTGACAGATTTTAAAGAGACCAAATTTCTTGCTACAACGAAATTCTGGCAGGATACCAACTTTACCTGCTGGCTCAATTAGACCCAAAGGCCTGACAAATTTTCCTTGACATCTGCATATAATGACCATTTCAATATAAGAAGTAACAGAGTGGGCTGACAACAAACTACTGGACAGCTCGTTGGCAAGGACAACTCCTGTCATGTTGCCACCGCCAACTTGGTACTGTCTACCTGTGTCATCCCAAGTTGAATATCAATAGAGCACCCCAGGCTATGTAGTACATAATGCACCAAAATACATACATTTATCTTATTTTACTGCTAAGTAAATATTTTGCTCTAGGGTAAGATCACGAAGCTTCAAGGGCACTCTTCTCTTACCTCTATGTGGTGTGGTCTTGCGTTTTACTGTAATAAAATAGCAGTGTTACATTTCGTTGTCCGGAGTCCGCAGAAGAAAGGCCCGTGGATGTCTGGTCTTACCACTGTTAAATTCGCCACAATATCGACGACCATTTGAGAAGTAACATCATTCAGGCTCTCCTCCACCAATATGGAATATGAATCCCGTTACACTGAAATACCTGTACGAACATTGGGGCATTTCTCCCAGCTACCATTGAACTTTGCTCCTCAGATCGTTGTTTACAAGTTTCCTGAAGATGTTACAGTCTCACCTGCCCCTCGCTGACTGCTTTCTTGTTACTGTTGTTGAGGACAATTGGCTCTCAGGTGCCCCTTATGCCCACGTGACTAACAATCAGGCCGTTTGTGTGGGAGGCGACGAAGCTCTGTAACGTCGACCCTGGAAGCCATGTCCATCATGGTCGTCTGTAACTTCTTCAGTATATTCTTGATGCTGTCATCGTCATCATTGCCCGCACTGGGCGTCAGGGCACTGACGCCTGTCATGCTGACTTCATATCCATTGCCCAGTGCCCATGTCTGGGTCAGGGCATCCTGCATGGTGTGAGGTGCAGCCTGGTGTATTGCTTGTCGCACCTCTGTGTCGGCGATAACATCGATAAAGAAGCCGACTGCGATGACGCTACGCGCCTCCTCGGGGAAACGTTCTAGAGATAGGTGGGACATCCGCGTTATGTCCTGCCATAGCTCCTGCAGTGGCTCCCTGAATTGCTGGGTGCACCTTCACAGTTGGACGTGTTGGGCATATCACAGGTATCGGTCACCGAAACGTTGCTCCAAGGCCGACACCAATGTGGGGTACCTCAAGTCAATGTCGCTCTGTGAAAAAATTCTGTAAAATACTTATTGCAGGGCTCCTCAGAACAGCTGCGAGGTAGTAAGCACGCTGTTTGTCAGACCAGCCATTCAGGGCGGAGGCTATTTCAGGATGATGATTGTACTTCCACATAGGAGTCTGACCACCATAATGGACAAGGTTAATTGTGACCCTCTTGCTGCGTGATACCAACGTCTCAAAGCTGCTGGCCACCTTCTGAGGTTTCTTGCTACATACTTTGCACTGATAAAATTATAGGGTCACAGATGATAGGGTCAGAGTTTGAAGTCCCGTAGTTCCAGCGGCACGTCGGGAACACTACACGTCAGTTCAGAACCTCGCGAGTAAACGTGCCTGGATGATTGTTACGCAGGTCGGCCTCGTCCTTATAGCTTCCTCACTTCCGTGCCTTCCATTTATCCCTACTTTCCTTGACTGCCAGCTCGGTGAGAGAAAAACTACACACTTCGGCTATCCCACCATGCTTACTACTCCGCTGCTGAAGAGATTCCTGCCAATCTTTCTTCGATGCGCTCTCTTTATTCTCAACACTGTCAATCCTTCCAGAGGCACTGTCCTTTCTCTCATTATAAGTGTCCTTCCTTTCACCTACACTATCGGTTTTATTTTCCTTACAGTCAATTTTCTTATTCACTAAGCCGCTAATGTCTTCTAGTTCCCTATCTACGTGTTCATGGTCTGTGTTTTATCTTCACTTCATATTTCCTTGTCTTCTAAATCATTTACATTGGTTATTTGTTTATTTACTTTATCGGCAATGCCTATTTAACTAGCAACACAGCAACCACGAATGTTCAAAGAAACGTGTCTTCTTTTGAGACAGCATGCGCTAATTACAGTAAAGACTCGCGATTTTGCAGCGCGCCCGAGACACAAGTACGAATGTACAGAGATGGGTCGTAGTTTCTACACTGAGAAATCTACTGGACTGAATTCTTCTCAAAATGTGTAAATACCGGTTTTTTATTTAAGGTTTGACTTAAGGGGGAAGTACCCTTGCCATCTTGGATTTACATATTTTCCTCCATAACTCAATTTTAATTTTCGGAGTCATTATTCAAAAACCAAGCTCGTCAAGGCATAGGGAACATTTTAACAGTTATTCCGAAATCCCACTTGTTTTTCTTACATGAGTAGTTTCACATCTGTAACCGTAATCAAACATTACCTAATTATTTAATATTTTCAACCCCACATGGGAAAATACAGATATAATTGAAATCCTACAAATTTCGAAAAATTCGTTAAGTAGTTCTATATGTCATGTCTAACTTAGATTTTTTATTTCTGGTCATACATTTTCATTACGAAGATTTGAAGATGGAGTGGAAACTACCCCCTTAAGATCACACATATAAAGACCAAAAATGACGTAACCTCATAGGGTTATTGGGTCCGAACCAAATGTTTCCATGGCGCGTATAAGGAAAAGCTTAGCGGGGGCTTGGGCGCTAACCACCATAGTTTCGTCCTCCTCGCTTCGTGAGCTTGAAGCTTTGTCTTTCCGTATAGCGTGCGCTGTTGTCATTATGTGGAAATATTTCACATTCATAACTGGTTAGTAATATTTCCCTTTTTTCCACCAGACCTCGCTGAAATCAGTCGCGCTAAGAGGACTGGGACTCAGTCGACCTTATTTCTATACTGTTACGCTGGGAGGTTTGAATGCATCAAGTGGTTCGTCAACTAGGGTACTGGTAACATGCTCTTCGTTCATCTGCCCGAAACTAGTTTATCGTGTAGTCTGCGTTTTGGCGTATGTACGAGGTTAGCAGATTTATGTTACTCCCCGACCAGCGACGAACTGGATTCAGTCATGCAGTAAACAGGAGAGTGTTACCGCAGTAGCGTTCAAGCATTCTGCATATGGTGAAGGAAATGAGGGCTTGTATGCTTTGCTCGTTTCTACTATTAACTTTAAGGATTTCATTTAAGATACGTTGTATGAAATAGATTTTAAAGAGTTTTTCTCGTAGTTTTTTAGCTATAAGTTTGTAACAAAATAGTGCAAGAGGAAGAGCAAAAAAAATAAATTTGGAGAGATACTAAACATAAAATAATTAAGTGTGGATCTAACATTGCATTGTGCAAAATGGATATAGTGTACGATCTGGACACGTTTCCTAAAAAAAAAGTAAGCACAATGGGTGTAGTCGTTGGCTCAAAGCACTGAACATAAAATTGAAATGAAATTATGAAACGAGGACTTTGGTACGCCGAATCAACGGCATAGTTTATAGGGAACATGTCATAATCAAAACACAGTAAAGAATAAAGTGGCGATGTCTCTTCCGCGAGCACTGTGCGCACGAATTTTACATAAAAAAATAAGTTCAAAGAGGGACTTGGTTCACGAATGTGGTCTTGAGCAGTGTGTGAGGACGATGTGATTGTTGATGAATTTCAAGTGAACTATTTCGGAAACCCTGTATCATGCTCAATTTCTTCCGTTTTTCCAAGTGTGCATTCTTCCAGGTGCCATGTGAAAATATTATTTTGATGGACCTGAAAAACAAGTTTCCATTGATCAATCAAATGGCATTTAAATCAGCTAGAATCACAAAAGGGCTACTTTAGCGCTTGTATTTTCTATGATGTGCATAATATAAATAAAATAAATTTCGGTAGCCTTTAACTTAAAACTTATTGTTGTAGCAAAATTTTAGACATAGAAACTTTCTCCTCAACTCGCTGTCAATGTTAAAAAAACTTCTACCTTTTGTCGATTCGTGGTGGATATAACTAAAAATACTCCCTTTTTTATAACACCTAAACACACGATAACAACACATGGACAATTTTACAGGTCAGTTTCAAAAGTGACCTAATAGTTGCGAAACAGCTATGCAGTTATTAAACTTGTAATCACATCAAAATATTCTTCTAAAACTGGACCTTTTGGTAGTAAATACATGTCGCATTACATTCGTAAAGAAGAAGACACCTTAAATGATTTGGCAGAATTTTACAAATTGTGCTTTTAAATAAATTGCGTTGTATAAATCGCAAGTAATGATGTGGATCTTAAACCAAGAACACTGGAGTTGTAAGCTGGTTTATAGTTTTAATTATATATTTGTAAATGTGTTTATAAAACTTTTTCAGTTTGTCTATGATTTTAATACAAAAGAAAAAAAACGAAACCTATTAATACATCTCCATCTCGTATATGAAACTGCCAATGGCTATTTCATTTTTATTCACGTAATGGCGCAAACAGAAAAATAGACTTTGCGATTCTACCACGACATAACCAATACTTAGATTTGGGTAGGATAGGGAAATATTCATTTAAGTTATTGTCTTGCAAGGACACGTCTCGTTATAATTTTCAAATTCTGTATCACTTGTACTTACAGCATATCATTACTAGATTTATAACTTTCTCGTTCTATCTGGTATTTACACACATTGTCATAAAACTAGCCACGCCCTGAAGAAGACGTCGAAATTGAATGAAACTTTGCAAACACAATGGAAACTGAGCAGAATATTACGGAAATAAGACATTTATTCCAAAAATTCTTAGCACCCTCAGTCCTCACCCTAGCGTAGATACTTAGGTACTACAGTCCGGTACAAAGTTGTACAGACATCTAAACCCATCCAGTGCAAGATCGCCCTATAGTCGTTGCAACCGAAGCTCCAATTTTTGTAGACATGCTGCTGGTTTAGACTGTCGGTCCATCTGGTTCAGTGTGCTTTAGGCATATATGCAGGCGAGACTTACTAAGATTGGTTGTCGACACCATGAATACTTACCTGTGAAATCAAGGTGTGTGAAATCAGAGCTGTGTTGGAAAATTTCCCGTTGGGAACATGTCATGAATATATTTACATGAGGCTGGAAAATCTATAGACCACTATCAGGGATGAAAGATAATCATACATTTCTGCTCACACCAATACGCCGCCATTTTTGGCCGTTGTCGCTCAGAAACGAATTTCGGATTTTTTTNATCATACATTTCTGCTCACACCAATACGCCGCCATTTTTGGCCGTTGTCGCTCAGAAACGAATTTCGGATTTTTTTGCTCTGTCTGGTCTCATTTACACTCGAGAGCGGCTGTCATCGGCGTACAAGCGAAACCTGGATTCCTGTNTTTTTTTGCTCTGTCTGGTCTCATTTACACTCGAGAGCGGCTGTCATCGGCGTACAAGCGAAACCTGGATTCCTGTCTTAAATCTACAAATTGCCTTTCACCACCCGCTCACGCCACCAGGTTACGGCAAAGCTACAAACGAATTCGCCATTGTTGGGGGTGCCGATGGGAAACGTCATAGCAGACGTTGATAATGCAAGAATTCTCCTGCAGTCATCTCGCAATTGCACGGGAGGAAATATGTGTCATCGATAAATGCCGCTGTGCGTATTTGGGTGGTGAAAAAAGACACTGCTGTTTGAGTTAGCTTTTTTTTCGGGTGATGAAACGTCCCACAATTTTGATGGTCTTTCTGTGTCACTCATTGTCTCCCCAGCGCGTGTACATATGTTCCATACGCACACCGATTATACTGCACACAGCTGCGTCACACGACTGTCCATATTACCAGGGCTGCAACAGTGTCGGCGTCACGAAGGTAACAGTTATAAGAAGTCAATCACAATAGAACTGAAATCAGTTGAAATTGGATACCAATTTCAGCTTCTGTGAATAATTCGCTGTGTGCCGCTATTTTAATGACAGTAAGTGTATTTATCTAGAGGCTATGAAACTGGTGCTAAAAAAACTCCAGCGACGTGTATGACGTATAAAGATGTTCGTTTGTGTCTTGCAGCCTAGCTTAATTCCACGAAACAACGAAATTATGAAATATACATAATCTGCATGCTGTCAAAATTCTTTCAAAATACATGTAACAACTTTGCTAGAGAGTGCTGCAAAACCTGCATGATTAGAAAGTTTGCACATAAAATGATGCAAGCTTATTTTATACGAACAACATAAAGAGATGCACAATGATATGTCAATACATTTTTATGACATAAACTGACTGGTTCCGTGTATATAATAAAGTGTACTTCAGAGACTCGCTGTAGATATTTGCAATCGAATTTATATTCTAAANGACTGGTTCCGTGTATATAATAAAGTGTACTTCAGAGACTCGCTGTAGATATTTGCAATCGAATTTATATTCTAAAAAACACCTAAGAAAAAGTAAAAATCATTCATAAATATCATATAAGATAAAACNAAACACCTAAGAAAAAGTAAAAATCATTCATAAATATCATATAAGATAAAACAAACGATATCCTGTGTAAAAAAATGTATAACTAAGGAACAGATTTCTCCACTGCTGTTACATGCATGGTTCAAGATAATGGCCAAGTTTATCATCCATGAGTATAGGAAAATATCTCCATACGTGTTTGGCCAGCATACCTGTTGTTTCGGCTTATTGTTTTTGCTGTACGCGTGAAGACCTCTACCAACATTGAATTTTAATCGTAATGGACACGTAGATGCTGATAATAACTTGCATTTCATAGACACATGAACAAATTACCGATCCAGATTTGGCATAGTTAATAGGTACATTTGTTGTTGCAATTAACTTTAATCGTTACGGACATGTAGATGCTGATAACTTGCATTTCATAGACACATGAACAAATTACCGATCCAGATTTGGCATAGTTAATAGGTACATTTGTTGTTTTGCAATAAACTTTAATCGTTATGGACATATAAATACTGAGAATAACTTGCATTTCATAGACCACGTGAACAAATTACTGATCCAGATTTGGCATAGTTAATTGGTATATTTGTTGTTTTGGCATTAACTTTAATCATAACGGGCATGTAGATGCTGATAATAGCTTGCATTTCATAGACCACATGAACCAATTACTGATCCAGATTTGGCATAGGTAGAGACCAGAAAAATTCGTGAGTTTAATGACCTGTAGGCTAGACTCTCCAGTCTTATGTACAAATATGCCGATATCAACCGCACATTGGTTGTCTGCTGTCACAGTAGAAGGCGACGGTTGGGCCAGCCTTCTCCAGGAGGTGTCAAACACCGTGTGGACCAATCGCTGAAGTTTTATAAACACGCGTGTTTCGAATTCTAGCTTGTCCCAAAATAAATCCGCGAATTTTTCAGGTCTCTAGTAACGGGTACATTTGTTGTTTTGGCATAAATTTTATTCGTACTCACTATTTAACACATATTTAGAATAAATGATTTAATACCTTATAAGGTACCGTAAGCGGGGATCACACTGTGACAAGATGGAAGGACTTTGTGACGCAAAAATGAGTACCCACGTGGAATGTCTCATATATTCAGAGGTCCAGACTTAGCCACTGAACATTTGAAATAATCTCTGTGAAATAGATGCAATTAGAATAATAGTGAAAATTTATGTGTTCCAAAGTCACCGACCCTGTCACAAGGTGACCCTTCTTTTGATAATCTCTTAGTTTAAATATTCTTTTAAGTATTATTTTAATGGCCAAATATAACGGTTTTTTGTTAAGATTTTTATATAGAAAATATTCATACTTCCTTCCACAACAATAAATTAAATTTCCAGAGATGTTACGGCCAGCAGTTTGTAAAATTTAAGTTTCCGTAGTAACGAACGATAGAGACGATCAGTTTTTTGGCCGTAAAATGATCAAAATACACCTGTATTTTCCTACTTTAAGAGGTTTAGTGTACAAAAATGATAATTGTATAAAGCTCACAGCAATGTCCANATACACCTGTATTTTCCTACTTTAAGAGGTTTAGTGTACAAAAATGATAATTGTATAAAGCTCACAGCAATGTCCAAACTGTAACTGCCTTAAATTAGAATCGCATATAGTTGTTACGCTACAGAACCAGAGCAACGCTTTATTACAAATTAAATCAACATTTTTCTTCAGTGCATCCACAGGATGAAACCAGTCATATAAGTCAAAACAACTATACAAGAGCCATTGATTCTGTGGTAAATTATGTTTCGCAGTTATTTTTTCAATATTAATTAATCTGTTTGATTCTCGCACATAGCCGTGTAATTCTTATTACATCGGTAAAATTTCAAAATAGATAATCAAACTACATTGCTTTCTTGACTCGGACAATTCCTTTCTTTGGGAAACTGTCATGGGAAACGATCGACCCTTGATTAATTATAATGTTTTTTTTTGTTTACAAGGAGCTTCGGGTTTTATTAACACTAGAAATCCCAATACTACAAGTTTTCAGTGGTTATATTGAGAATTGATTCCGAATACCCTAAGAGTTAGTAGCTGCACTTTGTTGTGTAAAGTAAATGTAAATCGTCCCTATATACTTGTTAAGAACTATATGCCTGATGGTGCTCTGTGAATTGTAATTCTAAGATTTGAAACGAGAGCAAAAGTACACTATTCTGTGTTTGGTTTGTTCATGTACCGAGTTTGAAGTGCTGGTGTAAAAGAAGAAAGACTAGAAAGAAATTGGAGGAGGTATGACCTGGATTACCGAGGTTATTTACGTTGGTCAATTTTGTCACTGAATTACTGCCATAAAAAGAATGGGCGATGGCATCATAAAAATATATCAGTAGAGGTAAACACAATGTATATCTCAAAGGAGATTACAATTATTAGATTTGTGAGCTAGTGCCATAATATTCTGTAGACATCGAAAATATGCAGTTATTGACGGCCACAGTCCACCTAGAAGATAGGCAAGTGTCCCCCTTAATCGTTTCATTGTGAAGGCTTCAGAACATAGGCATTGAGTAATTTCCTTCTTCCTTGCGTTCGTCAATTTTGTGGTGGCTTTTCATTACAACTATTACCGATGAAGAAACAACAGAGAAAGGCGAACTCTTTGCGAAACTCGCTGATATTTGAAGCGAATGGCAAACAGTTGTCGACATCAGACTGTATCGCTCTATGTAAGATCCAAATCATCTTAGTTTCGCAACATCCTTTCTTGTTGTCCTGACTGGCATTTTTCTCATTTCTAAGACATTCTGTGAATTTGCATCACTTTTATGAAGCCTTGCCATTTGCCACAAGCTACCTATGTTCACGCATAAGCATGTAATTGTTAACACAAATATAACTGTGATCCTATTACGCTTCCGTTCCAACATAAGTGGACTAATCGAGGGCCAACCACCCCAACCTCTCCTTACTAGCGTTGGTTGAAAATCTTCCTCGCTGGCACAACCAAAAAAATGCCATAACGAATGGTTATTCTCACGAATAAGATGGCGTCCAGAACGAAGTAGTCCGCAAGACGTCAATCACGTTCTGCAGGAAAAGAGAAACAAGAAAAGAAACACGTGCTGAATAAATCTCGGGCAGCGAACGCGCAGGAGAGAACGGAAAGAGTGAAGAGTGTATTATCCCCGAGACAGGACCAGGATGGGAGATGACGAATAGAAGCAGCGGTGTCTCTAGGCACAGGTGCGGGATGATGTAAGGGCGGGCGTGCGCGACGGCCAGGTACGTTAGGGGCGATATTTCGCCTCGCCTGCAGCACCGGGCGTGACGTACGGGAGCAAAGAAGAAACTCTCCCACATCGTATCTGCCTCGTCTGTCTCGGCGCCCGGGTCTGTGCGGGGGGGTACTGTTCGACGGGAAACAAACGACGGCCCCCTCTTTTGCGCTTGCAACCCGCGTTCACCAATAACCTCAGGACGCCACTTGCTTCTTTCCTCCCCGCTTCGGCACACTTCCGTGCCCTACGTCCGAGGAGCGTCGGCGCTGACAAATCGTCTCTTCGGCCTAACTGCGCGCCTGGGACCACTACTTCCTTCGGCCGCCGGCGCAACAATCCTGGAAGCTACACATCTCTATCTTCGTCTTTCGCGCGCTCTCTCTCTCTCTNTCCTTCGGCCGCCGGCGCAACAATCCTGGAAGCTACACATCTCTATCTTCGTCTTTCGCGCGCTCTCTCTCTCTCTTACTCTCACTCTCTTTCCAGTCTGCCCGTGACGCGACCTCAGACCTTCCCCCTCTAAAACCNTCTCTCTCTCTCTCTTACTCTCACTCTCTTTCCAGTCTGCCCGTGACGCGACCTCAGACCTTCCCCCTCTAAAACCCGTTTCGACCCGACGCCTTTCTGCGGCTCGCGAGGCAACGGGGCGTCTTTGATCTACGCCTCGGAGAACACGGTACCCATTCCTCAGCTCTCCTGCGATGCATGGGTTTGCAGGGAGGGCAAGGAGCGGGTGTGTGGGGAGGTGTAGAGGCGGAGATTAATAATGCATGCACTTCAAATCGTGATGCTGTGAGCGCTGAAACTATTGCCAATCCCAAGCCGTTTGTCAACGTGTGATTTATTTCCCCGGTACGCGTTGAACATATTCACTTTCACTTTTAAAAACCGATAAAATGTTTATTATACTTTCAAGTGGATTTTCACAATATTTTAACCTTGTTTTGGCAACTCTTAGAGTGTTAAGGATAATTTAATTGAATATAAGTGAATATATGCCTTTATACATGTCAAAGCAAAGAAAATAAACAACTGGATGATAAAACATTTGGTTGGGTGCCGGAAATTTCTGCAAGCGTAGGTTAATTTCTAGAACAGTTTACGACGATTACGCACTTTTTTAGCAATAACTTGTCGAAATACCATCGCTGTATGTTCAAGGACGTAAAATGGATATAGTACATTCACAGTTATTTCCAACTTTTCTGAAGCCCCGATTAAGTTCTACTTCCAGGATATTGCTCCGCCTCATGCAACAAAGCTTAACTGAGTCTAAACAATTACTCCAAAGGGACTAGGCACCACATTCGTTGCGCACTCAATGTAATTACACTTTGCACGACAAATTTTTCTTACCAGGCATTGTATTATTCAAGTTTATAATAACGGAAGTATTATAATTCAAAGATAAAGGAAAAGTTCAATTTAGCCAAAAATAAGGTACTTGTATGTCAATACAAGCATAAAACGCTTCTGATTCATGGCATTTAAGAAAGAACTGTGATGGCCTACGCACATTAGCAATTCGCTCAACTTCACCTCGCCTTGGATTGCTGTTTCTACGTGAGGGTCGTAGACAATGGCTTACCTTTGGTGCGATGGGACCCACTCGACAGACCATCTCACTACTGCTGCCTGTGTGAGTGCTTAACGGCAAATGGCGCGAAACACGCTAATGTGCTGTTTCGAAGCTTCGTCTGCTTCCCCTTCCCACCCCTGAGCATCTCCATGACAACGCGACGCCGGCCAGCTATGATGCCACCAGGGGGCGTTTACATTCCGTGAACACAGGAAAATGTTCGAGAAGACGACCATAAAATTGTGTAAAAGGCTTGTGTTCTCCCCTGCTCGGGGAGACAGGACAGGGACTTTATTGGGGATGGAACGGCTGTTTCTTTGTTTTAAAAGGTGTGTAAGAGGGGTGGGGGGTTGCTTTGCATAATAATGAAAAGATATGTACTTTTTATTTTTATTTATTTTATAATACAGCATGTCTATGTAGATGATTTAATGTCATAGGATTTTCATTAAAGATTTTTAGCAGATTTTGAATACCAGTTTGGGAATTGTCATTTTGTGTTTCAAAAAGGGGGAAATATATAAAGAGTTTTATTAATATGTCTTTTTCTGCGCAAACCCAAAGTATGTTTTGTGATTATGATAAACTTTCATGCCATACTAAGGGGGATGGGGAGGGTCTCTATTCCATGAAAAACGAACATCTTCCTGAGGAAACAGTGGAAGTCCTATTTGCGAGTGTCGGCTGAAACCCGTAACAGATCCAAACACGTTTTACATAGGGTGATTTTTCAAAAGTTTGTGTCAGAAAGTTTGAAGAAACCGCGAATAGACATTCCCCCAGCAATATATTGGATGTTCAACTATAAATACCGCTTGTCGTCGGTGTACATAAATTACGTACGTCAAGCTCATGTGGTGAATAGGACATGGTAGGTGCCTATCGCGCGGCATCACTCAGTTATGAGCTCTGGTGGCCAAGTGGTTTCGAGGCCTATTCTATTCAGAAATATCTGTCGTTCTTAGCTTTATTTGCATTACTCTGCGATGGAAAACACAAAATTTCATACCATAATAGTCCCGTTATAAAAATCGCAAATAAATTTACATAAATAAGTTTTTAACAGTATTCTACATGAACTAATTTCCTAAGGTAGGAGTGTCATGGTAACCGCATTTCCAGGCAGTGGACATATCACGCAGGAGTAACATAAAAATATCGCCTAAAGGAGAGCGTGGACTTGTTCCGCTTGGATCGGCTCCGAACGGATCTCTCGGCGACCGGACCGAGCTGTTGTAGTGCGCGGACTGCCATTACAAACACATGCTTGTAATTTTTGCCGAAAGTTCCGTTCCTATCCTATACGAGCGGAACAAATACGCGCCCTACTTTACGAGACCAAGTAACAACCCATCCGTTAACTGCTTACAAAAATATACACACCGCTGCCATGCAGACAGGGATGGTGCCTTAACTATCGTCAATCGTGCGAATGAGTAGTCAGGGGAAATTCATTTTAATCTTCACTGACTACTGAAAACCAATAAAAAAATTGTTCGGCACTTTCTTCATATTCGTGTTTCATGACGGTATATAGTGACGGTATAAACTTAATGGAATGCAACGCCTATTTTACCATACTTAACATATATTGACATACAAATGCTCTTTGTGGTTCTTCAGTAAAGGCTAGCACATTACGGTTTGTAAGGCAGAGTGCAGGGTCCTAATCTGAGTTCAAGTAACTTTCCCTTTTTCGCTTGATTTCAATAACTGCATAGAACAAATTATCGTTGTATTTTGGGAAAAATAAAGATTTTTGAAATCATTTTACTCATTTAGTCATCAGAGTGAGATGCCTGGCCATTTCATGATTTCAAATGCAACCGAATGACCGTCCTACCCGCCTGCAGTATTTCCCAGAGTAGAAACCACTTTAAAGAGCCGTTGCTCCATACCTTTGAAGAAATCTGTAGTAGTGCTAAGTTGGCCTGGATGAGGCCGGCCTGGTACAAGGGCAATTGTAAGTCATCGCGGCTTCCAACGCCACTGAATGGGGTTTCATCGGCTACCGTCAGCGCGAAGACAAGCAACACTGATAGTTTCCTCGTTCGCCCGCAATAATACTGGAGCGCTGCTCACTTTTGCTGCTTTCCGAGTGAGAACACGTGACGTGTGACACCATACATACCTATTAGCACCCCGCCTACGACCCAGCTCCATAACAAGTCATTGAGCGCGGAGGTGTAAGACTGCCGTCAGTGCAAGTCTGAATCACCTTATGAGCGGAGTAAAAATTATAAATAATGAAAAATAGCACTCTGTGAAGAGTGGAGTAGAGATATTTGGGCGGCTCTTAACATCGGGGTCTAGAGATCCGAGAATACCACACTGTGTTGTTACGATATTTCGCCGCGGAGGAGAGGGGTTGTTGAAGAATTTTGGTTTATAAAACATAACTGGGGCCGTATTTGTGGTGAACCGACTCCCATCAGGTGGACATTATTAGTTATGAACAAGGAACCTTTAGGTTCAAAATAAGCATTTGGCAAGTTTTTATATAAATTGCAATTTGAAAATTTTGGGCAGTATTTTGCCTGGTTGCAATTTCTGGAATAAGGAAAATTTAGATTTCATGTCTAAAAGATTTTGCGGAAAATTTTTTTAATACACAGTCGGAGAACATTTACTATAAGCTTGAAATTTCTTGGTAAGGTGTAGTTTCTAAATTAACTTTTAGAGACTTGCCTATTTTTTAACGATTAACATTACGAGATTCTTAGGCAAAATAAGCAACACAATAAATATAAATATATGTAAATTTTCCTTGTTTGAAAATAAATCTATTTTCAAAAACCATTCACCTCAACAAAATCATATTTTCCCTAAACTTTTTGCTTGTTTTTTTTACATGTGTTGTTTTGATTTATATTTTGTATAAACATTTACAATTATAACAATTTAACATACACTCATTGGGTTTCCTTTCACATGGTGTAGATATGTTGTTCCCATTTGCACTTTCTTCAGTACTACATTCCAAGTATTATCCTAAAATCAATAATCATATAAATAATTTGAATAAACTAGTATGAGTTTATGGGTTATTTTGCAAACGGGGTTTATTTTGCTGTTCTGTGAAGTTGACACCATCTTGGTTTTTGGCAGTTTAGAAACTGGTGACGATCGGTGAATAAGTACTTGCGTCCAAATGGCGTGCTATCAATTGGGGCGACTTTGTCTCCAGGAAGTGACTTTGAAACCTTTGTAGGTTTTATATTTTATAATATTTATTGTAGTAAACTTTTATAATTGTAGTGGTGTATAACATTTTATTATTTATTTCGGGTGAATAGAAGTTGAGAACGCCAAGTGACTATCATCGTGTGCATCTGTCAAGGTCCTATCGCAAATACCGTGATAAAGGCGTAGAAAATCAGTGCATGCTGTAAAATGTGAGATGTCCAAGAAACAGGCGTCCAAATAATTCAAATTTCACGACGTACTTTCATAAATAAGGCCATTGGAAAGCATGTAGTAATTAATACCTCCAGGTGGCCTGCAAGTCCTGAGCAATGAAGATGAGAAGACACTTTCAGACACCCTGGCGTCAGATGCTAAATTGGGGTTTCTGTTGACGAATGGCGATGTTCGTTCTGTGGTGAAAAGTTATCATAAAGGAAAAGGTTTTACAGATTTCGAGTTCAAAAATAACCATCCTGGATCATATTTTGTAGAACATTATATCCGAGGAAACATAATTCCATTGCGTACAGCCACAAACACCACCAATCGAGAAAACAGGTGAAGCCAGAGTATGTCCTTGAGTTATTTGACAACATCCAAAATGAACTAGGCAGATGTTCTCCAGAAAATATTTACTACTATTATGAGAAGAATGTTACCGACGATCCCGGTGCAAATAATCCTGGTTCCTAAATATTTCAAGCGTGTAAAAAGGATGCAGAGGCATTCCAAATAATCAATAAGTCTGATGGTGTCGGGAAATGCAGATGAACCACTCTTGCCACCCGTGGTGGTCTACTAGGCTGAAAATATGTAAGGCAATTGGAAAACTGGGAGCCCTCCATGTGCTGTTTTCAAGAATTTCCCGAGAGGATGGTCTGACAAGAATATTTTTGAGGTTTGGTTGATGGATGTCTTGGTTCCACATATAAACCCAACCAGAAAATGTGTCACTGATACGGTAAGTGTTATTGGCGACAAACCTGGGAGCCATTTTCTCCACAAGTCAGTAAGTACGTTAAAGAAAACTACATTTACCTCACACCATTTCCACCAAACACTACTCAACCCATGCAGTCCCTCGACGTTGGCTGTATTTACTTCTATGAAGAAGAAGTGGCGATCCATCCTGGATGCCCGAAATTCTAAAGCATGTGTTCAGACTTATATTACGAAAAAGCAATTTCCAGCATTCCTGAAGAGGCTCTGGGAGACCTCTGGCCATAATTATTTCTGGGGTTAGAGCATATGGTTTTTAACCTTTTAACTCAGCTGAGGTTTTGAAACGACTGCCGAATGAAGAAAGTTTTGCAGAGATCCAAGAGGCAATTAGGAGGAAACTTCTTAGTAGCCTAGTTGAGGTGATGAAATAAAAAATATGATATGACAATGAAGCAAAGGAACGAAATACACGTGGCAAGAAAGTGGAAACTGGTAAAAAGATAAATATTAGTGAAGGAGAGATGGAGAATCGGATAGCATTATACCAAACAGCATTTGCAATCAACTTAAAATTTCTAAATACTCTAATTCGTGAGCATGACATCAATAAGTAAAGTCATCGTAAATGCTAACAATCTACAAGGAAATAAATTTTACAATAGTACATTGGTGTGCAGGTTCCCGAAAACTTCAAGATGAAAATAATTCAAATAACTCTGGGGTACGAATTATGAATAAGCATACTAATAAACATCATGCCCAAAATTGTAGGTATTACCACTCTGCAAAAGTATCTCATTAAATAGAAAATATTACTCAAAATATTTAATAAGTATTTACGTATGGTTTTTACGGTGTCTCCATTGGCAAATGTACAATTTCAATATTAAAGAAATTATCATTATAACAATTTTTATTTTCAGCTTTGGGACAATCAAGATAACCTCTAAGAAACATAATTTCGGCATGAGCAACATAGAAAGGAACATGCCTATAACATCAAAACTAAAAATCTTTAAAGAAAAGATTTTACTGTTAAGAATTACAACAACGTGAATTAATAATATCAAATGACTATTGCCATATATAAACACTAAAATCTATTCATTAGTTTGTAATTACAAATATTCTATAGTCCTTTCGCTTGGGGTGTAAGACTAACTGCAAGAGAGTAGTTTTCAACCATCAAAGCATTTAGACAGTTGATTTGTACCATTGCAATCAATATAAGACTACTGTGCAGTTTTGTACACAAACATTTCTATTGCGAAATTTTATTCCGCTTCTGTAAGATAGTTAACAATATAACTGTTACATGGGACGCCTGAGAGGCGTATCTGAGTTCATCAGGGATTGATGTCTTGATAAAAATGAGAGAAGTAAATTTGATTTCTAATTTATTCACACCGCTTAATATTTACAGCATTAAATTGTCTGTCAACTATTACTCTTTTTATTTAAGAGTGAGCGCAATATTTAATGTATATTTTAACTCCAATTAATGTCCTTAATGTCTCTGTTTGGTTACAGTTATTAAACTCATACTTATCATTAACACATGTTCAGTCTATCTGTTGCCATAATTTCTAATGTCTTTCACTCACACATCTAGTACAATTGTCCAGCCTGCCAGCCGCACTCTTCACTGCTTCATACTCGTAGTCGCAGATTTCCCTTCCGCTGGTCACTTCTCTCGCTGCTCGTCGTCTATCGCTCGGAACTCAGTCACTCATTCACTCATCAACCCGGCTCAGAGGCCTGTCACACTTTTCCCTTTCACCCTGACCATCTGGAAGGTTCATCGCGCCCTGAGTCACGTTGAGAGAACAAGGTCAGTAATCAAGAGCATTCTTCATATAAACGCAGAAATCACTACAACCAGGGTCAGCAGCGTGCACCGCAAAAAAGATTATCGTGTCGGCTCGCTTTTCGTAACAGATGCGCGGTTCGCTCGCCTGCCATTAATTTCATTCCATAAACGTATTGCCCCGTTATCATCACTACTCTGTACTTCTCTTCCACCCGGTCGTGCGGGGCGGGCCAAGGTCGGCGGCGCACACAAGCGACACGTAATATTACTTTCGTATAACACAAAATTTTAATAAATAATACTGAGTGGAATAATAAAACTTCCTGATTAACATATTTGCGTGAGTATTCATAATTTATTCTATGCAACTGATGTTGATAAAGTCATATTACATTAAAGGTGGAACTTTATGAGTCAGTTACAGTTTGAAAGCAGAAGTGTATCTCATTGATGTAACGTTGGGAGTTATAATTGGACTCTGCACAAGGCACACTGTGAGCCATCACGATGATATTCAGAACAGCTTGGTGTGGCTTGTGTTGTATCTATGCTTTGTATCAATTCCTGTGTATTATAATACAAAAATGCTGCTGTAAACAAAAATTTGCTCTTAATTTTCTCTTTTACTCTTCGTGATTCTAAAGTCTAAACTGACAAGGGAATATCATCGTTACTTGAACGGCGTTTATTTGTATATTTCTAAAACCGGTACTAATAAAATATGATATCAGAAAGACTATCACGTGGCAGGACAAACGTGAATGTGTATAAAGAAGCTCCATTCAGAAGAAATCAAGGTAAAAACAAAACTGTCCTTCGTGAAAAAATTCCACGTTTTACGTTATTTTAATCAAGTGTCTGTGTTGCAGCGTTATAATCATTACATGCAGATACAACGGTTCAATCATCTCCTGATGTCCTGGCAATGCGAAGCAAAACTCTTATTATGAAATTATTATTTATTTGCGTTTATGTCTCTGTGTAAAACGAATGCTTTACACGAGCGGCCTTTGTCTGGACTAATATCTGTGTTTTCTTGTAAATTTTACGGAAATCAAGAAAAGTATTTTCTATAATCAAGTACCACGATCCGCTTGTCTAATGACTTTAAAATATCGCGTTTGTTTATTTATTTATATACTTAGCGTGAAAGAATAAAACCAGAAAACTAACGAGTGTGTTCAGATAACTACTCTGTTAACACCAACGTACCTATTTAAGAAACCAGAGTCTTGGTGTAAAGCGTAGTGTGACGACACTTCACAAACACTGATGATCTTGGTTGGACTAGCGGTGCCAAGCAATATAAATTTTCAATTTATTCGTTGCTCTGGCTTGTCACGATACTGCGGAAGGCAACGGAAAGCCACCACAGAAATACAGAGGAATGAAGTGGAGATATTTGGGCGGCTATTAACCTCGAGGTCTTAAGGGACAATGAGTGTGAAGTGAGGTGAGTATGGAGCAGCACCGGAATGCAAGGGCGGGTCAAAGGAAGATACCCGAGAAAACTCGCCGACCGGCGGCACCGTCAGGCACGATTCTTACGTACGGAAATCCGGGAGCGGCCCCGCCGGGAATCGAGCCAGGTTCACCTAGGTGGGAGGCGAGCAGTCTAACCACTATACCACTGCGGTTACTTTACAGAACTACAGAATAGGTAAATATTAAGAAATGAAGTGACGTGACGGTTCCTTTCCTGCAACCGTACTCTGTCGTTCATTGGCTGGCGGGAACAAGCCTCGGCAATGATTGGCTGCTGCACGTTTTGGAATATTCCTATTGGTCGGGTGGCCTGCTGGAGAGTTAGGTAACACGAGACGTATAACTACTTCATTTCTAACAAGTTCATCTTTATACTGGGTTACGCTAACTACGAACTTGCAAGCATCGCAGCTACTACTCGTTCAAAGTAAACCAGTTGTGGAGCTACATCAGAATTAATTTTTTTGCATGCTTCGTCCTCATTGGGCGCTATTAGGGAAATAAAAGTTACAATTAAAATCACTGAAATGAAGGGTTTTCTGATGAGTGCCCTTCTTCAACGCAAACGTTAGCGACGTAATTTCTAAATAAGTATCTGCGGCCAACTTATATATATATATATATATATATATATTTNTCGCCGTGATTTGGTCGTGCGCACGTAATTCTTAGTGGGTTGCATGTTAAACATTTAGTGCAGCAGAAGGACGAACTGTTTAAGCGTGAGCGGAATACCTGATTAAGCCACAGAACCTCAATTGGGGAATTTCCTTGTGTTGACAAGTTTCATCCACAGTGGAACCCGAGAAAAGTGAATTTTGCTTTGAATGAGCTAGAACAGCGGCAACCACTGCTAGAGAAAGTCGCTCTTAAAACATTATTCCTTCTTTCATTATTAAACCAGTTTATACAACAGTTGTAATCTTATTATTCTAATTAACTCCTTACTCACAAACTAATCATTCGAAAGTATATTTCTATCACACTGTCACTCTACAGAAGGAAATTCGTGAACGACACTCCGCTACATTTCTGGACTGAGTGGTTGGATGTCGCAGTACACACACTCATTTCACAAATTATTATTAAGTTTAATGTGTTATAATCATTAAGCCAAGTCACCTTTGGTGCACACCAACCTTACCACCATAAAGCTGCCTGGTGTTCTTATGAATGTTTAGTATCAACTACAAAACAAGTCATATAACATATTGCGAAATTAATTTTTATGGGGAAGTGCACTATCTGTTATATTTTATCAGCTGTGTCATGTAATATACCATAACAAATTTCTTGGAGTTGTCAGTTTTTTTTTATTTCAGTATTCTTAACATTAAAAATAACTCTTTATAAGAAGCAACGCTATTCACAAAAGTAAATTAAATCGACCTATTATCTCTCATATGACTCATGACGACCCGACGTGTGTTTGATTTGATCGTGTCATTTTTCAAGCAATTTCCCGATACTGTTACATAAACCATAATATTTCACTTAAGATAAAGGTTTCAAAAAAGTCGTGAAAAAAATGTTTCGTGTTGCCTATTGACGTGTTTCAGTGTACAGTAGCAAACAAATCCAAAACAACGTAATTAAAAAGGAATTAATTTGAAAGTATTGCCCACATAATGACGAAGAAAGTGAACATATTAGTTTCAGATATTCAAAACCATTTTTATTTGGAATGGTTTTTGTTAATAGCAAGTGTAGATTCACTGATCGTTTCTTCGTTCACGAGTGTTTAAGTGGACATACACACAAATTAAACATTCACTTGATCATTATATTCATTATTTTCTTAAATATGTTGAAATATAATAAAAACCGAGTGGGGTGGCACATTGCTAAATTTCAAGACTCGCGTTCGGGAGGACCTAGTTTCGAATCCCAGTTTGGCAATCCTGATTTAGATTTTCCATGGTTTCCCGAAATCACTCCAGGCGAATGTTGGCACGGTTCCTTACCAGAACATGGCCGATTCTTTCACCCGTACTGCTTCTCTGAGCAAGTTGCTCCGTTTGTAACGACTTCGCTGTCGACGAGACGTCAAACACTACATGCCTTAGTTAAATTACATTTTTTTTAACATCATCTAATGGGCCGAGACTGACGCTCGTCGTTTCGAGCTGTCGAAAACCACGGCCCCATTACCGTCCCGCCACGATCGGCGATTCCGTTTCGCAAGATTCCCCTCACGCCTCCGAAGGCATTCGACCTCCCCGCCTCTACGACCGTCCATCCACCGCATGTCGTTAAACGATATCCTGTCCGTTTTTTTTTTCCCCCGCGCGCTCTTCCTCTCTACGCGACAGCTTGTTCAAGCTCGAAACCCGCGTTATTAAAATAGTTGGGAAGTAGGGCGTGGCCCTCCGCGCCGAACAACGCCGCGCGGTCCAAAACCCGACCGTATTTACGACTTAATTTCCACCGGACAATGAAAATCCTAAACATGCGAGGATATGTCCGCCATCCGCCACGCGTCCATTGTCAACATTTTATTGGCGTGAAGTTTACAATAGGTTCTACGTGTACAGCTAGATATATATAAATTTGTATTTTTATTTTTTATTCTTTCGGCTCTCCGGTGGTTGTATTTATTACCGATGGCGAGAGCGCGCGGAACATTGTTTTTCTATCGCGCGGCTAACGAGCAGTGTGTCCTTTGTGGTGGGAGTATAGTGGTGGTTGGTTCATTGTGACGTGGCTTTGTGCTTCAGAGTTACAGGGTCTAGCTGGCTAGTTCCTCGCCGCCTGTAATAAATGGTACGTTTGGAACGCTGCCGCAAAAAAATAGACGTCCCCTCCCCCCCTCCGCGCTGGGTGGTGGCGGAACGCGGGCTAGCTAATGATGTTTTCATGATATTCACACGCATTTAAAAGACTTCTCTTACTTATCATTTTTTTTCTCCCGCTCCCCACGTGAGTCCGTTAACCGCCGTCGTGCTTGTCGCGCGAGGCAGGGATAATCACATACTCTCCCCGAATAAACGGGATGTTTATTTTATTTCCAACCCCTCCCCCTTGACAAACTTTCAAACAACTGTGGGGTGGAGACCGCAACTCTCGTTTCGCGACACGTGTACGAGGCCCCCTCCCCCCCCCTAATCAACGAATGCTCCTTTCTCGTGGGGACCATTGACAAGCTGAAAGTGACGGAGAGTCGATCGCAGTCGGTGACGGAATGACGGCGATCGGTTGGACGATAACGGTTCCACGAGGATACAAGTATCACGTTCGTTTGGCGTGGTGGAGACAAAAAAAAAATATGTATTTAAACTGGGACTGCCTCGAACTGCTCGGGCCAGACTCCGGCAGGTCTCCTCCTCCACCACCTTTCGCCATGTGTGCGCAGAACTATGTATCAGTCCGCGCAGGAAAAAAAAACACGGGATCTCCCCTCCTTCAGACTCTCGCCCAATAAAATCGTCCCATCTATGGGGCGAACTATTTTCTTTGCTTCGCATGCTTCATATGGAGTCAGCATTCGCAGCAGGNTAAAATCGTCCCATCTATGGGGCGAACTATTTTCTTTGCTTCGCATGCTTCATATGGAGTCAGCATTCGCAGCAGGTGTCGTTTGCGACGTCATCCGACACGGCAAGGGTGGATATCGCCTTCCCTCCGATGAGTTGTGATCGCAGCAGGTCACCTCTTCAGCACATCTCACCACCGCAGCCACCGATGTCAGGGAGGGACGACGTCACATGCGAACCACCCCCAAGCAACTGTCGCCTCCTCTCCAACACCGTCCATGGCACATGCCATCCTCGCCTCGTTGGCTGGAGCGGTCAGCGAGCGTGTAATCACTCCGGTGCCCTGGTTGTGAGTACACCCCATGCTCGAGGTCCAGCTATCGCCTCGGCCGACCTGGACGAGGAAGAGTGAGATGAGGTGACTTTGAGGGACGTTCACGCTGAAGTTCCGTCTTCGCCGGGAGGACGCTGCAGCGGCTAATCGCACAAGCCAGGATTCATGTGAAAATAACTACGCCATCCTGCTGGAGGAGGAGAAGGACTTGAGTGCCTTGGTGTGGCGTCTGTGTGACGTCATGCTGCCGCTGCCTGATTACTGATTCTGCATATGTTTTGTACATACGACTTTTTTTCATTGTTATTATATGTAGTAACATTAAATATTTTTCTTTGAATTTATTTAACATCTGTGTTTGTGAGACATAATTTATTTGCCGTAGCCGCTTCGTTTATCCATGAGTAGAAATTTCTACCAACATATAGTTTTTCGGAATTACTTAGTTCATGTTCATAAATACCGTTTCGCTCGTGTTTTCATTTTGCACACGTATGCCTTTGATGGTCTATATGGAGGTATGCACATGCATATAAATATTAAATATTTACATGCGATAAATATTTTGTATTACCTCGTTTTGAAATAATTTAATTTTAATTGGTTATACAAATTATTTGGTTCTAAAAAAAATCATACACACTTTACATGTATACACATATTATTATCTAATGATACGAATATTTTTAATATAAATAACGGCAATATAATATATATCACAAATATTATAATTCAGAAATCATAAGAATAATAAGAATGTGATATAAAAAATTAACTAATAAATAATAACTTTTTAAACACACACACATATACACTTAGATATCATATCTAAATTGGTTATATTTATACCATATCAATGTTGTAATGTGTATACTGCAACGTATACAATGTTAAGTTAAGCTAGAATGCAAAGTTAAGTTGGAATTGATTACATGGTTCCAACGATATAACATTCAAAGCTAAGACAACTATATGGCAGCCATTTTGAATATAAGTTTCTCACGTAACTGAAACATACCATTTAACATAATCTGCCGCAGTACTATATGTTTGCCAAATTTGGTAGGAGGGTAATTNCACGTAACTGAAACATACCATTTAACATAATCTGCCGCAGTACTATATGTTTGCCAAATTTGGTAGGAGGGTAATTCTTTGCCGACATAGGACAAAAAGCCTTATTTATTCATGAGGCATTATTTTACGGAATGGCTGAAAAACTTGATATGTGTTGGCATATTTAATGCTTGTAATAGATACTTTCAGCATACAAAATATGGTCGAAATTGGTTAAGTGGTNTATATGTGTTGGCATATTTAATGCTTGTAATAGATACTTTCAGCATACAAAATATGGTCGAAATTGGTTAAGTGGTTTGGTAGATATAACTATTAAACCTAAAAATATTTGTATAACCACCATTTTGAAAACTAGTTTTTAATTATGTTAAATCACTTATGTTTACCTGGTCTGTCATAGTATTAGCTAAGTGCAAAATTGGGTGAGAATCAGTTTAACCGTTTTCTAGATATAATGTAAAATATTAATTTTTCCTTAGTTTTATCTTCCAAACTGGCGGACCAACATTATCGATTAAAAAATTTTATTCATACACGATGCTCTGCGGGTATAAAAAATTTGGTTTAAATCGGTTCAGTGGTTCCGAGATATAACATATAGCTCTAAATATTAAAAAAGGCAACCATTTTGGAAGTAGGTGACCGGCGTGGTCAAAAACTATAAAAGTAATGAGTCCATACAAAGTACTATATATGTACCGATTTTGGTTAACGCATTCAAAAATTGAAATTAGCGGACACACACAGAACACACAAACACATACATCAACACAGACACACAGACAGGAAAGTGATATAAACCTTTCTTTCCTTCGGAAAGTAAACTAATAAAACTTCACTGTAAAAATACGGGTTTGGTGTTATTTAAAAATAAACGGTATTTAAATGTGTGATTTAAAAACGACTATTGATTCCCCGATAGTAGGCACTTGCAGGTTGGCTTTTCGTAGCACTCTTTTTGAGTGAAAATTAAGTTTATTTTATGCGAAACTTTCAGAAATTTTATTTACATTTGGCAAAGACACCGTGCAAATGCTCAGTGCATTACCGTTCAATATTAAATACACTATGAGTGTTTAGTTTTCTCCTGTATGATAAATGTGGGACCTTATTTNAGTGCATTACCGTTCAATATTAAATACACTATGAGTGTTTAGTTTTCTCCTGTATGATAAATGTGGGACCTTATTTCAAGATAAATTTTCGCTATACGCCTTAACATAATTTAACAAAACAGTGACAGATACGTATAGAAAATGACAACAGTGGTCTGGCATTTATTTTCATTTACCACAAATTAGTGTTTGGGAATGTCCTGCCATTCAATAAAAACCTATGGTGTGAGCCAACTACTTTGTACTCAGAACTACTCATATATCTTGTCATGCCCCACATCAGTAAATATTCAGAAATTTCCTTGTAAACGTTATTGCGCCAGCCCCACGTGTTTTGCTTAAAAAAAATTATATCGCCATAAAATGTAGAATATTTAAACTATTAAGTTATTTGCATNAGTGCATTACCGTTCAATATTAAATACACTATGAGTGTTTAGTTTTCTCCTGTATGATAAATGTGGGACCTTATTTGAAGATAAATTTTCGCTATACGCCTTAACAAAATTTTACAAAACAGTGACAGATACGTATAGAAAATGACAAGTGGTCTGGCATTTATTTTCATTTACCACAAATTAGTGTTTGGGAATGTCCTGCCATTCAATAAAAACCTATGGTGTGAGCCAACTACTTTGTACTCAGAACTACTCATATATCTTGTCATGTCCCCACATCAGTAAATATTCTGAAATTTCCTTGTAAACGTTATTGCGCCTGCCCCACGTGTTTTGCTTAAAAAAAATTATATCGCCATAAAATGTAGAATATTTAAACTATTAAGTTATTTGCATCCGATCATAATAAATCTAAAACAAGCATTGCTGGTTAATATTGTTACAACTTTCCAAAGTCTGCTGGTGTAGCCCCGTTATTTAAGAGATAGAGGTCTTTAAAAAATAAAAGTGTTAATAAAAATATTCTAATAAGGTTTATAAACAATTTAAAAATAGTTGAAACTTCGTATTTCAAGAAAAATGTCTAGCACTTGCTATTTGCGACTAATATTTTCATGATCGTTTCTCAACTGACATAAACTACCCAATAAGACACACAGAACCAGTCTTTAAAGTATTCTAAACCTACTGAACTACAACTTAAATTATTTATTTGTTATATTCAAGTCGGTATCACTCGTATATTTAGTCACCCTCCCCCATTATTAATTTAATCCTGATTTAATCACCGGTATTTCCTGTTCGGAACGTTCTATAACGCCCCGNTCCCCCATTATTAATTTAATCCTGATTTAATCACCGGTATTTCCTGTTCGGAACGTTCTATAACGCCCCGAGCGCTCCCGTGCAGATGCTCACTCTACTCTTCGGGTATGGTCCATACAGTATAAGAAGGCCACTTTCTGACAGTCAGTGAGTGGCAACTTGACGTATACGGAACAAAAAAATGCCATTTACAAAATCCTGTATCAGCTGATGCACGAACGAACAAAAGTTAAAATTTTGTTGGCTATGCTGACTGCACTGCCGATGCACATCAAAAAAGCAGAAAATACGCAGATAAGAAAGAGTCCTTAGATTTAGTAATACATTTTATTTTACAAGGTCACAAAACAATGGTTGTTAGTGTTAAAAACTAAACTTCGTGATAATGTAGTTATGTATAGGTGTTCAAAATGAAATGTACAATAGAACGATACGACGTGGAAAAGTTTTCTAAAGTTGTGCTAACTTCACAATGCTTTTTCAAGTCTTATAATCCCTCTCCAACCTCGCTTTCAACACGTCCTTGATATTAAATCCAAAAGCATACAGAAATATTGCATAATATTGTTAAATTATTTTTTCTAATAATTTACAAGAGTTTTAATCCTATCGTTGACATGTTACAGTATTCTTTATTGATAATTTAACTGTGGTAAAAATACTTCTAATCCCATGGCTACTGATCAACCAAACAAGAAGCACACAATACCAGATGCAGTAAGGGGGTTCAAGCAGAACAGACAATACGTTCAGAAACTAGGTAAGGAAAAACNAAGCACACAATACCAGATGCAGTAAGGGGGTTCAAGCAGAACAGACAATACGTTCAGAAACTAGGTAAGGAAAAACTTTTTTTGCAGCCAGGCGTAAATAACGACTCATCTCAAATGCGAAAATAATAATTCTCTCCGCAGACACTGCATACGGGATTCTGCACAGCAACATACAATAAAAAAACTACTCACCCACATGTTGAACACATGAACAAGAGGATAAGAATAAATAACCACAAACAACGTAGTTTCGATTAAACGTTCACCAGCACAGTGATGTTTCTCACAAAGTGATGGGATAAGATGAAAAATCCGTATTTTTACCAATTATGCTTCAGCTATGAGTGGATTTAGAGTGGCGGCGGTAAATTTCACAAGCTTGAGATTATAATGGAATAAAAAACTTATCCTGGTAGCTACACCGAAAGCACGGACGAGTAATCCGGCCCGGAGGACCAAACAATGTTGNATGCACACAATACCAGATGCAGTAAGGGGGTTCAAGCAGAACAGACAATACGTTCAGAAACTAGGTAAGGAAAAACGTATTTTGCAGCCAGGCGTAAATAACGACTCATCTCAAATGCGAAAATAATAATTCTCTCCGCAGACACTGCATACGGGATTCTGCACAGCAACAGACAATAAAAAAACTACTCACCCACATGTTGAACACATGAACAAGAGGATAAGAATAAATAACCACAAACAACGTAGTTTCGATTAAACGTTCACCAGCACAGTGATGTTTCTCACAAAGTGATGGGATAAGATGAAAAATCCGTATTTTTACCAATTATGCTTCAGCTATGAGTGGATTTAGAGTGGCGGCGGTAAATTGCACAAGCTTGAGATTATAATGGAATAAAAAACTTATCCTGGTAGCTACACCGAAAGCACGGACGAGTAATCCGGCCCGGAGGACCAAACAATGTTGCAAGAATACTATGTAAACACACTTAAAATGATACAAAAAGTGCCAGGCACGCTCGCGGCGAGCTTACCACGTCGCCATCTTGAATCACACTGGCATCACGAACTACTTGCGGCGATGCCATGTAGTTGTAGAAATTAGTCCATGCGGAGATATACACATGTCGTTAGGACTTCGTGTAAATATATACATGTCTTATCACACAATACGCAACCCCTCGTACTAAAAAAGGATAATGAAGAAATATTGTAGCTAATATATAAACATGCCTGCGATAAACATGAGGATAATATACACTCATTTGCAAAGAAAACGGGTCACCAAGAACGAAACGCGCGAGTACAACACAGGTTGCCACACACTATCGTCGTAGCCCGAGACGTGTACCATTTGCTTTTTATGCGGTTTGCTTGCGCGGATGTGCCGTTAGACTGTAAACATAACCGTCCTTCGTTTATAGCTGCAATACACCGTATAAAGGCCAAGTCTTTGTGTGAGCAGTGTAGGAAACAGATACAGGTTCAGTGAACTCTCAGCATGACTCAACGGCGCATTCCACAGGCCTTTGCCAAGCTGGATGGGTTACAGAGAGACCGCATCTCTGGCCTTCAAGAGGCAGGTTAGACATTTTGGCGCATTGCTTGCCCCTTAAACCGTTCTGCCTACACTGGAAGTTGGTGTTGGACGCAGCGGGAAAAGGAGGGTTCACACGCCCCGTCGAGAAGGCTCGGGTCGACTACGACGAACCACCAGCAGAGAGGACCGTTTCACGTGCGACAGGCTGTAAGCATTCCACCGGCGTCTATGCGCACCATCCAGGAACATGTCCACCAGTACCATATCCAGGCGACTGCCATGACGGGATCTGTCGCCATGGCGTTCCCGACCACTTCTAAGATCTCAGCATCACTAAGCACGTGTGATCTAGTGATCTACTGCCGTGAACGGGCAGCATGACAGCTTGTGAAATTGGTGGCGAGTGGTGTTCAGCGACGAATCACGGTTCTGCCTGGAATACAGACGACCGCCATAATCAAGTCTAGAGACTTCCTGGCCAGTGCCGTGAACCACGCTGCATTGTAGAGTGGCACGCTATCGAAGCGACAGGTGTCATGGTGTGGAGTGCCATTTCCTACGATTATCGCACTCCACTGGTGGTGGCCGAAGAAACCCAGACGGCGCCGCGATACATTCAGGAAATTCTACAACTGTATATGCTTCCATTCCCGGTGCGGGTTGGCGACCCCATTTCACAGTAGGTTAATGAGTGTCCTCACACAATACGAGTATCTCTGACTTGCCTCCGTGGTGTCAACACGCTTTCCTTGGCCAGCACGATCCCCAGACCTCTCGTCCATTGAGAACGTTTGGGACCCTACTGCTTGGCAACTTCAACAAGCGGAAACTACTGCGGATTTGGAGAGCAAATTGCATCATATGTAACAGGCTCTTCATCAGGAGAATATCCCTCGTCTGTTTGCCTCCATGGCCGTCCGTACCACTACCTGTTTCTATTATACGGGTGGTCCAACAGCGTATTAAGTGTATCCTGCAAGTTTTGGTCCCCTGCAACACGTGTTCGGTATGATACAATATTTTGTATGATTTTTGTATATAAAAAATTATGTCCTGCGCCTCTACCAACTTACACACCCCTGTGGCACCTTCAGGGTCATGGACGTTTTTTTTTGCAATTGAGTGCAAATTTGAATGCCTGATAATCTCCAAGTATTTAAATAGGTTTTGGATGGTTCATTGTACTCTATTAAGAAGCAATAAATCTTTAATTGTTAAACTTTTCATGAAAATAGCGTACGGCAAAATATAGATAAATTAATATTAATTTCAAAAGTTTTTATTTTTAGATCATGAGTCATATTATATTTAGTTAAATAAAACATATAAATATTTCAGGAGATAAATTTACAATTAATAAGCATGCCCTATATGCAGATACTGACTCACGTAAACACAATACATTGTATAAAATACGATCTTAGTATACATTTTTTACCGAGCAGAAGGTTCAGAAAACTTTACATCAGTGCAGGCACCAAAAGCACATTATACTAGGTAACAGCTATAGAAGGGAAAAGTTACGAAGTGAACTCACGCTAAATGAAAATGGTAAACTGGGTGGAGGGTGTTAATGTTTGGGAAATTTCCTGCGCCGTTCTATTGGCTGCCGTGGGAGCTCTTGAGGGCGCTTCCCGCCACAGTGCAATTCATCTAGCCGACAGTGGCATGGAGCCTCCCTTCGCTTCTCTAACCCCGCACCAACCCCGCAGCTCCCTCGACGTATTAATTTCTTCCCCGACCTTTCGACGAAAGCGCGCGCGCTTCATTTATCAAAACTGAAGGGTCGGGCCTAGCCTCGCCGCCGATATGTATGCACGTGCACGCTCCAAAAAAAAAATATATATACACGTATATATCTCTATATATCTGAGCGGCTGGTGGATGGGGGGGTTGTTTCTTGCCGTGCGGAGGCCCGTCCCGCGAAACTGCCGAGGCAATTTGTGCAGCGGCAGAAGAAGAAGAAGAAACCCAGCTACCCTTCTGACTTGCACGCCAAGAACTCTAGGCAGAGGTTACTGAGTGATTTATCACCCCGAGATGGCGAGGATGAGACAGGGCGTGAATACATTTAGCCTCCTCCCGTCCTCTTTCAGTTTCCCCCCTCCCCACTTTTTTTCTTTCTCATTGCCTTACGACGCTCGGACAGATTAAGCGTCAAAAAATTTACAAAATGGCGACAGGCATCGGCGTAGTTCGCTCTTCGTGTTAAAAGAACTACTGATGTGCTAACCTTTTTTGCACACGTGTGATATATATTTTTTTTAAGTTCCTTTCAGGGTGTGCTGGCATGCAGGGAAGTCTTTACTGATCGGAAACTCACACGAGTCAAGCGAGCATGCTTCCAATTATTATTTATTTTTTTAAGCTTTTATGTCAGGTGACTAAGCAGGAAATGTATCGATTATAAATTTGAATTTTTAATTTTATAACCCTGGCTTACCTGAGCTACAAACAAACCCATGACCTACATACCCGAAGGCGCTGTGGCGATTACCTTTCGAACGGAATCTCACCGCTACAAGCATCTAGCGCGGACATCTTGGTCAATAGCCAGGAGATAATGTAATTATTTATGGTTCCATGTTGTTGTCATCATTTTATAGCATCTAAATAGATTTAACTGAACACGTGATATTTGTGAGACCTTCACAACTATTAAAGAACTTTTGTAACTCGAGACAACGGTGCCCATTTTCAGCGGCGCAGACATTAGCCGTACAGACAGTCGAAGATGAAAGGTCTACGATTACAAATGGACATGGAACCCATTAAATCTTCTTATTTCCTATACAAAAAAAAAATAATACGTTACTCCTGCCCTTCAACAATAACGCTCGGAAACAGATTAAGTGTATTTTGCTCGTCGATTGATATTACAGTAGTCATAAAGTACTGCAAAATAACAAACAAAACTTTAGTTGCAGATAGCTTTCAGACCGACCATCCGTCCCTGCCACCTCTCTAACAGAATGAGCTCCAATGCCGTCAATATCCAAACAAAGCAGAAAACGTATTTATTATTAAAAGTTTGGCAGTTTAGATTTCCTTTGTATATAATTGCATAAAATTGTTTAAAACTTCACATGAAATATTACGTGTGTTTATTTCTTTAAATTATATATCTGAAATTGCAGTTATGAAAGTGACAGCACGTTTGATACACACGTATTAGTGGACCGTAAATGCTTGACCAAAAATGCCCTCTCATTTTTCACATAAAATCCAACCGATAGAGCCAGGCCCTAGTTACGATATTGATGACGAAGTATCTATCTGTCCTCCGTAAGAAGATACCATCATTTCCGCCACTTGTTAGGTGAGGCAAGCACGTACCACCTGAATCAATTATCGCAAAAGTAACAATATTTATATAAATGCACGCTGATTTCGTTTAATGCATTTCATGGGACGATCGATGGTCAGCAGGTTGTTTTTCTGGCAAATCAAAGACATTACCATGGCAGATCATATGAAATCTGCTTTTGCTGAGCTTCATGCTGTTAACTTGGATCTTTTACTCTAACGTACAGAAATAATTTCTTCCAAAGCACCAGTTTACCTGACAGATCAATAGGAACTCGTTAAAATGTATCAGTACTGACAACATTTGTAGTGTGTTCCATAAGGTATCAATGAGTTCTGCCCGTTCTACGGTCTGGTGTAGTGCTCTATTGGGGGCTATGGGGCCGTGGGGTGTAGTGGTTAGATTACTCGCCTCCCACCAAGGCGAACCAGTTCGATTCACGGCGGGGTCACCCCCAGATTTTCGCATGTGGGAATCGTGCCGGACGATACAGCTGGTGGGCGTTTCCCCCGCCCTTGCATTCCGGCGCTGCATCATACTCACCTCGCTTCACCCTTATTGGCCCTCAAGACCTCAATGTTAAGAGCCGCTGAAATCTCTTCACTCACTTCGTTTGGTATCTACTCTCCTTCTTCCTTAATTAAAGAGATGATATATCATAATTAACGTGTAATGGTGGTTAAAGAAAAGACGTCCGAAAATTACCCGTCTTGGTTCGATACTGTACGCATGCGCGAAAGTTATTTCTTGGAATGTCAAGCTTTGGAACAGTGGGCAATTTACTCGTTATTCCCCGGAACGTCTTGCTATAATCTTGGGACAGGCGACAAAATGTTTCACAGTGACCTATTACAAAAATAGCATGTTACTGGACCGTGTTACCTACTTTTGGAACTGGAGCAATATAACTAGTTACATGAAAGTAACTGGTTGGCACATCCCTAAATGGGACGGCCCAAGCACTTATTGCTGTCTCTCTAGATGCTGGAACGACATGCCTCACGATCAAGCACACTAGTGGCTCTGGTACGCGAGACCACACAGATTCAGCATGCCCCTAGCACTGAGATGGGAAGGCACGAACCGAAGACTAGTGTTACCCNAGACATTAGCCGTACAGACAGTCGAAGATGAAAGGTCTACGATTACAAATGGACATGGAACCCATTAAATCTTCTTGTTTCCTATACAAAAAAAATAATACGTTACTCCTGCCCTTCAACAATAACGCTCGGAAACAGATTAAGTGTATTTTGCTCGTCGATTGATATTACACTAGTCATAAAGTACTGCAAAATAACAAACAGGGCTTTAGTTCCAGATAGCTTTCAGACCGACCATCCGTCCCTGCCACCTCTCTAACAGAATGAGCTCCAATGCCGTCAATATCCAAACAAAGCAGAAAACGTATTTATTATTAAAAGTTTGGCAGTTTAGATTTCCTTTGTATATAATTGCATAAAATTGTTTAAAACTTCACATGAAATATTACGTGTGTTTATTTCTTTAAATTATATATCTGAAATTGCAGTTATGAAAGTGACAGCACGTTTGTTACACACGTATTAGTGGACCGTAAATGCTCGACCAAAAATGCCCTCTCGTTTTTCACATAAAATCCAACCGATAGAGCCAGGCCCTAGTTACGATATTGATGACGAAGTATCTATCTGTCCTCCGTAAGAAGATACCATCATTTCCGCCACTTGTTAGGTGAGTAAGCACGTACCACCTGAATCAATTATCGCAAAAGTAACAATATTTATATAAATGCACGCTGATTTCGTTTAATGCATTTCATGGGACGATCGATGGTCAGCAGGTTGTTTTTCTGGCAAATCAAAGACATTACCATGGCAGATCATATGAAATCTGCTTTTACTGAGCTTCATGCTGTTAACTTGGATCTTTTACTCTAACGTACAGAAATAATTTCTTCCAAAGCACCAGTTTACCTGACAGATCAATAGGAACTCGTTAAAATGTGTCAGTACTGACAACATTTGTAGTGTGTTCCATAAGGTATCAATGAGTTCTGCCCGTTCTACGGTCTGGTGTAGTGCTCTATTGGGGGCTATGGGGCCGTGGGTTGTAGTGGTTAGATTACTCGCCTCCCACCAAGGCGAACCAGTTCGATTCACGGCGGGGTCACCCCCAGATTTTCGCATGTGGGAATCGTGCCGGACGATACAGCTGATGGGCGTTTCCCCCGCCCTTGCATTCCGGCGCTGCATCATACTCACCTCGCTTCACCCTTATTGGCCCTCAAGACCTCAATGTTAAGAGCCGCTCAAATCTCTTCACTCACTTCGTTTGGTATCTACTCTCCTTCTTCCTTAATTAACGAGATGATATATCATATTTAACGTGTAATGGTGGTTAAAGAAAAGACGTCCGAAAATTACCCGTCTTGGTTCGATACTGTACGCATGCGCGAAAGTTATTTCTTGGAATGTCAAGCTTTGGAACAGTGGGCAATTCACTCGTTATTCCCCGGAACGTCTTGCTATAATTTTGGGACAGGCGAGAAAATGTTTCACAGTGACCTATTACAAAAATAGCATGTTACTGGACCGTGTTACCTACTTTTGGAACTGGAGCAATATAACTAGTTACGTGAAAGTAACTGGTTGGCACATCCCTAAATGGGACGGCCCAAGCACTTATTGCTGTCTCTCCAGATGCTGGAACGACATGCCTCACGATCAAGCACACTAGTGGCTCTGGTACGCGAGACCACACAGATTCAGCATGCCCCTAGCACTGAGATGGGAAGGCACGAACCGAAGACTAGTGTTACCCTACCTCGTGGCTACTCGTCCACTCTTCGGTTAGGAGGCGGGCCGAGACATCTCCCTGATCACTGTTCCTGACAGGGAACTGCTAGTATCCCTAGCCCGGGGACTAGTAGTCCCCGGCTAGTCTCCGGGAACTGCTAGTATCCAAGCGGGGTTCTTACTACTAAATGACCATTCTCATAATTGTCAAGATCATAGGGTTTATTCGCTATCACTTCTGACCACACTAACTCCATGTGTACTAAATGCCATATGTCCCTTAACGTGGGACGAGTCCTGTAATGCGACGGCAAATATACTTAACTTCACATAATTGCTGACGAACATATGGCATCGACCCAGTGACATTCATAATTACAGTACGTATGTAGATTACCAAACTGAGNTTCTCATAATTGTCAAGATCATAGGGTTTATTCGCTATCACTTCTGACCACACTAACTCCATGTGTACTAAATGCCGTATGTCCCTTAACGTGGGACGAGTCCTGTAATGCGACGGCAAAGATGCTTAACTTCACTTAATTGCTGACGAACATATGGCATCGACCCAGTGACATTCATAATTACAGTACGTATGTAGATTACCAAACTGAGNATAATTGCTGACGAACATATGGCATCGACCCAGTGACATTCATAATTACAGTACGTATGTAGATTACCAAACTGAGAATGGAACCAAGAAGGACGGGAGAGTTGTGGCAAGGGATCTTTTCTTACCCACCTTATAAATGCAAGTGGAGAGTCGGAGTTCCTGGGAAGGGATAGGTCCTTAGTGCGCCTCAGTGTTGAGCCCTATACGCCTGGGAATGCAGAAAAAAAATTTCACTACAACAATACATATCCTTGTTTATAGGTTGTTCAGTTGGCAGCACAGGTTTTACTGGTTTTGGTTTAATAGAGATTATTTTGTGGAGGTACGTGAATGTTACGTCGCCACGTCAATTCATGCATGGCCTCCTACGTCTTTCGCCGCGTGCTGGTGGAGACGTCGCTCGAGAGTGGAAGCCGACGTCGTCCTGCCACAGCTGTGTGGTTTCGCCGTCGGTTTGATGCGTCACGTTGGAGGCAGAGTGAGCGAGACGCCTCGGCCGACCCCGGTTCAACGGCCGCAACTACGTCTCAGGAGGAGCTGCGTAGGCTGGATACTTGGCTCTTCAGCGGCTTCTTCTCCAACGCCGATCGAACAGGTGCAGCGACGATGTCGCATTTCACGTCCCGTTGTTGCGGGCACGTCTTCGCAGTGATTTTGTGTTGCGAAGACGTCCTTGAAATTTTCCAGGCAGCCGACAAACTATGTTCGAAGCCCTCCGCCCTGCTGGCCGATACATTACAGGCGTTTTTGGATGGATTTGAAATGATGAGTGTTACTGATTGCCGTATGAACTGTAACGAGTCTCAACTNCATTACAGGCGTTTTTGGATGGATTTGAAATGATGAGTGTTACTGATTGCCGTATGAACTGTAACGAGTCTCAACTTCCTTCTGCAAAATGTATTTGTACTTTTAACAAGAAAAATCCATGGAAACTCAGTTGCCAAGAAAATCCTTTGTAAAACTACAAAGAGATTTCTTGTAAAATAGGCAAAGCTTATATTTATTATTAATATAACTTACGTTATTGAGAAGAGTAAATAAAATTATTTTTTTCTTCTAGAAAACCACTGCGATTAAATAATTACAGAGAATAACTAAAAATAAAACTTCAAGTTAATATTAACGAAAAAAAAATCTATTATTTTATCCCGTGGATTATAACCCACAACCTTTGTACTCCTATCTAGCACCTTTAACCCCAACACCAACATTACTTATGAACTTGATATTTATTTTTATAGTAAATATTTTTAAAAGTACATACACACATTAATAAAGTTATTTAGGTAATGTAGAATACGTAAATTAATTTAATTTTAAGTGTTCTGTTGTTGAGTTAAGAGATTTGGACAGCTCTTAACGAGTTCTTGGGAGCCGATTTAATAGTCCTGTGTAGCTAGGAAACATTAACAGAAATCGTACTATACTGTCAGATTTTATTGAAATTGTCGTTTAATTATGATTATTTGAGTTTTTTATACGTGATTTTACGTTATTCAAACTTTCAATACATTTCTTTTGCACGCAACTATAGTCCATACTGTATAAGAAGGCCACTTTCTAACAGGTCTGCGAAAGTAACGCCGCTGTTTATATCTGACCTAACATCTGACTACGTATCCTTCCGCCAACAGCTGGTCCGTCAAGACGGGGCTGTATTTTTTATGAACACGCTATCAGCTAATCCACTTCTCATTGTACTGTATGCTAAACAAGTTTTAAGTTATTTTAAGATTGACATCTGTCTAAAAAAAAATAAGNGACTACGTATCCTTCCGCCAACAGCTGGTCCGTCAAGACGGGGCTGTATTTTTTATGAACACGCTATCAGCTAATCCGATTCTCATTGTACTGTATGCTAAACAAGTTTTAAGTTATTTTAAGATTGACATCTGTCTAAAAAAAAATAAGCAGGTTATAAAAGTAAAAACATAAAATATTGCAAATAATTAAATATTTGCTAACTCTTTTTAAATTTGTCTGAGATAGTGAATTTCGGTTAACATTTGCGAGACGGTCTGTTGTATCTATTATCACACTTTTGACGTTATAGCTAATATATTCGAGTTGGAAATATGTGACGTTGAATAACGTTAGAATTGCTTACAAACTATTCACGCGTGTCTCACTTTCTATGGAAGCAAGAAGATGGGTTTCGAGAGAACAATATGGCGTATAATTTACGTAGACGAACGATTACAGGGCCGAATATAAATTACTTGTACTCCAAATCGTTGTACATGAAATATATGTTACTTTAAAAATTATGCAGAGTTCGTGGAAAAATTTAATTATTGGCATCTGTTTGTAAATTCGTTATATATCGCGCAGGAAAACGGTTCATTTCTGGCTAGTAATACCTCGCATAATATCCGACAGATGGCGCGCACAGCACATCACGGCGAAGTTTGAGCCGCTGTTTTTGGATAACAGATAGCGTCTTTTCTAAAGTTGATAGTTCTCATATTATAGGCTGGAAATATATTTCAAATTCGTGTCGTTTCGTCAAATTATTTGAAAAAATAATTCAACAATATTATGCAATATTTCTGTATGCTTTTGGAATTAATATCAAAGACGTGTTGAAAGCGAGGTTGGAGAGTGATGACACGACTTGAAAAAGCTTTCTGAAGTTAGCACAACTTCAGAAAACTTTTCCACGTCGTATCGTTCTATTGCACATTTCATTTTGAACACCTATACATAACTACATTATCACGAAGTTTAGATTTAACACTAACAACCATTGTTTTGTGACCTTGTAAAATAAAATGTACTAATAAATCTAAGAACTCTTTCTTACCCGCGTATTTTCTGCTTTTCTGGTGTGCATCGGCAGTGCACTCAGAATAGCCAACGTAATTTTAACTTTTGTTCGTTCGTGCATCAGCTGACACAGGATTTTGTAAATTGCACTTTGTTTGTTTCGTATACTTCAAATTGCCACTCACTGACTGTCAGAATGTGGCCTTCTTATACCGTATGGACCATACACTTTACATCACCCACAGGTTTTGCACAGACAGCTATATACGGTCTTACGTAGTTGAATGTCCGCCGTTTTGCTGAAGCTCGTGGATACGGGCCAGTATAGTACAAACATTTCTTGAGCTCTATTACAAACTAAGACCTTGTGGTTTTTCAGACGAGTAGTTTTACAAGATAAATATTTGTACTGTACAAGCATTTGTAAAATTACAAACAAATTATCAGGAAGAATTACAATTTTTTTAGTGTGTTAAAATGGCGAGTCACTATAGCAAATTTATTTCAATGAATATAATTGTTCTTTGGTTTGCAGTTACTGCTTTCAACTATATGGGGGATGGTTTACGCTAAATTTTTTTGATGGGGGAAGTATTTTCTGTGTAATACTTGGATGAGTGAGGTTGACTTTAACTCCCCCGTTCGACATAGACGGATAGTCTCAAATCTGTATTGTAAAATAGTTTTCTTCGACATTACGAAGGATGCTTATTTAAACCTGCAGATGATTATGCCAGATATATGACCACATATTTTTAATTACAATTTGAATCCCTTATATGTATTAAAATACCATTCCAGAAATCCAATACATAACACATTTTCTTTTTGAAAGCAAAATTTAATTTTCTGCCCATTTCACAGTCTTGAAGTGCAAATTTGTATAACTTATTTGGTTTCTTCAACTTAAATCTCGTTTATACAACCATAAATAGTCTGCCAATAAGTTTTAATTGAATTCCCTTCCCAAATGATAGACCTACTGAGGGATGGTGTACAATTATTTCATATACTTAATATTTATGTCTGAAACACTAAAGTTACTTCGTAGTACAAAAGTTCATTAGTACCTAAAGTTCTAAATGATAGCAGATATAGTTTGTGCGTAGCATGACCAAACGGGTGATTGGTCGTTCATTGTAATGACAAAAGTAAGTTTCCAGACTCATCCATCACAAAAATCACTATTTTATCTGTCCCTTAACTTCAAAGAATGCTCAGAGCCTTATTTCAAATCTTCACGTACGCATGATTTTGTTCTATTCAATTAATAGTTAATACTTTTTAATACTTTGGCAGAATTTCTGCTTTTCATAACTATTTGAGACCTACGGCTGCTTATTGTTTTCAATGCCTGATAGCGGCATGTTCACGTAAACCTTGGCATTATACATTTAAAGAATTATTCATGGTATTGTTTTTTTTTTTTACTTTTCAAGTAGACGAACAGAAGGTTACCCACTACTACCAATGTTATTTACATATCTGGTTATTTATCCAACATGTAGGCATGACTGAATACTTTATTGTGTGACTGAAAAGCCAAGGTCATAAATTTATCTGTAATAATTGTTTGGTTCCTTGCGGAATTGGTGGAACTGAGAAAATTACGGCACCATCTCTTCTACTGTAGTCTCCGTGTTTGTATAATTAAATGGTTTATAAATCGTTGTATTTAAGAAATCTTTCCAAAGATAATTTTGAATTATAATTTAATAAAATTTATGTTACGTCTATTAAAAGCAGCCGACCAAACTCTGTATTAGCATACCCCTGGCAAACACAACGTCCAACCAAACCATACTTAATGGAATGTGGAAGAAAATGTTTTTTATGTAAGCGATGTATATTTTACCAATGAAATAAACAATTCCTACAAGTCCTGTGGAACCCGCCATTGGTTGAATTAGATTTTACATAAACTATAAATGTTACCTTAAAAATAAAAAAATACAATTAATGTGAATTATTTGAATGTTACGTTTACTCAGATTTTATAACAGGCGCTGCAGCACAGAATTGTAAAGCCCTCCTTCACATATGTATGGCTGCATTCGTTTTTTACGGCATTTCACAGACCTCTATTCAATATTAAATATTCATTACCATACCGTCTACCAATAATTGATAGTAATTATTACTAGTGTATGTAACATGGAGCATGAAGTGTCTACTGGTATTAATATAACTTTTTTTTTTTCAGTTTAGGCATGAAAATAAAAATAACCTTCGTTCATTTATTCTCGAGCAAAAATATTTAGCGGTTTTTTTTTTGTTTGCGTTGTTACGTTTTCAACCGTTTGTGATTCCAGAGTTGCGGAAACATGCATTAAACATGTGTCACACGTATGAGGGAAAATAAATAAACTTCCACCGTACACTCTCTTAAGAGTGGGCGCGCACACACACAAACACACACAATTATCACACACGCACAAATTAACGCACGTGTACATGCACGTAAACATTCCCTCGTACTCTCACACACAAAATGTTGCGAAATTCTCTCTTGCTTGGCCTATAGTAAGCAATTACGTGCTTTCGACGAATATAATCAGTCTTCGATCACGTAGTCATTGAAAAAAATTCATTCTGATAGTAAAAATGTTACTTTCAATCTACACAGCTCAAGAGGGGTTGATTACTTAAAGAAGCATGGGTTTGAATAGTTCTTATTTTATTTGGCTTTCATAAAGTCATGGCAGTCTCTACGGCACGGACTTACATAATTCTCGTTTTAAAAGTTCAATATAAAACTCATGCCGGTATTTTAAATTGTCTGCAGAAAGGACGGCAATCATACAACACGTAAAACGTATTTACGCGTAATGAAAACATTTGCATGTGCAGCTGGAAGACTGTGATACATTAGTGTCCTGCATATTTTGCTAAACAGCAGCGAGTTTTTAGAAGATACTAGGTTAGTTTAGGTTCGGTTAGTTAAATCTAAAACACTCAGACCGGCACGATCATTTGCCCATGAAATATGCATGAGTGCTAGATTAATGTTGGTCCGATCGTGTGCAATTCATTGAGGAATATTAGGTTAGTGCTGATTTATAGGGACGTCTGTGGATGTTTTATTTTAACTTGATCAACCATATTAAAACTCTGTCTATATTGTAGTAATTTTAGTGTTACAATAATGTATAATCAATTTTATAACGTTTTGGATTAAAAAATCGAATAATATATGAAGATACAGATGTTGGTTGCCGTGACTTCGTGTATAATGAAACAGTCGCTATGATAATTTGCTTAGCAATGAGAATAAGCATTAAAAAAATGATGTTCTTTTTCTTCTATATCAACATCTATTTCGCTTAATTCATAGATTTTATAATGAAATTTTCCTTAGAACTAATTTTTAAACCTTTTTATTTCAAGAAAAAAAAACTGTCAGAAAATTGCTTTCCATGTAACTTGCTTCATAACAATCATGGCGGCTACTATTGACGCGCTGGCATTAGGACAGAACAAAATGTATATTATATTATATTGGTGCTTACTTTTAAATATATTTGTGTGTACTGTAGATATTGTAACTTTTTGGTCATAAGCCTGAGATTGCACTTTATTTTTATAAATAGGAATCAGGCTATGTACACTTACTTAGCTAGGAAATAATATTTCCGCACTTCAAAAATTACATATAACTTCTTAGTTCAGTACTCACACTGCAGAAGCGTTGCCAGCTGATCCCACTTGTTGAACATGATAACTTACTTTCTATAACCCTTCATTTTCTACGCTGGTAGTCTGGCATTTCCTACATTCCTCCAGGTTCTCTTCTCTTATTTTCGTATTCATCTTATTACACGTAAATTTAAAAATGTGCAACTTACATAGCATACGGTTGGATTAAGCTGTAAAATGTTTGGCATTTTGCGTTACAAAGAGATGTAAAAAACGCGTCTTCCTTTTTTTAAGATTGTTGTTTATCCTGAATGGGATATATTTTCAGCAACAAAATGGCCTTTGCTGCAATAATTATTTCTGGAAAATGTGTTTTCATGTTTTAACACAGTAACTTGCAGCCGTACATTTCCCCTCATACTTCGCATTTTGTCTTCCTTTTTACTTAATATAAGTTAGGGGAGCGACTGCGTTCTGGCATACTAGGGTGTCACTAGTGGTCAGAGTCCCATTTGATTAACCTCAAAAGGGGTGTCTCCAGGGTGGATCCTAATTGGAGGCATCGTTTAACCTGGGAAACTGATCATCCCCCATCCCCACGAACATTTGGGAGGTGTGTTGCGGTTGGCTGGCGGGTTCTACCACCCCTTCTGAGGTGTGCTGTGATTGGCCTTTTGCTTGTAGGGGCACCCTTTCGGTGGTCAAAGCGCACAAGCGACATTTGCGGGAATTTGAAATTTTTCGAGAAAGTCTGGAGGGCAACCGACTAGAGGCGGGGTAACCGGAGTGTAGGGTTGGACCAGTAGGTTAAGGAGGCGGTAATTCGTCGGTTCGAGCACCGTCGAAGGTAATATGCATAGTTAGTACGTAAATACCTCGTAATGAGTAATTACAATTGCGTAAAGAACAATCACGCAAACCAAACCTATTGAATATACCGAGAGTAAGTCCATATTACGAGAGTAAGTACATGTAACGAGATTATGTACATTTACTAAGAGAGTAATTACTCACTAAGTACATATGTTTATCCATCGGCTGCCGAAACACAACTGTCGAGGATTGTGAGGTGCTCCTGGGTTTGAGCCTCAGCGAAGGTAATTACACGTAATTAGGGGTGAGTATTGCATAATTAACAACTGCATAATGAGTAATTGCGTAATGAATACGTACACATACCGAGAGTTATTATGTACCGAGAGTAAAAACATGGTAATTACACTCTAAGTACAGATCCTACCCCGAACAAAGCTCATTCGCAACTAAGATGTGAATTGGCAATATGTCCGTGTTATACGCCCGCATCTTTGTTGATTTTGATTCCCGCCAAGTTTAAGTTAATCTTATTACATTTATACTGGTCTAAGACCTGATTCGAATCCCATAGAGGATAATTAAACCATAAATATATTTGTACTGGACCAGTTCTCTGTTCGAATCCCATCGAAAGTAGGGAAAATATAAATATATTTATACTGACCGAAACCTTGGTTCGATTCCCGTCGAGGGTAATTAATTCGTCATTACGTTTGTATTGGGTTAGTCTTTGGTTCGAAACCCATCAATGTTAAAACATAAATACATTTATACTGAGATAGTCCTTAGATCGACCTCCATCGAGGGTAATTCAAGCGTAAATATTGATAATGAAATAGTCCTTGGTTCAAATCCCGGTGAGGGTATATACATGTGTACCGAGATAGTCCTTGGTTAGATTCCTGTCGAGGGTAAGTAAGTCGTAATTAAGTTATACACACACCATATAAGGCAATTAAAACATAATTACAGAGGGTAATTACATTTGAGCGACTACTTGTAAATACATATCCAACGTCTATGAGAGTCAATACCATACTGAACTCCAAAAAAGTGTTACGACCCCTCCCGCTCGAAAAAAAAATTATTAAAAATAATTGCGTATCGAGAGTAAATACATATAGACATATAAGGGGGAAGTACACATTGGAACGGCTCGGAAACAGGAAGCAGACTGAATTTAGAACACTAACAACTTTCGATTACACACCCACCATCTTGAAAGTCAAATAAGNAGAAACAGGAAGCAGACTGAATTTAGAACACTAACAACTTTCGATTACACACCCACCATCTTGAAAGTCAAATAAGGGGAAATATTGTAAAAAAAAATGTAGTCTTTGCCATACATTGTTTTAAAGGGATGGGATTTTAATATTTGTCGGAATCCTTTAACCAAGAACAAATACCGAGAAACTCACGAACGGCTAGCGGAGATTCCTTAGCGCCGAGNATTTGTCGGAATCCTTTAACCAAGAACAAATACCGAGAAACTCACGAACGGCTAGCGGAGATTCCTTAGCGCCGAGGGAGAGTGTTGGCATTTTCCCCGCTAGGAGTGCTTTGCGGCGCGGATACTCAGTCAACACGCAGGCGAGAGAGTAAACATGACCCCTGGCCATTCCCTGAAGAAAGGCGTGAAGGTGTAGGAAGGACGAGTGGCGAGCGCAGTTCCATTGAATGCCGACAGGAGCGGGCAGACGACACTCCTCCAGCAGCCGAAGCCAAAACATCGGGACCCTCTCTTAGAAGAGTAGGTGAGACAGGACTAGGAAGGCAGTTGCACAACCCGAGGTCTCTCTCTCGCACCTGTCTCAGCGTCTAGCACACATCGCGTACCGCTTGAAAGCTGGCGATCAGGGGAAGGGCTGTAAAATAATTTTAGTTTTGTGTGCTATATCTACGAAACTATGTAATCTGTTTTAACTTATATTTTGACATTGGCAGTGTACAAACATAGAAATTTTGTTCTCCATTTGTGTAGTCGCCACATGAAAACTATGGAGTTTTTATTCTATGTCTCGAGGACCAATCAACCAATTCCTACCAAATGTTACACCAGAACATTTCAAATAAATTTGTACCTAATTGTTCACACCATAAATGCTACAGAAAGCCATGTAAACTTTGATTATTTAAATTGGCCAGACAACAATATTCAAAATTACAGCATCATAAACCATTTTGTTAAGTTTGCCACATATGTTAAACAATTTAACTAAATTCAACCAAAATTTGTATGCAGACAGTATAAATTAGAAACAACGTATACAGAGGCACTTTTTCTTGCAATACCATTAAATTAGAAAATAATATTTTATGTTATAAGGACCAAACAACCGATTTGCAGCAAATTCTTCACACAAGTAGCGCTACGGTAAGCCATCTAAATTTACATGTTTTGAGTGGCTCAGCCACTTATTTTCAAAATGATGGCCCTGTAAATATTTTAGGTCAATAAACCTTGTCATTTGATTTATTAGACTGATTAAATCTGAAGTTGATGTTTCGAATTCGAACTACATAATGCAGTGGGTTGCACGCTAATGTATTGTAAGAGATTTACTGGGTTCAAGTCCCGCTAAGGATCGTGTGTATTTGTAATCTTTTCTCTATTGTCGCATAAGTTTCAGGTTTCATTTCTAAAGTTATTGCTTTCAAAAAGAAGTCAAGTCCTCCCTACCAACGTAGCTTTTAAGAAATTATTTAAAAATTAATTGCACACATGTTGAGGAAAGTAGCCTCATTGGTTATAGCCGTAACTTCCTGTTTTTAATGGAAGCCGGGCGTTGAATTACATATAAAATAAATTAAATTTTGGTTCAATACTGGAGTTTGTATATGTATTTGAAAGAGCAATGAAACGAAATGCCTCGTTGAAGAAAATGTAATTGCAATTATAATTTTATCACAAAACTATTTTGGCGAATTACTAATAAAAGTATAAAATACTACTGTGCTATAAAGTACACACGTATTAATGTAATCAAAACCTGCATAGATGTTGCCAACAGTGAATTATCGAAACGCAAATTAAATTATTCAACTGCAGGGATTTCATTCAATGCGGCTGGCAAATGCATTTACAACGAATTTTGTTTCATCCGCTTTATTAAACATGCACTCTTTTACCGCCCCGCAAAGATATATCAGTATACTGCAGATATTGTTTTATTATTTTTCATTAAAATACTTTATTAGTTTTTATTTAGAGTTTGTTGGAAAGTAATTATGTCCAATTAATGTATCTCAAACCATTTTTACAACCCTGCAAAAAATAACTGCCACTCTCGCTAGTTAAACACATGCCAAATATTACTTCACATTTATTAACTAAAATAAACTTCTATCTACATATATAAAAGTCAAAATTTAAATGCATGTATTACGCCAGTATGTCTGTCCTCTGTACAACTCTACACCGTTCGACGGATCTAGACAAAATTTGGTAGGGGTGCCATTCGGAACACAACTGAAAATAATGTGTATGCCAAAATTGTCTCCATTGGGCTCAAAACCCCAAAAATCCTTAAAACGTGGTCGTTTATCTCAGTTCTACACCGTTTGACGGATCTGAACCTAACGGGAAGGATGCCCTTCAGCGTTGATCTTAAAATACTATGTTGGCCAAAATCGGCTCTGACAACCAATTGGGTCGGAAATCTCTAAACTGACGTCGTGTATCTCTGGGCTCTCAATTGACCGTGCATCTCTCATTGTCCTGATATACCCGAGCAACGTCAAGTAATTCTGCCGGTATTTCGTATTTAACAATCAAGAAAATTAAATAAGACTAAATGTTATGTTAGTACAAAAATATATAATTTCTATAACGTCATGATTGTAATTACTATCGTTTAATAGATCATTATAATACCTTTACGAGTTGCTGGGCTATTGAGAAGTTTTCCTCTCAATTCGCGCACTCCTGACCTTCAGAGAACTGAATTTATGCGGTTATTTGAAAGAATGTTTTGGTTCATTGCCCTTGCCACTATAAACGTGTCTCGGGGTGCGGGGAACCTTCCAGATCGGGCCACCAAGAGACTATTTAAGCTGCGACAGGCCTCGGAGCCGAGAGGTTTTGAAAGTCTGAGAGTTTAGAGTATGAACGATTGTGCGACCATAAGCGACAGGAATGCGAAGACGACGAGCCAGGAGAGCGTCGAGTGGCGGTGAGAGAGACCAGCGTGAGTGATGTCTGTGGACCGCTAGCATCGGTGCATTGGAGAGTGAGACTGGCGGAACGGGCTGTTGAACTGGATGCGCGAGTAACATACATTTGATTGATGGTAATAGACAGAATGAACATGTTTAAATAATGAGTGCGAATTAAGTGACTATAACCAATATAGAGACATTGAGAAGGGCTTTAATTAATATTGAGATTGATATTAATATTGGGATCTCTGATAATAAGAAGAATGATACTGAAGATAGCTAGGCTAATTAAATAAAAGTTGCACGAATTAATTTCATTCATATTTAGTTTTTTCTTTTTATGAAGACCTCCATCCTCCACGAATACGATTACGCCTGTCCGGCGATTTGTAAAAATACATTATCGGTATGTAAAATAGGGCGTGTGTTGCTTCAAAGAACGAAATAATTTTTAATGGGGTACGTACATAACGTTTTCTAGATTTTCTATCAACTCTTAGAACGCAACTTGTTATGTGTCCATCAAAACAAGACTAGGGGCTAAACAAGGCACGATGTTTACGCTTCGATATTACTACAGGCACAAGGCAGCCAGGACTAATGTGCGCTCTGCTTGTTCACTCATAATGCGCACTGCTTCAGGCCTTGTTGACCAGGGTTCAACAGTGTTATGTGTCGCTGGTCTGCGCTGACCTTGACCCGTCCCACGCGAGCAAGCGGAAGAGCACAGATAAGTCATATGATATCGGATGGCGAGAACTGAGTAGCTAAGTTCAGGCGAGCGATAATCCAAGAACCACGTGTTTTGTTTCAAAAAGCGAGCCGCCACGATAATACTTTTGCGGTGCGCCCACCTGACCTTCAGCTGATTGAATTTCACGCGTTTATCTGACGAATTTTGTAGTGGTTTACTGTCCTAGTTTCTCTCAGCACGACTCGGGGCACGTCGAACTTCCTAGGTCAAAGTCAGCGAGTATAAAAGTGCGACGGGCTTCCGAGCCGGGAGTTGAAGAATTATTATGATTGCCGGAAGTCTGGACGATCGTGCGATGACAAGCGAGGGGAGAAACGGGTAGTGCAGGAAGTGACCAGTGGGAGGAAAATCTGCGACTACGAGCAACAGTGCAGTGAAGAGTGCGACTGCAGGCTGGACTATTGGACTGGTTGTGTGACTGAAATACAATTAAAAGTGACGGTAACATATAGACTGAACGTGTGTTAACGATAAGTCTGAGTTTATTAACTACAACCAAACAGAGACTATAAGAAAGTCGTTAATTAGATTTGAAATAAACATTAAATATTGCGCTCAATGATAAATAAAAAAAGTAATTGTGGAGATAGATAATTTTATGCTGTAAATAATAGTTGTGTGAATAAATTAAAAATTTAATATGGTTATTTTATTTTTATTAATGCCTCCATCCCTTACGAACTCGAAAACAACCCTCAGGCGTTTTGTAACAATACGTAGCCAAGTCCATTGACGTATAGCATAGGCGTGTGTAGCCGTCATCATTAGGGTGGGCAGAAAATTAAACAATCGTCGATGGACACATAAATATAAGGCTCCGTGGTTTTTTTTCCTCCGGGAAATTGTTTGATTTAAGGTTTAAAATAGTGAATTTATGCCAAAAAATAGCATATTATTAGAAAAATACATTTAGAATTTTTTCCAAAAATTTGTATGGGAAACTTGATTGTGAAAGAGTAATTTGTAATTATTAGAGAAGTGAAATGAATTCATAAATTAACACATTATCTCAAATTAAAATTCACATCTATTCTTCAGAATATCTTATACACACCAACATGCTCTTAGGCATGGCGAAATTCCAGAATAATTAATAAATCTTAGTGACCGCAATTTATTTTTAATAAATTGTGCCTTAACACAGCCGTCACACAGAGTGTGTACGTCTACACTGTATAGTCTGATAATAACATAACGGAAACTTAAGCTTCTTGCACTTCACGGGTCTAAAATATACATATACACCAATGACTTATGTACGAATTATATTTCTCCCGAATATTTCTTTGTATTGATACTTTCGTTTTCACTCACGCAAGACTTAATATACTGCCCCCATAATTTAAAGAAAAATATGAAAAATATAAACCGTTTCGTTCAGAGACAAAAATCTGAATATCAATTTGCATGTATGTTTTGTAAGAGTAGTTAAAATCTCTACAAGGTAACAAACATGTACACTTACAAAAAATATTTTTGCTACCCCGTAGTTTTATCGGCAAACTGGCCCACCTTTTTTTTTCTTATTTAGTGGTTCTGTGTGAGCAAATAATTTCCTATGTACCAGCTCATATCACTTTGATAAAGGCGTTGATACAAAATGGAATAGCTCTTGATATATGGGTAGGTGTCAGCCGCCGTTTGATATAATTTCAAAACAAGGAAATGAAAAAAAATCTATTAATCGTCGAATATATTTACTTAAAAGTTATTCTAGAGGACTGGAAGGGGTAATTTTTAGTTTGAATGACCTGTATTGTCGCTGAGAGTGTGAACCGCATGCCATAATTTAAACAGGCGTGTGAAGATAATGTTTTAAGACCAGAGGTGTATAGATAATTCGTAAGTAACGGAATGTATTGATTTTGCAAAACAATAGAGCTACGAGTGCATTCATAAAATAAATTGAATGTGTGTGCCAGGCAGTCAATAATCAGTAGTGGTATGCGTTTCCCCGATGAAAACTTGTTATTCTGTAGAGTACATTAAGTAGTTGAAATTATTATATAAGATTATATATGATTCTAATATAATTTAAAGCATCGTGGAACCGAACTTGTATCACAATTTTTACTAGTGTTTAAATATTGCTGCTTCCGAAGGTTATTAAGTGAAAACGGATTGGTGATTCCCAACGCGTTGTGGAAGTTCTAAGACCATGTTCAAGATTATATAGCCAACATCCAAATCTATCGTGGACAAATATTCGAAACGATGGCCTAATAATAAGCATTATTAGTTCGTATTCTATACGCATACCTGGATATGTAAATATCGTAGGTATTTTTAGCCTACTTTCCGAAGGAAAAAAGACTTATGAGATAGCTTTCATGTCTGTGAGTCTGTGTGTATTGTGTGTGTGTAAATATGTGTGTAATGCTGTGTGGATTTACGTGTGTGTGTGTGTCCCCTTCTTTCAAATTTTGAACGCTTCAAACAAATTTCACGAAACTTGGTACAAAAATAAAACTTAGCAAGGACACCTGACTTTAATAGTTTTCGACAACATCGGGAACTGACTATCAAGATGGCGGCATTTTAGGATTTTGGGTGATAGGTCATATCTCGGAAACCATTCAACCGATTTAAACCAAATTTTCTATTCTAGCAGATAATTATGTAGGTATTAAATGCTAGTATGGATATTACTGTTGGTGCGCAATTTTTTAATATAGCACCAATTAATAAATATAAATTTTAAATTATATCTCGAAAACTATTCAGCCAATTCTCACCTGATTTTGACATGCAAATAATACTATGGTAGCCCATGTAAACCTATGTAATCAAACTGGATTAGTAATTTTTTTTCAAAATAATGGCCATACAAATGTTTTAAGATATTTAGTATATCTGCCATACAATACAAACAATTTCAACAAAATGTTATATACTGAAAGTGTCTATTACAAGCATCGTATACCAACATATGACCACTTTTGGAGGCCAATTTGGAAGATAGCGTTAAACGAATAAATAATGATATAATGTCATAACTCGGTAAATAATTAACCAATTTCTACCAAATTTGGCAAACAAGTAGTACTGACGCAGATGGTGTTTAGTGGTATGTTTTAGGCATGTAAGGCACTTATTTCCGAAATGACAGCCATAAATAAATTTTATTTTACAAAGCTTTATCGTGGAAATTATGTAATCAATCCAACATGTCTTTGTATGCTGGTAGTAACAATTATTACTATCAACTATATCCATATACATCATATTTTGTCTACCATTTCATAAGATAGCGCCTTGTGAATAAAATAAAGTTTTTGTGTCATATCCCAGGAAACAATTAACAAATTCCTATCAAATTTAGCAACCAAGTAGTTCTGAGGCAGTTAATGTCAAGTGGTATGTTTTAAGCATGCCAGACAATCTTTTTTTTCATAATGGCGTCTATATAGCCATTTTAGATTAGAATGCTATATCGTGGAAACCATGTAATCGATTTTAACTAAACTCTTAATACTGGCAGTTGATATAACAAATATAATCTCTATGTACATAGAGTATCATTGGTCCACCATTTTGTAAGATAGTGCCATGCGAATAAATAGAGCTTTGTCCTGTGTTGGGAAACAATTTACGAATTCCTTCCAAATTTGGCAAATAATTCTTACTGCAGCAGTTGGTGTAAACTGTTATGTACCATGAAGGTCAGGCATTTATATTAAAAATGGTGGCTGTATAAATATTTTAGATCAGAATATTTGATTAACGAAACAGATTTCTACTTAACTTTGTAATGATGGCAGTACTTATTACACAATCAAATTTGTATATTTAGAGACACATTTTTCAGCCATTTTGCAATATAGCCCTACGAATAATAAACAATAACTTTATCTTGTACCTCGCGAAACTATCAACCCCTTCTTATAAAATTTGGCAAATATGTGTACTGCGGTAGTCCATAATAAAAAAATTAATTTTTTTTAAGAAGGGCACGCTTATTTTCATAATGGCGGCTATAAACAATTTTAGTTTTGTTGTCAATATCTGGGAAACAATGTAAACTAATTAATCTTAACTTTGTTTATTGTCAGTACACAATCATCAAAATTGTTACAACATGTCTTTATTGTCCTCCATTTATGAAGACCGCCACATGGAAATTATGAAGGTTTTATGCCATGTCTCGACAACCAATCAACTGATTTCTACCAAATTGTGAACGCAAGTGATGCTACATATTGCCATGTAAGCTTTAATGATTTAAATTGGTCGACAAAAATGTTCAAAATAGCAGTTTCATAAATATTTTAGGTAAATATGACATATATACTGATTATTTTAACCAAACTCAACCAAAATGTAGGTAGATATTATACATTAGAAGCATTGTATATAGATACTCTATTTCTGTAAATTTTGCACTATAACATCAAATAAAATAATAAAGTTTTTTTATGTCATATATCAGGGACCAAACAACCTATTTCCATCAAATTCTTCACATTAGTAGGGATACTGTAAAGTTTATAAACTTACATTTTGTTATGTGGCTCAGTCATTTATTTTCAAAATAAAAGCCCAGCAAATATTTTAAGTTAGTAAATGAACCCTATCATTCGAAACATTAGGCATATTAAATCGGAAGTTGATGCTCCGAATCCGACCTCCATAACGCAGTGAATTGCACGCTATCTAAGACAACGAAGTTTTCTGTCTTCAAGTCCCGGGTGAGGCATGTGTGTATATGTGATTGTATCACTACTGTTGCATAAGTTTCTGGTTTAATTTCTGAAGTTGCTGCTTTCAAAGAGACTTCAAGAATTTCCTCCCAACTCAGCTTTTAAAAAATTATTTAAAAAATAATTGCAGCCGTATTGAGGAAAGTAGGCTCATTAGTTACTTCAATAACTTATTGTTTTCCTTACCAATAACGTATTAAGAAAGTATTAACAATTAACGCACAGTGAAAATATTAAATAGGTGGTTAACACGTTTATACTTGCTTACTAGCGTGTTGTTAATTCATTTTATTATGTTTGCGGCGTTTGCAGAAAAAAAAAGTACAGGTCCTTTTTAGTTTGAATGGCTTGTGCTGTCTCTGGGAGAATGAACCACATGACTTAATTTAAAAAGCCGTGAGAAGAGAATGATTTGAGACCAGTGTTATAAGTACAGATAGTAATAAGTAACGGATTGTTTTGATTCAGTAACAATACAGCACGAGTGCTTTCATAAAATATACAATGGGTATTGGTATATTCAAAAATTTATTTCTTTAAAATTAAGAACATTTATAAATTTTCTAGGACTAATAAACTGTTTTTGCACACCTGTACAGGATAATAATTGGTTGAGGAGAGCTCCGGGGAAGGGCAATAAAACCCCGACGCTGGTTGATAACGCCAGTCGGAATGCCGCGATAGAGTGCAGTTCGGGAAAAAGAGGAGGATCAAGATTCGCCGTGTAATGCATTTCCTGTATCGAAAACACGTCGCACTTTTTTTTTTGTCGTCTCCCCGACCGACCACTTGGCCAGGGGCTGATTCTCGCGTCCCGGGAGGAGCGAGGGAGAGATTAGGGGCGAGTTTTTATGGCCGCGTCAGGTCGCCAAGATAAGGTGCGTTACAGCTGACCTCATCAAACGCAGGCGCCTCCGGGCAAGAGTGGCACATGGCGACGCCTGGAGGCGGGATATTCCCCTTTTCCCCCCAACAACATTTTGAAACATGGGGGCGTAAAAAATAAAATACTGGTAATTTGTTTGAATTTTCGTAACGAGTTCAGTAATTTGTAAAATAAAACCTGCTTTGTTCGGTAGTCAAAATATGAATTTTGATATTTTCGATATCTACTTTGTTATGTCCTGTACTTACTAAACTAAAAAAAATTTACAAATAGAAATGAAACCTGCGTTTACTGAAAAGAAAAGTTTCATTTCCTTTACCGTTTTAGAATATGTTGGCAAAAATATATAATAGGGGCTACATTCTTCGCTGGGTATGTTAGGACGAAGAGAGGGATAATATTTAATAACGCACATACCACTCGTTCAATCCGAATATCATTTCGGATCAAAAGACTGCCATTACCCTTCAATGTCTGGTTTGATATGACCATAAATCAGACCCAGAGACAGTTGCAAAAAGTGGAATAGAGATATTTGAGTGAAATATGCTACAGAGACGGGCAACTATTCTCTACATGTCCTGACCCAGACTGAACTCACCTGCTGTAGCTACTTGATGATCCTAGCACCTGAGAGCATAATCGCTAGTGTGGTGTACAAAGACTTCCTTCGGTAAAACGAAATTAGAGACTGCTTCAGATACACTCATTTGCATTAAAAAAATGATCATGAACATACCGCGCGAGTACAACAAATGTTGTCACGCAGTGTCGTGATAGCATGACATGTGTCCCAATTACATTTAATGTGGTTTGCTTGCGCGGGTGTGCTACTAAGGGGCATACATGCCCCCCCACAATTAATAGTTGCAAGACCTTGAATAATGTGTTGGTAGCAATGTGAGCCACATAATAAAATACAGTGAACTCGCAGGAGTCCCGAACGGCGCAGTCGACGAGCCTCTGCCTAGCTTGATGAGTTTGAGAGAGGCCGCATGGTCGGCCTCCGAGAGAGGTAGGTTGGTCGTTTCGGCGCACTGCTCGCCACTTGAACCGATTTGCCTACGTGAGTCGGTGTTGAACGCAATAGGAAAGGACACATACACCCTTCGAGAAGGCTAGGGTCGACCTCGACCGACCACCAGCAGGGAAGATCGTTTCATCTCGCGACCATGTGTAAGCACTCGACAGGCGTGGCTGCGCTCGGTCCAGGAAAATGTGACGGCAGCTGGGGATACGCCCGTGTCCACCAGTGCCATATTCAAGAGGCTAGAGGAACGGGATCTGTCGTGGCGGCGTCCCTTACGGTATCTACCATTACGATCCGAGCTTCGCCGAGTACGCGTTACCTTCTGCCGGGAACGAACAGCATGGCAGCTTGAGGATTGGCGACGATTCATGTTCAGCGACGAATCACGAATCTGTCTTGATACGAACTACCGCCGAATTCTAGTCTGGAGACATCGTGGCCAGCGCTCCGTGATCCACTCTTCACCGTAGAGCGACACACCACCCCCAAAGAAAGGTGTCATGAGGTGGAGCGCCATTTTCTACTATTCCCGCACCGGGCTGATGATGACTGAAAGAACCCTGACAGCGAGGCCATGCGCGCAGGAAATTCTGCGACCATGTGCACTCGCCATCCTGGTGCAGCTTGACAACCCCATTTACTATCGTGATAATGCCCGGCCTCACGCAGCACGGGTATCTCTGACCCGCCTTCGTGATGGAAACATGCATCCTTTGCCAGCGAGGTCCCCGGACCTTTCGCCCGTCGAGAACATTTGGGATCAGATTAGATGGTAACTTCGGACAGCGGCAACTCCAGCGGATTTGGAGTATCAGTTGTGGCAGCCATGGAAGGATCTTCCTCAGGATATCGCCCGATATCTGTATGCCTCCGTGGCCGACTGTACCGCCGCCACCTGACTCCGTGGTACGGGTGTTCCAACACTTTACCAAGTGCATGCTGAAAAATTGGTGTTCTGCAATACAAGCTTAGTGTAGTACAATATGTTTACATTTTATGTAAATTGCTACACTTTTCTGTGCCTGTACCCACTTGTGTACCTCCGCGATGGAACCTTCAGGGTACACATGGGACTAGCCGCGGACGGAAAACTGTTGTGTATGTGTACACAGGATGATTCACGAGGAGTTACCTCCCTCACGGGGCCTATTCGTTACATTATTAGGAGCAAAATATGTCACATAAATGTGGGTACTACTCCCAATATTTACAAGGTAATTCAAAACATTGGAAAATCACGAATAAAATGATAACCAGTAAAATGATTTGGGAAGTCTGGCATAAGGGAATGGGGTTTCAGAGCCTCAAGATTTTCATGCTCTGTAATTACGGTCGGTCAGCGGCCATGTTGGTTGTCAGTGACCTTGACACATGACCTTAAAGCCGAGAAATTCCAAAAAAACACCAAAAAAAATATACCAAAAAATTTCAAAACATGGTTTCAAAATGTATAACAAATTATTATTAAACACATATTTTAAAAATTATTCTTAAAATTGATTTAAAAAAATTATATTACTGGAGGTATCCCCAGCACCACGTCCAGCAGACGACTCACCCGGACCCGGCACCAATATTTCTCATTGGTTAATTAGTCGACAGGCCTCCACCCCCTCAGCCATAATAATTCCGTCGTATGTAGCCACCTCGTTTTCTTCGTATGCCATTTGTTTACATTTNACCCATATATTTCTATACAATTATTGTTTGTTTTAGTGAGCTCTACCACCCCTCAATGTTTGTCCCATGATTTTTGAATCATCCTGTATGTGTGACAGGTGCGGTAAGCAGTTTAAAAGTAGTGACCATTTACTAAGGCATGCAAAGGCACTGCATAGGTGAAGTGCATTTCTCATCAGTACCTTGGTACGAGGTTTACTGCAATCCGGTATGTTCTGATTTCGGAACATTTCCTCAAAAGTGCAGTTAGCTACATAACCTGCCCTGCACAGTTTATTGGTGTTATAAATGTCGCGATTTTTTCGCACAAGGACAACACGACTATAAATAGCTAGACGCATAAAAGCCAGTAACATTCAACAAAGTAGCTTATTTTGAGGTGCATATATATTAAAGAATTTTGTAATGTTTTTCCAGGGCATGAGTGATCATATACTCGAAATTCTTTAAGAAAACATGCCTGTGAATAAAATTGTGTGTGTTTTTTTTTTTTTTTTTTCATATTTACGTAATTTGACGGGATACAATTAAAACTTTAAAGGAACATAAATAAAATATATTTAATTTAAAATAATTGTAAAATATATGGTTGTACTATATGTAAGATTATTTAATTACATTAAAAACAATTTTTAAAATTAAACAATTTTCAATTCTTAATAAAAAATATTGATTTAATAAATTATGCAGGTAGTCAAGGTCCTACATCATGCCTGTAAGTATACTGCTAATAGGAAATATATTATTTAATATGATGAATATTACAGATTTCCCTATGCCTCTAAAATATTTGTGTGTCGACAGCTCGTCTGGCGGTTCGATTGGCAGAGTAGGTGGATGTTGATAGCTCGTATGTTGGTGAAATCGAGAAATTATCGCCCCCTGTGTGTTCAAAATATAATTTAGTTATGGAGGGTGCCCGAAGCATCTATTATTCTTAAAAAAATTTAAACAATTATGGCTGCCGCCTGGTGGCTACTCGCCTGGTGACGAAATTGGTAACTAATACACTATCCCTATCTAGGTGTTGAAAATGTAAACAAATGACATACGAATAAAACTAGATAGCTACATACGACGGAGTGATTATGGGTGAGGGGGTTGGAGTCCTGACGACTTAGTAACCAATGAGAAACATTGGTGGCGGGTTATTCGTCTGCCAGACATGGTGATGGGGAAACCTCAAAAAAATATTATTTAAAATAAAAATTTGAATGATAATTTTTAAAATAATTCTTTAATTGTAATTTTTAATAAATTTGTGAAATAAATTTTTTCAACAATTTTTATGGGGATTTTCAGGAATTTTTGTAATTTTTTTTAAATTTCAAGGTCATTCAAGGATACTGGCATAGAGTCAAGGTCATTGGTCAAGGTCACCGATACCCAACATGGCCGCCGACTGACCGTAATGACAGAACATGGAGAGCTCCGAGGCTTCAAATCCCCATTCCCTTATGCCAGACTTCCCCAAATCATTTTACTATAACCCTTTCAGATGTATATACAGTGATATATTATCATACCGTATTATTTACAGTTCAGCATCACAATTAACACTAACAAGCTTACAAAAGTTGTTCACAAATGTCACTGTCTACTTTCATACACTTGGCCAGACACTTATGAACCGCAAGTGTTGCTCTACGCAGCTTCACACGGCCATCTTTGGTTTCTGTAGCGGCATGCATGATGCGCGCAAGTAGTTCCTCGCGTGTTTGTGCAGTCCTTTGGTAAACAATATCCTTCGTCCACCCCCATACGCAGTAATCTAGTGGGACATGGAACTGGCGTTCGAGGAGGCCAGGTGTGAAAACCGCTTCGTCCTAATCATCTCTCAGGGAAATGCACAGTTAAGTGTTCAACCACAGCACGGTGGAAGAGAGGAGGTGCACGATCACGCCGGAAGATCACACGCCGCCTCACTGCTAACAGGACATCCTCAAGTAGCAGCGGCGGTTCTTCTTTCAAAACTTGCAGTTACACCACACCAGCCAAGCGTCCCACGGGAAGTGAACGGCCCAATCAGCTAACCGTGTAGAACACCACACCACACAGTGATGCTGAAACGGTGTTGAAACCTCATTTCCACTGTAGGGTGGGCATGCCAATTGTTGAATTACTCCGTAAATATTGGGAAAAGGACCCTCATTTATACGACAAATTTTGCTCCAAATGATGTAAGGAATAAAATCTGTGAGTAGCGGTAACTCCTAATGAATCACTCTGTTTTATACATATCAGAAACATATACGTGCATGCACATATCCACGAAAACGGCACATTTGGGGGAAAAAACGGGCAATCTTGCGGGAGTTTGACTTCTCTTTACCTGGCAATGCTGTATGCACAAATGGGCGGGAGCTAATAACTCTGTTCGAGAAACGCTATCACTGCCTGTTAAAGCAGACGTCTGACTAAGTTTGAGACTAGATATCGTATCTCAGAACGGGTATGCTGTCTTCAAAAATGTACTTTGCATGTTCCAGTCCTGGACACGCGATGGCACCAAACACATCATCCATGGGGTGGTTTTTTTTAAGGTTTGATTCAAAAAGTGTGAAGAAACCGTGAATAGTGTATAGTTTTGTGAGTTCATAATTTGATGTCATAAGTCTCCTATTGCTTGCAGAGATTACGGGTCACTAATGTGTTTTCACCCCCATTAGTAAATACTTTATTTTTCTTTGGTATTTAATTTAAGTTTCTTTACTAAATGTTATTTAATTATTTACAACTTATAAATTTAAAAGTTTTTTTTTACTTACCTCAGTGTTATTGCCAGCATTTCTACAGGTTGAATAAAATTCCTCATTTTGGTATTTTAAGTCCGTCCCACACTGTAGTTAATATTAAGCTTGATGTTTTATCAATAAGTTAATTCTTAAAAAAATATATATACAAATAAAATCGTAGGTGTGAGGAACGTAACAACGGAGGCCTACGAAATGTAACTGGAAGAGGCTCGTGTGAGTACGTAGAATTATTATGCCGATTCGGAAGCAATGGAATTTTGGCTGAAGCTGTGAAGCTGGACCTCCGGCAGCGGCCATTTTGTGACGTCAGAACCGACAAAGTAACCATTTCAAGTTCAAAATCACTTCATAAATAAATGATTTAACCCAAAATTTGCCTTTTTTTCTCACAAAATTTCAAAACAACGCAAAAAATTTCGCAAAATCTTCAAATATCCAAGGAAGATTCAAGGCTTTTAGAAAAAATCGGTGAATCAGCAAGGCGAATTCGAGGCTCTTCGACGTGTGAACCAAAAATCCTTAAATCAGCAAGGTTTACTAAAGGCTCCGTCCGAGTCATGCCCAACGGAACAGCATAGACAGGAACAATGTTTGTTTACTTTATGAACCCGACGCCATATTTGTTTACATTATGGACCCAGCAATAATTTTTGTAATATTAATGACCCCAATCGCGATGTTGGATTTCCGTAAATTGACTTTGTCTCCAAGCAACCTTAATCCTGAAAAAAAGAGAAATATAAGAAAAATTTGTAAAAAAAAAATTTAATACAGGCAAAAATAACATTATTGTTCTGACTTCCATCTTGAATATCCGTGACCTTGAAACCATGGAAACTTTAACCAGGAAAGCCAAGAGATATAACAAATAATAGTATAAAATCAGAAAAAATTTAAAAGTTACAATTGTTTCATAATAAAAATGTTATATATTTGCAGTAAAAAAATTTTTTTTTTACATTTGAAATTTTTTTTTATTGTGTTAAAAATTTTACAATTTGGGTGAACTCTAAGAGAACCTGGGTTCGTTTCTCGTAAAGATGGTGGAACACATCATCCCAGCATGGCGACCAGCAGACGACTGACTACCACCACTATAATACATTTGCGGTCTAGCCTACCCCCACCTAACTATCATCCTCCAATTAATAATTTGCTTTACGTCACACACAACACCCCCACCCCTTCATCATCCCGTTTTCCAATTATAACTCGTCACTACCACCACAACACCTAGACTGCGGTAGTGATTTAGTGATGATGTCACATTGCTTGCTCGTGAAGTCACATGGAATCTCGAACTTTACACATAATTAAAGTGGACAAAATCACGCCATGACACAGTTATCCGTGCGATGGGAGGTGTGGCATGTCGCTCTTTCTTCCCTAATCTTTAAGAGCACCCAGTCTGGTATGTTATTTTTTTATGTTCGAGTCTTCTATCATAAAATGCATTTTAGCTTCTACTGGAAGTGCTTGAAATTTCACATAAATTTCCACACCGAATCAAAAATCTAATTACATTTCAAGCACCTCTCCGGGCCAGCGAGCTATTGGAGTGCAGATATAACTATTCATTTTTCATTTATTGCTGGGTCTGTGACCAGCATATTGATTCTCTTTGGTGGTATCATCGTTTACTCCATCTAGATTGCCTACGTTCTGAATAATGCAATTTACAAACAATTAGAGTTAGGCGCTTTGAACTTGGATTATATGAGGCCAACTAGGGTAACAGACAGTCTTATCTTCCGTATTTTTCTTGGACATCAATACATCATTAAATCAATCATTCGATATCTCGAAAAATATTTGAATCAATATTGCTACCTTTCGGTTAATATTTCGATCAATCTTTCAATCTTTCGATCAATCTTTCAATCATTCGATACATCATCATCAGTAGTCCGTCACTCTGTTGTCTCTGGCCCCCCAGTCATTTGTATTGAAAAACCATTCATTGACCAGCTGTCTCCAAATTTGTTCGTGGTGACTTCATTAATGTTTTGTATGCAGTTAATTGTGTGTATTTATACTTAATGTCTTCAATGATTGACAAGGCTGACCAGACCAAACAGCAATACCGGCCAACCAGGACAACTGATATACAAGGCCGATGGACCAGGCCGACCAGCCATACCAAGAACCCATACAGACTGTAGATACCAACCGATCATGCCAAACGATCGTATCAACCGACCAGTCATATTTACAAGTCATACAGATTGAACTACCAGCTGGTCTAACCAAACAATATTAGTAGCTAGCCATACATGTAGCTCTGATCAACCGAGTAAACCAACCAGACAAAAGGAATGGCCATAGAAAACAACCAACAAGGCCGACTGATCATTCCAAATGACAATAACATCCGACCCGGTCTTCCGACCATACCGACCAACCATACTGGCTGGTCAACCAAAAGCCAAAACCGACCGACCAAACCTATTGATCACCACCTTCCACAATATTCACCACCAAGAACAACCAGATCGTACAAGTTGGCCATACAATCTGGCCGCAGCTCAAAATGAAAACACAAACAAAATCTCAAAAAAAGAAGATCTAAAGGAAACTTAAAAATGAAACCTCAAAAAGAAACTCAAATATCAGACCTGAAATTCAAACCTCAAATATCGGACATAAAAAATCAGATCTCAGAAAAATTCTTAAAAATCAGACTTCAAAAAGCAGACTTCAGAAATCAACCTCAGAGATCAAACTTTAAAGTCAGACCATAAACTCAAACCTTNTCAGACTTCAAAAAGCAGACTTCAGAAATCAACCTCAGAGATCAAACTTTAAAGTCAGACCATAAACTCAAACCTTAAATTCATGCCTCAAAAATCAGACCAGAAATATCAAACCTCAGAAATCAGACCTCAAATATCTGACATCAAGATAATAATACCATACTAAAAAAATCATGCCTCTTATTATACCTCAATATAATCCTCAAAATGTAACCTCACCACATTANAATAATACCATACTAAAAAAATCATGCCTCTTATTATACCTCAATATAATCCTCAAAATGTAACCTCACCACATTAAAGACTGACGACTGGTGATAACAGTTGACAAGACAGACTAACTGCAAGAGCGGTGCAAGATCAGTGTACAAGACCAATTAGCATGGCCGATCAAACCAACTGACCACCAAGACCACCCACAAGATCGACCTTAAGACCAACTAGACCATACAAGATGCCCATACCTACATTCCATACCAACACACCACAAAACCGAATCTCAGAACAGATCCTCAAACAGTAACCTCAAAAATTATATCTCAAAACCCAGACATACAAATTATACCTAAACAACATTCCTCAAAAGTGTAAACAATCCTAAAAAAGGAACCTCATTAAGAATCTTTACACCCATGTAGAGAAAAGAATGATAATTAGTTTTATAAGTAAATTCTTTTTATTTCTGGGTTATTAAAGTATGTCTAAGATTTTTATTTACATTGAATGTTTTCTGCGAATGTAAAAAAGTGTTGCAATGGCGTATATCCATAATAATGTGTATTTAAGATAATCATCACCTTTCGCCATTGTCAGAATAATTTTTAAAACAGCTCATACAATGTTGGACCCCTCATTATGAGATCCTTTAATTGCTCAGAGCACTTATTGTTAACTGGAGCACAAACAATGCCCCTGGCATGTCTTCAAGTTGGCATCGAAGCAGTTAGTTGTTCAGAATTGCAGCACACCACAGTGAAAATTTATCTCTCAGAACATGCATCAGCATTCTAAGCAGCGACACACAAGCACGAACCCAACACTTTTGATCGTATTTTGAGAAAACAGAATTGGGGACCATTCTGATCAGCTTAGATTTAATGTGTTTCATTGTCATCAGTGAAATTGTCAGGAGTTGCAATGCGAGCACCATTCTTCGTTTGAGTAGTGCAGGCGGGAGTGCAAGAGTCGTCTTTCCTCGTTTTCACTGAAAACTCTACAGTAATTTCCACCATAGGTATGATCCTATCCTTCGAGTGTCCACTATCTTCATAATAAGGCTTCTTCCCTTACATCCACATATATTTCGTTGGCTTGTAACTCAAGAACCTTTCAGACAGTGGCAAAACCACTGCATTCTCTCCCCAACATTGTAGTAGGAAGGCGCAAGATTCCAACCACCTTGCAAATTAGTCGATTCCACGACAACATCAGTGATCAACAACAGCTTGAAAGGCGAGCGCCCGTTTTTTGTTAACTGAGGATACTACAGGCAATTGGTCAACTGTATAGTTTCCCCGTTTTATTAATTATAAATTGCTACAAGTCGGAGTTATGGCCGTGCTAGTTGCAGCAAATATGAGGGAATAGAGTTTTACTCTGTTGTCATCAGGTCCCAAACATCACATCATTATTTTTTTGACTGTCATAAGACTGTACTCTGTCATCATCAAGAGGCTTTAACATCACACCAATTACAAGTTGGTTGGTCAAAACCTGCATGAACCGAAGGCCCTACACAATTTACAAAATAAGGATCATATTAACGATTTCCCATAAATTTGTAATATTCAGATAATATGTTGAATCGTGGGAGGGGGTTTAGCTACTGAGACGCATGACGAATCTGTCGATGCGAATGTTGAACCGTGGGACCCCTTCCACGCACCTGTCGAGGCGAGCTCTTCATCTGGCTTGCATGAATGTCCTAAGCTAATGCATCCCCAAAACCAATGTCTTGTGATGGTTAGACCCTGAGTGGACCATCCTTGAGGAACACATGGATGGTATTTAATCAACATATAATGAAGTTTTAACTCTGATTTATGAAATCAGCTACTCTGTTTGGAAACACTAGGCTATCTTACTGCATCTTAAGCAATTACTTCCGGGGTGCACAGATGCTTTCTTTCCCTGAAAATTCTGAAGATATTTCGCGTATAGATTATGTTGGGATCAAAAGGGAATTTATATGAACTACGTTTAAATTAGTTTATCTGTTTGTGTCTACATCATTTTGCCACATGGCGAAGGAAATATGTTCACTACACAAAATTTATGCTCACCAATTTTTAAGTATCAGTATCGTATTCTGTACCTGCAATGTGTGATATTAAATAGATGTAAATGATATTAATTTATACATTACTTATGTAAAAGTTAAAAAATCTATATTTAAAACTTATACCATTTTAGTATTTATAGACCGTTGCTTTACACTGTTTTATATTGGTAACNTAAAAAATCTATATTTAAAACTTATACCATTTTAGTATTTATAGACCGTTGCTTTACACTGTTTTATATTGGTAACTTTACAGTCACCTTGGTCATGAAATATAAGTAGCGAATATAAATTATAAAGAGTATTAGAATCATATTCAATGTATTAAATGATTCATGTACCAACAGAGTTACTTAGGGTTTTAGTGTTTGAAACTGGGAAATAATGATGTCACTAAATGATATAAAATGTATTGTTCATACATTTATTTTAAATTTATTTTTTTTACCTTTATTTTACGATATTTTATGATAGCATATGGCAATAACCATTGGAAAAGTAGTTTACGAATTGTTATCTTTACTGAAGGAAAAGCTACCACTAAAACCATATATTTTCGTAACTAGTGCCCACATAAACCGGTTTTAATCCGTTCTATAAATCCTCGGAAACAAAAACAGTCATGTTAACCGAAAGTAGCTTATTCACACTCTCCTTAATCATATAATACATTGTGTTCTTTGCCACAGAGTATGTGAGGAAATAAAGCATGGAGAGCAAATATTCGAAAAAAATATCTATTCCGGAGCTTACTCTAATAGGATAAATGTCACGTTGGAACAAAAATATAAAAAGCAGGTGAAATGGTAAAGTTTCCCATTAGGAGATCAATAAGTGGGATTATAAAGGTAACGCAAAGAACCTCTTCCGAGCAAACACTTTTTTTTNGTTTCCCATTAGGAGATCAATAAGTGGGATTATAAAGGTAACGCAAAGAACCTCTTCCGAGCAAACACTTTTTTTTTAAGTTCAAACAACATTTTTCACATTATCGAATCTTCAGCGGATGTGTCACGCTTTCCACTGGTATATCAGCAAGCTGATAGCAGATTTCTGAATATCGTTGATTATTTAAAGGAACATAAGTTATGACAAAGATGTCCCTTTCTATAAGCAGGAAAATAAAAGGCTGCGATTATTTAAACACTTTTGAAGCCGATATTTGAAAATTATTACAGTTTTTGCATAACTTTTTACTCAGGCATTAATTGGCGCACTCCAAAAAAATACTGTAAATTGGATCAGGAAAGTTTTTTTTAGTGTGTCAATGCTTTATTAAAATTTTTACTTTTTTCCGATTAACTATAAAATTTATTTAATTTTTTGTACTCGTCTTGGTTTATAACAAATTTACAATGCCACTTTCAATGCGCATGTTGCTAGTTGTTAGTTCCATAAAAATATCAATTTTATTTTAGGTGAGAACTCGGGGAAGACACAGAAAGTGCATAAAGAAAATCCACTGTTTTCAGAAACGTTACAATTAACATTATGGCTAATATATGTCCATTATGTATAGTTTATGTCCACTAGATGGTCGAGCAAGCGTAAAACTTAATTTTGCGCAAAAGAAGATAAGCGATTTGTTAGTTATAAGCGCCATTCTTTATTTGCAGTAAAATAAAGGGATATCGTTTTGCTACAAAGTTTATAAACGTAAAACTTTTCAATGTCAAAAATATTTAAGTATGCTCTTTCAGGTACAGTTGTGAAATACTGGCGAAACGCAGTTTAGTTTCAAAAACAAACAAAAATTAATTAAAATTATATAACAATTTTTTTTTTTCATATAACACTGAAAATAGAACCTTAAATCGCAGTCGTAACAAGTAACTTAACATATATTACCACGAGTTATTAACCTTTCAGACACATGACTGGTGCAAAATGTATGAAATGGTAGTACGAAACTTGAGGACTTGAGCGCCAATGGGTACGAATATAGAGCAGCGACAGATGGTGGTGGAAACGGCAATTTACCAAGAAAACGCACTGGTTAACAGCATCGTCTGCCATGTTGTCCTCCCGTTAATCTAGGTATTGACCTCGTGAGAAACGAACCCAATATGTTGCCACACTGTGAGGCGAGTACCCACGTTNCCCGTTAATCTAGGTATTGACCTCGTGAGAAACGAACCCAATATGTTGCCACACTGTGAGGCGAGTACCCACGTTACTACAACACCAAGACTCCAGTTGAATGTAAATGCTGACTGGCCGAAGCCATGAGGCCGAAATTGACAATACATCCACAGCTTTTAGTCCCAAAGCTGCCAGCTGACTTATTAGATGTTGAACCTCTCTACGCTGTTATTACAGCGTTGACTCTCCAGGATGTGCTTGCCACCAAGTTGTGGTATACAGACGGCAAAAATTTGTTTTCAGCCTTCACGTAATATCGTGAATAATTCACTGTGCTGATGAAACTGGCACAGAATTTGTGCTTTGACTCTTCCCAAAAATGTTCTTACCTGTTCAAGCTGCGGGTCTGAGCAGTCCAGTTGAGCAGCCGAAGATGATTGTCTTCAGACCGTAACGACATTCAACTTTCTTTCTCGATCAAGAGAACAAGCGTACTGATAAAGCAAAGAGCTTATTCCAAATTGCTGCCCCAGAGTGGAAAGCACATTATTGTCAAAGATTCTTAGAACATGCCGAAGTTCATCAATCCATTCGAATTTAAAGTAACGACCCGAGCCCACCAGGAGAAACAGCCCTAACCCATCCTACTAAAGCCACCAAATTACACCGTTGAAACGTTGGCTTAAGTAAGTTGACCACAGTAAACTGAGCGCTTTTGAAAGCCCATATTGAGGTCTATTTGTAGGCCAATTGTGTATTATTTCTCCATATGTAAAATTAACTTTGCCATGGGCCTCATCATTTTATTCATGCACCTGGCAAGTCAAACTGTAAAATTATTACAAATTGGCTCATTCTTAGACTTAGATGCATTAAAACCAGAAAGCATAATAAATAAGTTCAGTATTCAAAAATTGTTGCTTAACACGTATATTGAAACGTTTAAGGCATACAATTTCTTTCCCTCAATCGTTACAACTTCACTGGACACATGACACTAAGTATGCTAATTTTGAAATGGGTTACATGCAGTTAGAAGGAGTTATATTTTTCGTGGGTTAGTTATAAAAGGGCTCAATTAACCACGAACTGCCTATATTTATATTTCACCCGGCATCCGGCTGATACACACACGTACGTACGAGTACTATACCTTACATTGTGTCTTATATCATTCTATTTTTTTCTTATAGCGTCTTGCAGCCAATCTCGCCTTTTTGTTACAGTCTGTCTTGTATTTAAAAAACCATTTCGAGCATTCAAGCATTACCATTTATTGGCAATTCTGTTACACTCCAGGTACTCATTTTGTTAAGAGAATTTAATTATTTTTCAATAGTTTTTCGGCACCCAGGATAATTAACGACTTTATATTAAGTTAGAGAAATGTCACAAACAGTTGTAGAGTGATATGCAAAGTACACTTCATACTGTTCTATATCTTATGGATATCTTAGTATTATTTCCGGGCTGCAGTCCAACGATGGAGTTCTTTGCGCCACTCCAAGTGGCGTTAGACAGGCACTGATATATTATATCATTGCACTGATATAGCAGGCACTGCTCTATTATATCAGTGCCTGCTTATTTAATAGCAGCACGGTCAAGAAAGCCAAATGATAGCACCTCCCGGAGGAGAATCCAACTACCAGCACGAGCACAACGAGAAAAAAATGCTTCCTTGAATCAAACAAGGATTGTTCGGCGCAACCAAGTTAATTATCTTTGTAAGGGCAAATATATATTTTGCGGTTGAAACTAAATCATTTAGTTGTTATTTGGTTCCCCCACATTGTGAGATTAATTGGTGCAACTTAATACTTGTTTGGCTCTATATACGTTAAACGGTTTCGGATAATATAAAAAAAAATTATATTTGAAAGCCCGACTACGATTCAAACTTAGATCGTTTCAGGCCCAAGAGCTACACCCTAGCCACCTCAGCTAGACTGTCTACCAAAGAAATAAAATCGTTTTTAAATATTTAAAATTCAAATGCATGTCAAAGTACATAAATATATATTTCGAGTTTTACAGCTTTATTTTTTACTTTCTAGTTTAACTTGTTTGATTAGGATTTCAAACTTTTATTACGTACCAATAAATGCATTATCGAACAATGTTACTCTCTTAATTGTCAGAAAAATTGCCAACAAACTTTCTACCTATATTTTCAAATGAAGCACATAAAATGAGTGGCCAAACAAATGTGTACATTTTATTTGACTAAATATTTTGTTGAGAGTATAATTTTATTGGCCCAGCAGATATTATTCTAACGTGTATTTTTTTTTAGATGAACAAAACTAATACTGTTGCTTTTCAAGTACTGTTGACCTATCAAAATATTTTGTTGGAGTAACTAATTATATTTTTGCCCTTAAACAAACAAGTATTTTGTTGGCCGGACGAAACCTTTTCTTAGTGCAATCGGTGTTACGGTCGTCTGGAATAATAAGTTTCACACAACACGCTTCATAAATTGCCTATACATGTTAATTACTTACTTGGGCGCACCAGAGCGATACGCTCGGTCAATTTATAATGGCGTTACCTCTGGATATTGGCGTCGCTAACAGCCGACTAAAGCAAATTCCACTGTTCAGGAAATGTTGTAGGTAGTCGGGCATAAATTACTCGCACTACGTAAATTGCAGTCCACAAGGTTCTGGAAACCAACACTTCGTCAACTTAAGAGACCAAAACCAAGATACCACTCACGCAGGCAACCATCGCATTTAAAACCATCACATTGAACTCGTCCACCAAGACTTCTTGTCTCAACCGCTGGACGCTATATCCCCGGGAAACTTAACTGGGTGAGTACAACAATTAGAAACATTTATGTGCATGTATTAACTGGAAAGTATGCTTTTTAACACACCGCTTCACGGTATTTGGTATGTTTCTTCATAATAACTCGCCCTACAATTACTTCAGGTTCTTGAAAACTGGCCCTGCACATCCTATATGTTTGTTTAAATTTAATAGGGTCTCTAAAATCTCTTGCAGTTTTGAACCAAATATTCCTTGGTTTTTATTAAAATCGGGATGAACCCAAAAAACGCTCCCGATGATTTCCACGAGCTTTTAAATGCATGCGACCCACAATGAGGTTCTAATCACTCGATATATTCTCACAGCTGATCAACAATTGGTTTCGTGTATGAACGAAAAACTTGAAATTCTCCGCAAGCAACAATTCGCACATGATTTAGCGCTTCATTTTGGTCTCCTAGGTGAACGAATGACAAACCTATATAAAGTTTTCTGTCAACTTTGTTAACAATTATTTCACTATATTGATGCATTTATTTATATCCGCTGACACACATTTACGACGGAAGAATTAACGCAGCCCAAATACCACGCACTAGTGAAACGTCGGCTCACAAAATTAGGATAAAACATTATGTAGAATTGTTTTCTTGTTTTTTTTTCTCTAAAGGCTTCTTTGAAACTGCAAAATGTAGTTAGCTTGTAAAGTATTTATGCTCCATGAAGTTTTATTTATCCATGCAACCCTCTCCACTAACTCTTTATTAGTGCAGGCATGCATATCTGTTAAAGCGTTTCCGCCTTCGGTTATGTAGTCTCCTAATAGGCAAGGTCGCTGAAAGAATAAATAATGTAGTACGCTGACTTCTGGAAATAAATTTTGTGTACAGTAATGTTGGAAGTGAACTATGAGAAGTATTTCTTCGTATTAAGGTTTTTTAACCGTCTAATATTTAAGAAGGGAAGCAACACTCCAGCTCAAATGTAAACATTGCTGTAACTCACATAATCATTTCGATATTCTAAGTGAACTTTTAATATAAAAACACCTGAATGTAATATTTCGTATTGATTAACCCTTTAATCTATTTAGAGAGCAAACAAAAAAAAGCACGTTAAATATGTAAACATTTGTTTCCAACGGAAGTAACATACAAATCCTAAGGAATGGTAAATACAGTACCAACGCAGAGAAATTGCATGAATCCTAAATACACACTACTACATTTAAATACTGATAGCCAAACTGTGTTATTTATTTGAGAAACTCTTTTCGCATGAAAGGTTAAACTCANGATTCTTAGAACATGCCGAAGTTCATCAATCCATTCGAATTTAAAGTAACGACCCGAGCCCACCAGGAGAAACAGCTCTAACCCATCCTACTAAAGCCACCAAATTACACCGTTGAAACTTTGGCTTAAGTAAGTTGACCACAGTAAACTGAGCGCTTTTGAAAGCCCATATTGAGGTCTATTTGTAGGCCAATTGTGTATTATTTCTCCATATGTAAAATTAACTTTGCCATGGGCCTCATCATTTTATTCATCCACCTGTCAAGTCAAACTGTGAAATTATTACAAATTGGCAAATTCTTACACTGAGATGTATTAAAAACAGAAAGCATAATAAATAAGTTCAGTATTCAAAAATTGTTGCTTAACACGTATATTAAAACGTTTAAGGCATACAATTTCTTTCCCTCAATCGTTACAACTTCACTGGACACATGACACTAAGTATGCTAATTTTGAAATGGGTTACATGCAGTTAGAAGGAGTTATATTTTTCGTGGGTTAGTTCTAAAAGGGCTCAATTAACCACGAACTGCCTATATTTATATTTCACCCGGCATCCGGCTGATNTCTAAAAGGGCTCAATTAACCACGAACTGCCTATATTTATATTTCACCCGGCATCCGGCTGATACACACACGTACGTACGAGTACTATACCTTACATTGTGTCTTATATCATTCTATTTTTTTCTTATAGCGTNCACGTACGTACGAGTACTATACCTTACATTGTGTCTTATATCATTCTATTTTTTTCTTATAGCGTCTTGCAGCCAATCTCGCCTTTTTGTTACAGTCTGTCTTGTATTTAAAAAACCATTTCGAGCATTCAAGCATTACCATTTATTGGCAATTCTGTTACACTCCAGGTACTCATTTTGTTAAGAGAATTTAATTATTTTTCAATAGTTTTTCGGCACCCAGGATAATTAACGACTTTATATTAAGTTAGAGAAATGTCACAAACAGTTGTAGAGTGATATGCAAAGTACACTTCATACTGTTCTATATCTTATGGATATCTTAGTATTATTTCCGGGCTGCAGTCCAACGATGGAGTTCTTTGCGCCACTCCAAGTGGCGTTAGACAGGCACTGATATATTATATCATTGCACTGATATAGCAGGCACTGCTCTATTATATCAGTGCCTGCTTATTTAATAGCAGCACGGTCAAGAAAGCCAAATGATAGCACCTCCCGGAGGAGAATCCAACTACCAGCACGAGCACAACGAGAAAAAAATGCTTCCTTGAATCAAACAAGGATTGTTCGGGGCAACCAAGTTAATTATCTTTGTAGGGGCAAATATATATATTTTGCGGTTGAAACTAAATCATTTAGTTGTTATTTGGTTCCCCCACATTGTGAGATTAATTGGTGCAACTTAATACTTTTTTGGCTCTATATACGTTGAACGGTTTCGGATAATATAAAAAAATATATATTTGAAAGCCCGACTACAATTCAAACTTAGATCGTTTCAGGCCCAAGAGCTACACCTTAGCCACCTCAGCTAGACTGTCTACCAAAGAAATACAAACGTTTTTAAATATTTAAAATTCAAATGCATGTCAAAGTACATAAATATATATATTTCGAGTTTTACAGCTTTATTTTTTACTTTCTAGTTTAACTTGTTTGATTAGGATTTCAAACTNTATATATATTTCGAGTTTTACAGCTTTATTTTTTACTTTCTAGTTTAACTTGTTTGATTAGGATTTCAAACTATTATTACGTACCAATAAATGCATTATCGAACAATGTTACTCTCTTAATTGTCAGAAAAATTGCCAACAAACTTTCTACCTATATTTTCAAATGAAGCACATAAAATGAGTGGCCAAACAAATGTGTACATTTTATTTGACTAAATATTTAGTTGAGAGTATAATTTTATTGGCCCAGCAGATATTATTCTAACGTGTATTTTTTTTTAGATGAACAAAACTAATACTGTTGCTTTTCAAGTACTGTTGACCTATCAAAATATTTTGTTGGAGTAACTAATTATATTTTTGCCCTTAAACAAACAAGTATTTTGTTGGCCGGACGAAACCTTTTCTTAGTGCAATCGGCGTTACGGTCGTCTGGAATAATAAGTTTCACACAACACGCTTCATAAATTGCCTATACATGTTAATTACTTACTTGGGCGCACCAGAGCGATACGCTCGGTCAATTTATAATGGCGTTACCTCTGGATATTGGCGTCGCTAACAGCCGACTAAAGCAAATTCCACTGTTCAGGAAATGTTGTAGGTAGTCGGGCATAAATTACTCGCACTACGTAAATTGCAGTCCACAAGGTTCTGGAAACCAACCCTTCGTCAACTTAAGAGACCAAAACCAAGCGACCACTCACGCAGGCAACCATCGCATTTAAAACCATCACATTGAACTCGTCCACCAAGACTTCTTGTCTCAACCGCTGGACGCTATATCCCCGGGAAACTAAACTGGGTGAGTACAACAATTAGAAACATTTATGTGCATGTATTAACTGGAAAGTATGGTTTTTAACATACCACTTCACGGTATTTGCTATCTTTCTTCATAATAACTCGCCCTACAATTACTTCAGGTTCTTGAAAACTGGCCCTGCACATCCTATATGTTTGTTTAAATTTAATAGGGTCTCTAAAATCTCTTGCAGTTTTGAACCAAATATTCCTTGGTTTTTATTAAAATCGGGATGAACCCAAAAAACGCTCCCGATGATTTCCACGAGCTTTTAAATGCATGCGACCCACAATGAGGTTCTAATCACTCGATATATTCTCACAGCTGATCAACAATTGGTTTCGTGTATGAACGAAAAACTTGAAATTCTCCGCAAGCAACAATTCGCACATGATTTAGCGCTTCATTTTGGTCTCCTAGGTGAACGAATGACAAACCTATATAAAGTTTTCTGTCAACTTTGTTAACAATTATTTCACTATATTGATGCATTTATTTATATCCGCTGACACACATTTACGACGGAAGAATTAACGCAGCCCAAATACCACGCACTAGTGAAACGTCGGCTCACAAAATTAGGATAAAACATTATGTAGAATTGTTTTCTTGTTTTTTTTTCTCTAAAGGCTTCTTTGAAACTGCAAAATGTAGTTAGCTTGTAAAGTATTTATGCTCCATGAAGTTTTATTTATCCATGCAACCCTCTCCACTAACTCTTTATTAGTGCAGGCATACATATCTGTTGAAGCGTTTCCGCCTTCGGTTATGTAGTCTCCTAATAGGCAAGGTCGCTGAAAGAATAAATAATGTAGTACGCTGACTTCTGGAAATAAATTTTGTGTACAGTAATGTTGGAAGTGAACTATGAGAAGTATTTCTTCGTATTAAGGTTTTTTAACCGTCTAATATTTAAGAAGGGAAGCAACACTCCAGCTCAAATGTAAACATTGCTGTAACTCACATAATCATTTCGATATTCTAAGTGAACTTTTAATATAAAAACACCTGAATGTAATATTTCGTATTGATTAATCCTTTAATCTATTTAGAGAGCAAACAAAAAAAAGCACGTTAAATATGTAAACATTTGTTTCCAACGGAAGTAACATACAAATCCTAAGGAATGGTAAATACAGTACCAACGCAGAGAAATTGCATGCATCCTAAATACACATTACTACATTTAAATACTGATAGCCAAACTGTGTTATTTATTTGAGAAACTCTTTTCGCATGAAAGGTTAAACTCAAGCCGTACAGCTGTAAAAAAAAAAAAGAATTGTGAAAATGTTTACAAGTTTTGGTGATGTCAGTTATTTAAATGATATTGGATATGAAAAGTTTCTTTTTTCAGATTACAGCATAATTCGATATGGGGTTTATATTACTTTTTAAATTTTAAATACAATATAATTATAACATATATACTAAATAATAAATCATATTATGTGAAAACAATGTGTCTGTAACTGACTTGGAGTGCACTACGACCATAAAGGTCAGGTACAATTATTTTTTTTAGCACATATCGTGCGGAAAAAAAAACCTGAATTCCAGCGTTGGGGAATATAAGTGAATATATTGAGTTATAAACCTTTCAGTTTTAATTTCGTGTGAAAAGTGGTGGGAATTATTTCTACGTGACAATCAGACTGACGCGACGTCAACGTGCGTGCGGATTCCAGTTAAAAAAAAATACCCGTAAGGCAATTATATAATTAGCGACGTCTGGGCTATCCGTGACGCGACCGCCATAAATCTCTGCGACAGACGTCACGCCAGCACGCAGCCAGCGAGGGATTGACGCTCGACGGCCGGGCAGCGCGGACAATTTCCAACCCCGAATAAATCAGCTTCCGACCCGGTTTTAATACCGCCGCGTCGAAATGGCAGGTCGCATTACAAGCGCTCGAAAATAACAGCCTCTCGCAGTTCGTCAGGGAAGGTGAGTTAGAATCGCCCGCCACCCGACCGGACCGCTGATGCGATTCCATCTTCGTAAATCCGTATTTTTTTTTTATTTTTACGCCGTTTCTGCGTTGGGAGTGGACGGATTACGTTTCCCGCAACACGTGCGTAAATCCGGCCCGTCCGCGGACTGTGGGCATTACTAACGTTAAGTGCGTCCGCGTGCTGAACGTACTTAGAAAAAAAGATACGTAGAAACATCAAACTTGCACTAATGCCGATTACTGCTACGAACGCAAACATCTCGTAACGACTGGAAACTCTCGAAGATTTATTTATTTCACTGGCACTCAGCCATCTGGCATTCGGACACCAAATTTTCCAGACTGAAAGTGATTTCCGTCGATTAGTCAGAATCTAAATTTAACGAGCTTGAATATGTGATAAAATAAATACGAGACACTGGTAATTTTACTGTTACATATGTGTGCGATTTGACACTGCGCTGCGACGATAACTGACGATAACTTCATAAGCGTAGAACAAACATTTGTCCTCTTTTTACCTTTACACTGAAGGTGCTTATTTATCTTGGCATTTAAAAGCATAACTTCAGTGTAGAAATGTATCTACATCGTTGGGGCGAATATAAGTAATAGTTCTGAACGTGCCTATTAATTAAAAGTTATAATAAAACTTTAAAACATCCAAAATGTCTCGACGCATTATTTAAGGCTTCTATTTTTCTAACCACTCGTAGTAAACGAACTGCAAATATAAATTTAATGAACTTGAACAATAAATATGCGTATTTCCATTGTTAAAGTGTTTCATCGCACCCAATTTTCGGGAGTATTGCAAGAGAAATGTTGTTTTATGATGAATTCAGATAATATATTAAATGTTATCTATTATATAAATAATTTATTCAGAAAACACAAAAGCCAACACTAGAAAAATAACGTCGATTTAGTGCAAAAGTTGCTTACACATAAAAAAAAAAAATGTAATAGTAATCAATTTAAAGAAACTTATATAGCCTGTCCCACCAACGAGTGCTATTTTTTTTTANTATTTAAGGCTTCTATTTTTCTAACCACTCGTAGTAAACGAACTGCAAATATAAATTTAATGAACTTGAACAATAAGTATGCGTATTTCCATTGTTAAAGTGTTTCATCGCACCCAATTTTCGGGAGTATTGCAAGAGAAATGTTGTTTTTATGATGAATTCAGATAATATATTAAATGTTATCCATTATATAAATAATTTATTCTGAAAACACAAAAGCCAACACTAGAAAAATAACGTCTATTTAGTGCAAAAGTTGCTTACACATAAAAAAAAATGTAATAGTAATCAATTTAAAGAAACTTATATAGCCTGTCCCACCAACGAGTGCTATTTTTTTTTATAGTTCTGAAGGCAACCCTGCTTCGAGCTGTTTCTATGGGTACGGCATTGTTTCCCTTATTACAGATGCCGTTTACATTAGCATACTCAGCTGACTATCAACCTGCCCAGTATATAGACAGAAAATACTTTTCCATGGAAATAACTGTTACGCAAAATAGACGGAAATCGCTTTTACGCCTTTTATCAACATCTTAAAAATTACATTGCGCAAAGGAAATAACTGAGAAGTTAACCAACGAACAAATTATTATATTTCTGTAAACCATCCTTGTTACAATAATTATTCGTTGTTTCCAGTTCTCAAAATCGTAGTCTACACGTAAAATTAAACTTGATTTGTTTAGTATACGCTTGCTTTATTTCCATTCATGTTTATATAATATGTAGCACAGTAGAATAGAAATCTATTACATCGACATGTTCAATTTCGAACATCGTCTATCAAGCTTTTGTAACTTGTAAAACTGGAGACTTTCACCTGCGATTTTTGTCCGATTTGGTTAAGTAGAATAAGAACACATTATCAGATTTTAAATTGTATTTCATTAAAAAGTAATGGCATTGTCGTTCAATGTATTTGTTTAAGCTAAAAGCAGTGCAAGATCTTTAAAGAGGTAATAATTTTATCTTCCAATAAGCTTGCTGAGAAAACATTTATCTGCAATTCTCGAGTTCACTGAGAGCTCGCGGAAAGTAAAATGTAACCTAAGACGATATGTATTAATAGTTCTCTTAAAATGTTCACTTGCTAAGACACAGAAAAAAAAAATTATACGAAACCCCGCCCCCCACGTAAACATAGTTAAAGGAGCGTTATGATCAACTGTAAGCGTTTTAAAGGGTATATTAAATATATAATATTTCCCGATAGTAAATACATAGTTTTCAAGATCTTATGTCTCCAAGGAATAAATCCTTTTAGATGCCATATTTTCGTTTATAGTTTGTTAAAGAAATTTTTCTGGGAAACATCATATATATTTGTATAAAAGTGTGTGTGACTAAAGAAAGAAAAAACCCACGGGAATGTGATATCGTGATCATCGTAGTGCAAACGTATCCGGTAAATCACAAATGACTGAATCTTTTCATTTATCTCTAACTAAGGCGACTAGCCTGAATGTTTAGTATTTACTCATGTTAAAAATTGTGCTATTTATACCCCGTCATATTTTAAAAATTTTAAACAATTCCTTGTCCTTCTTTCAGCTTAGTTGCCCCTATCAGAAGCTCAAAGCTTTCTCTCTCTGAATACACGAAAAACCACTCACTGGTTTGTCACGGTACTGAATACTTCATTCGTCCATCTATAGGGACAAATGTTACCGCGAGTTTATTTAGTAAATTGATATCTGGAAAGTACTTAAGGTAAATAAATATTCTACTGAAATAGTTTATGTTGAAACAATAGGTATTTGTTTTTAAAAATCGATGAGTGATATCTGTAGTGTTAACTAATTACACTAATGGACCTCCATTATGTCGCAGGAGAGATTTAAAAAACACATTTTTTTTTCCAGATATATTTGTTGGGCTCCTCTTTCAAGCAATAGGAAGTTTAAAAATTTAGCAAAATTAATTTTAAGGTACATTAAAAAAATTCGTTCAGTAAATTAAAATTCCTAATAATCGATTATATTTATTTTCCATTCATTTCCGTGTGAAGCATGCGCTTGTGAGTAATACCACAGCATGCGCAATTAAGCAGTCATTTTCCCTCTCGTTAGACTTTTTACTGGATCGTGAATTTATGTTAATTTTAGGGTTTTATTTTTTTTCAGAAAGATACATGATTACATAGCCGTAATACTTTTACTTATAAATAAAATGAAATAACATAAAACGTTCTATAATGGCAAACGAAGTCACTTGCTTCTTGTCTGAGTGAATAATTGTTTTCATTACTTATGCATGTGTCCGACGTTTCTTCATTCACACGACATTTTACATGCAACGTTACTAACTTTGTTTAGACGTTTGATGGTGTGATCAAGACGCATTTATAGCTTGTATTAAAAAAAAATTTCTAAGAATTTTTTTAGCGAACGTCTTGCAGTAGTAATAAGGTGAGAACCAAAACACAGAATGAAAAAACAATTATGATATTTTAATTCTGAATGTCACTCGGAGGTAAATTACGAAATTTTGTTCTAAGTTTAAAGGAAACTTTGTCTGCTATACGCTACTGACGCCTGATTAACAGTTTATTTACTGCTGTTTTAAGTCGTTATATTTACTATTTTTCACAGAATAAACAGAAATTAAAAAAATATATTACTGAAGGGCAATGGTATATACAATAACAATTGAATATAATTCATAATAGAACATTTGCGCATTACTAGCTGTAATTTATAGTAAATTATGTGTTCAGAATTTATTTCCTCTGTAACTATAAATTTTTACCATCGTTTCCCTGCTCAAATATAATAGTCTCTTAGCTATAAATACTGGATAAAACTATAAAAAGCCACTTTACATGCAGGATATGCAAGAAGATTGAGAGGAAAAGGGAATATGAGATCGGTAGTATATAAATACCTTTTCCCAAAGCGTGTATAATATGAGGGTAAAATATANAAAATATGAAATTGTTAAATTGTCAGGTGCAGTTTTCGTTTTATGATAAACTGTGATTGCTTTTGCAAATACAATTTTGTACGGAAAATTGACATACGGTGACAAAATGTTACAGCCCGGAACAATATTTTCAATCACGAAAGTTTGGAAAGGGGTTTGTGAGAAATAGCTAGCGGGGGAAATAACAAAGTAATACATAGAAAAATTAAACATATCACGTCTCCTGTCTTGAGAAATTCGGTGCATGTGATTTCATAAATACAGCAGCCACTTGCTATTTCCAAACATTTTTCGCCACGTATTTACAGAGTAGTTTCTTAAAAAAATTCTCAAAATCCACACGGGTACCACAGAGCTCTAAAAAACTTTTCCTGCCTGAAAAGTGGTTCAAGTTTCTACTTGAATTAAATTAGAACAAAAAATACTATTTAAGAAGGATTTTAGAGATTGAGGATTCTTGTTGAACAGAAACTGATGGACTGAGACTTCTGGGATTACAGGAAAATTGTATTTTGTACCATACCTGAAGTCTAAATTACCAAACAAAAGACTGCAAAAAATTTTTGGGTAAATTTGCATGCTAAAATGGTATTTTTTGCCTCTACATAGTATATAAAATTTACTACACATCAGGCTGTAAATATGTAAATTACACTATGAACAGTTGGGAAATGTATCATGCATTTAAGTATTTTCTGAGCAAATGTAGGAACTCTACCATTGACTCATGGAAATACAAGCTTAACCAATCATACTTTTTCAGTAAGCGTAAACAATGAAGTGATAAATTTGCGGGAAATTTATCAGTGCGAACATTGCAAGGATTAAAGTTAGGAATCGGAGAACCTGTTGGAAGAGACAGTTCACTATTTTTTAGAGAACTGAGAGGGGCGAGTTTGATTAAATCAAGCAAGTTTAATATTAAACCGAAATGTATTATCATTTGGGCAATGTTGATAAATTTTTCCGCCGTCCTCTTTGCATCACCCATCGACTGAAAGTGGAACTCCTAGTAAAGAGTATTAAATGCCTCAAGGTCACATCCGCCAATAGGGAAGAATTTTGACGGCGATGGAAAATGGCGTGAACAAACTTCAAGTGTGTTATCTTTTCTCGTAGTTTTAAGCGTTACAACGACCAAATTTATGTTACCATTAGCAAATTAAAGAATGAGGATCAAAATACTGACTGTATTTTTTGCCCTGAAAAAAAAAACTTGCACTGAAATATTACACAGATTTCTACGGATTATAAAATACACAGCAGCTTACAGTGAGTCTCATATAGCAATTAAGGATACCCGTTATAGTAGGAGGGTCGCTTCTAAACGTAAATTGCACCCGATTGCACAACTTCCAGAGTTCATTTAAGTGTCGTCCAAACACTATAAAAAATGATAGGAAATTACGATTCAAATTGCATGTAGAAGAGGAAAGCATACCTACTTTGTGTAACTTATTCACATGTTTAAAAAATGAATCAATAAGTCTAATTTCAATAAAAATTAAAGCGTATTTCTATCCCGGACGCTTTAAAGGGCAAATTTTGCGAGGGCATCCCCCAACCCGGTTTTTTTAAAGCAAGATCGACATCAGTTTTACTCTGATGGTATGTAATCAAATAAGTACAAATGTTAACATATATATTAAAAAAATTAATCTATCTAAGCCACGAAATGCAACTTTTTTATAACTTAAATCAATTTGAATAAAGTCGATTATTAAAAATATTTTCAAACTTTATTACTGAAATGTTATTTCATACACTCAGAGTAATAGCTATAACATTGTTTCATAAAGTTTTTTTTATTTTATTTTTTTGGAAAATGAGTGTTTTAAAGCCCCTGTTAAAATACTAAATGTTTTCGTCAAACTGTTTCCAATAAGTTTGGTCAAATAAAGTTTCAAAGTTGTGACATCATCAAAACGTATTAAAAGCCGCCATATTCCTTTGAAAATGTTGCGTCGCTTAATTTTTTATCAAACATTTGAAGATTGGACCGGTTCTGAAATGTCTTTGATAATTGACGCGCCCAGCTAATCAGAACCGTGCACGACAAAAATGGACATCATGAAATTTTAAAACAACGTACAACTGCTGGAAACCCAATATGTTTGCAGATTATTAACTTATGTAAAAGCTGCTTGAGGATTAATGCAATTTTATGTGAATATTGCACATAGTATTAATAACCCTGGGGTTTTTTAATATCATTGTGCCAAAAACATTTCTGCTAAATAAAATTTTAATTTAGTAAAGGAGTGAAAATAAATCACAGCATTCGTTTGGCTTCTTCCTGTAATGGACTGCATGGAAACATAATAGCAGTAACTCCATTTGAGTATAATTTTCCAATAAATATTCAAATTTGATACTCCCAGTAAACCAAATTTGACGGAGTGACAAATTTTCGAGTACATTCAAGAATATTTGATTAAATTTGTTGTAAGGGAAAATTTTATAGCTGGATTTCGTCTTCAAATCTCGTTGTCAAATATATTTGGAAGCGAAAATTTTAGCGTTTAACAGGGGCTTTAATCATCCAGAAATTTTAATTGATAATATACTGTTATAAATTATTTTTAAAAATATTTTAGTAAGTAAATAATAGCAAAATATTTCTAGTGTTAAAATATAAATGCTTTCTTCCTTTCGTGTGCACCTTAAATCGTACTTTTCTAACAGATTCGTTACGAGTTTTTTGTACGTGTAAATGAGTCATGCGCGTTGTACAGTCTGGTGCAGTGTCCCGCGAGAAGTCGCTCCACTTCCGCTTTAAAGATGCGGCGATGCAGCGGCTTTTGCACGCGACTGAAATCTCAACTCGACGCCGCGA
>NQII01000821.1:598123-661361 GCA_002778355.1 Clitarchus hookeri | reverse complement strand
GGGTCTATTCGGGGCGATTGCGACGATGCAAAGTGGGTGTCTGCCCAGGAGGTTAGGAATAATGAGGCTACCAGCAGGACTCCAAGGGGTGTGGAAACGAGGCAGCGAGAATGTTTGGCTGGGGGAGATTGCGACGAATATTCTATCGATGCTGTTTGAGGTGGGACGGAGATGAAACAACGAGGGGGATCTATTCATGGTTGAGGTATTATGACAAAACAGCGAGTGTGCATTCCAGGGGNGGAGCCAGCAGTTCTCCATGTTGTGTAGTTACGAAGCAGCGTACGGGTCTGTCCGGGATGGTACCTTGATGAAGCATTGAGTGGGTCTATTCGGGGCGATTGCGACGATGCAAAGTGGGTGTCTGCCCAGGAGGTTAGGAATAATGAGGCTACCAGCAGGACTCCAAGGGGTGTGGAAACGAGGCAGCGAGAATGTTTGGCTGGGGGAGATTGCAACGAATATTCTATCGATGCTGTTTGAGGTGGGGCGGAGATGAAACAACGAGGGGGATGATAAGTACCAACTCCATTTATGACAAAACAGCGAGTGTGCATTCCAGGGGGTGGGCGATAAGGTATCGAGCTGGCCTGCCTCAGGTGGTTGCGACAATGGTGCGAGCGAATCTGTCTATGGGGGGATAGCTAGGAATCATCAAACTTATCTGTATGGTGCGTGACGGTGGCGAGAAAATGAGGGGGGTTCTGGATGACGACTAGGTATAGACAGGGTATGAATGGGGAAGGGCGTTAGCGACAAGGCTGCGTGCATGTCTGTGTTGAGGGCGATGTTTATCCTGCAGATTGCAGGTTTTACTAGATGGGCGAGATTGGGATCACAGATAGCAGGTCTGCCCTATGGTGGTTGAGTAATAATGACGAGAAAGCAAGTGGGTCTGCCTGTGTGTGATGGTGAAAATGCAGCAAGCGTGTCTACCCAGGGGAGTGGGGTATAAATACAAGAAACTAGTGTTTCTCCAAGGTGTGTGATAACAAAGCAGCAAGCGGGTCCGCACTGGGTGATCGTGTTTGCCCAGAAGGAATGACGACGAGTCATTTAGTACGTTAAAAATGTTGGAGAAAATGCGTCAAAATTGCGAGCGTGTCATTCCTGGGGGAGATGGCGATGAAGCAACGATCGGGTGTTGCTGGGGTGGGATGGTGACGAGGTAGGAATCGTGTCTGCTCGGAGTTGGAGGAAGTTCGAGTTAGAGAACTTTTTTTTTTTTGGTGTATGGTCGAGAGATAACGGCGAGACTGCGAGCGGGTGTGCCAGGGTGAGATTGTGATGAGGCAGCAATTGGGGCTTGCCAGGGGTAGCGGATTTAGACGAGGCATGGAGCAGGTTTGTCCTGGAAGGTGGCGATGAGGCAGCGAGAGTGTCTGGCCGAGAGGCGATGGCGACGAAGATGCGATCGGGTTTATTCTGGGGTGAGACAGAGATGATTCAGCGAACGGGTCCGCCGAGTGGGGTGGGGTATAATGACGAAGCAGCGAATGGGTCTGACTTGGGTGTTATGTGATGATGCAGCAAACGTGTATTCCAGGAATGGTATAATGACGAGGCATTTAGTGGGTCTGCATAGAACGATTGGGACGATGCGAAGATGCTACGAACGACTCTTCCCGTTTTGATATATTGAAGATATGGTAATCATTTCTGCCCTGCGGGGTGAGGGATAATGTCAATGCTGTAAACTGGTCTCCAAGGGATGTGGATACGAGGCATCGAGCATGTCTAGCTGGGGGAGATTGAAACGAAGATTCGGTCGGGTCTGTTTAGAGTGGGACTTAGACTCGGCAGCGAGCGGGTCTGGCCAGGGGCTGGGGTATAATGATGGAGCAGCTAGCGGGTCTCCAAGGAGTGTATCGACGACGTAGGGAGCGAGTATGCCGAGGGTGTTTACGATGAGGCAGGGAGCGTGATAAATTGCGATAAGGGCTTTCCGATGACCCATGAAGAGGTATTTGGGTAAAGGCTTTAAAGTAATAAGTCTGAATATCTATAATTGGTGAGGAGGACAGGTTTTACTGAGAAAACCGGTAGAATACCGTGTACTGCACAAAGATAAGTCCTAGCCCGGTGAAAGAACAGGAGAAAGTGCCGTGCACTGCCTTACTCATCAGAGTACAGTTGCAGTGCGGGAGGATGGAGGGAAAGTGGGCCCTTCGGGCCGTAAAACCTGCCTGGGGTTATGGCGTCGAGGTAGCAGGCGTGTCTTCTCAGGGAGGTGAGGAATAGTGACGAAGCAGCGAACCTCTTCTTCCAGGGGTGGTATGCGAAAATACGGCGAGGGGGTTTTCCCAGGTTGGTTGCGACAATAATACGAGTGGTTCTGTCTATGGAGGGATACCAACGAGTCATCAAACTAATCTTTCTGGTGCGTGATGTGATGGTGACGTATAAATGCGGTGGTTTCCGGGGGGTTATGGATGGCGACCATTCATAGATCGGGTATCCATGAGGAAGGGCGATGGCGACTGTGCAGCAAGGAGGTTTTACTGGATCGGCGAGATAGGGTTGACAGCTAGGGTGTCTTCCTGATGGTGGGTGTGCAATGGTGATTGGAGAGCAAGTGGGTGTGCCTGTGGGTGATGGTTACAAGGCAGCGGGCGAGTCTTCGCAGCGGCATGGGGGATAACTACGAGGTTGCGAGCGTTTCACCAGGGGGTGTGGTAACACGTCAGCAATCGGATCTGCTCTGGGTGAGCGTGTTTGCCCAGGGGGTATGGTGACGAGGCATTTAGCAGGTTTAAAATGGCGGATAAATGGCGACGAAATAGCGAGCAGGTCTTGCCTGGGGGAGATGGTGACAAGAAGCGAACGAGTCTGCCTAGGGGAATGGGGATGACGACTAGGAAGCGAGTGTTTCTCCTATGTCGCAGGCATAACACATGATCTGTTTCGAACAGTAAACATCAATTTNTCAGCAAGCGGGTCTGCTCTGGGTGAGCGTGTTTGCCCAGGGGGTATGGTGTAGGCATTTAGCAGGTTTAAAATGGCGGATAAATGGCGACGAAATAGCGAGCAGGTCTTGCCTGGGGGAGATGGTGACAAGAAGCGAACGAGTCTGCCTAGGGGAATGGGGATAACGACTAGGAAGCGAGTGTTTCTCCTATGTCGCAGGCATAACACATGATCTGTTTCGAACAGTAAACATCAATTTNGACGACTAGGAAGCGAGTGTTTCTCCTATGTCGCAGGCATAACACATGATCTGTTTCGAACAGTAAACATCAATTTCGTGAGAACTTTGGGGTGTACCATATTGACACATGTCGACATTTTTTGTTACAATAACCATACTACTTAAGTATTGTAAGCCTATAAATGTGTGGTACAGGTTGTTTACAGCAAGTGTTTCAATGTATTCCACCATCACTTGGGNAAGTATTGTAAGCCTATAAATGTGTGGTACAGGTTGTTTACAGCAAGTGTTTCAATGTATTCCACCATCACTTGGGAAATGGTCCCAGCAGCCAACTATTGACTCATGTGTGTAGTGTGGCTATGTTAGGGGCTGTAACGATGGACCGAAACTTAATGTGTGTTTTGAACGGTGGCTCCTACGCACTTGCAACAAGAGGGCCATATTTCTTAAGTAAGTGGCACTGCTCAATGGGCCAGCATCAAACATTCCAAATCCCGACGATACAAAAGTTGCATACAATACGAGGGTGGCCACCCCTGTTATTTTCATTACCGTGGAAGGTATAAACTCATGATTGCTAACTTAAGGATCCTTTTAACAGAAAACAACGTTCGGAGTACTGTCATTTAATGTCACTTAGTTTCCGATATTTCAGGAAATTACTGTTTTTAAATTTGATTTTCAAGGGGTCATTCCTCCCTTAATATTGCATGTAGGTACAAAGTGTAATTNGAAATTACTGTTTTTAAATTTGATTTTCAAGGGGTCATTCCTCCCTTAATATTGCATGTAGGTACAAAGTGTAATTTATAATTTCTACTTAATATTTCATAAGGAATCACCTCACGCAGTTTGTCGGTGATTTTTAGAAACGCTTTATTTATATATATAATGAGCATCGAGGAAGTAAAATTACACACATGTTAACAGTAGTAACAAATAATAGCTAGTACCTGTATTTTTAGCCTATTTTCCAAAGGAAACGCACACCTATGATATCTGTTTTCCCTGTGTGTGTGTGTGAGTGCGCGCACGCGCGNATAGCTAGTACCTGTATTTTTAGCCTATTTTCCAAAGGAAACGCACACCTATGATATCTGTTTTCCCTGTGTGTGTGAGTGCGCGCGCGTGCATGCATGCATGCATGCATGCATGCATGTATGTAAGTGTGTATCTGTGGTCTTCCCCCTGAAAACTTCTGAACCATGGACTGCATTTCACCATAATCTGTACACATAAAGTACTTATGCTGGATGCTTATTTTTAAAATGGTGGCATATTGAAATCTACGGTGCTAGAACCATTAAACCAATCTAAACCCAAATTTGGTTCATTGACAGTGCAACATGTAACCAACTAGCTGTGCCCGCGACTCCGCTCGCGTTGACTACAGGATTATTGTTTAGTATTTCTCTTTAGATAGATATAGGCTTCCGCGGAGTTTTGTTTAGGACTTTTTATTCTACACAATTCTTTACTGCGTGATGTTGTCCATCTTTAACGGGTCAGACAGCGTATTGCAAGAGAGCGCACTGGCGGGAAACGTTTTTCCGGCTTGATTAACTATTATCGTTACCGCTTATTCCTTATGTTACTTTACGTAGCAAAATATATACTACAACCTGGCCAGAGAACATAGCTATGAATTAAAAAAAAACGTAATTCGGATAAGTGGTTCTTAACTCATAAGCGCACTAACAGACAGACAGAGAGAGAGATGTTGAGTTTTATTATATGTATAGATATAGATGAATTTAGATAGAAATATTACTGTCTCGTCATTTTTGAAGATAGCTAGCACATCCTGAAAAAATAAAGCTTACAAATTATATATTGAGATTTACTCAATCGATACCTGCCAAATTTGGCATGTAAGAAATAGTATTTTGGAATGTGTACATATACATAAATTAAATGTATAAGGTGCTTATTTTCAAAATGCCAGCATTATAAATATTTTAGGTTTATTTGTTAGGTCTACCATACAGTTAGACCAATTTTGACCAAACTATGTAAACAGAAAGTATATATTACAAGCCTCAAATGTGTAACTTTTTGTAACTGTCCAACCAACAATATACAAGTTGATTTTGTCCTGTATTAGGAAAACATACTTTCCATTAATGTAATCACCTGAATTGCACTTAAACTGTAATGAGATATATTGTGAGGTGAATTGTGTCACTGCCCTAACTAGTAGTTGNAATCACCTGAATTGCACTTAAACTGTAATGAGATATATTGTGAGGTGAATTGTGTCACTGCCCTAACTAGTAGTTGTAACAAGTATAGCTACTACATTTTGTTTATTATTAGTTGCCCAACTTAGTGATCCTGCAATGTATCCCCCTGACTGCACCCAAAATTGTGGTGACCACCACCACTACCCCCACCGCCACAACCACTGCCACTACCGCCCCGCTGCCACCACTGCGACGACCACCACCACATGCAAGAAATCCTAAATTGTTTCTGCTGCAGAACTGTTATCTGATATGCTTCCAGTAGGGTTNCGACCACCACCACATGCAAGAAATCCTAAATTGTTTCTGCTGCAGAACTGTTATCTGATATGCTTCCAGTAGGGTTAAGTGTGGAGAATCTCGCTTCCAGTTACTCATATGTGATTCATTTCTGAATTGTTACAGTGTATTTCTGATACTTACATGGAACTTGACTTCTGGGTTACCAGAGCTCATGAAATGACCAAAAACCAAATAAAATATAGATCTAGAGGCATCATCTGGGATATGAGCATGTATACCTCTGCAAAATAATATTGAGTTGTGGAAGATGATGGTTGNGATCTAGAGGCATCATCTGGGATATGAGCATGTATACCTCTGCAAAATAATATTGAGTTGTGGAAGATGATGGTTGGCCACACAAGGAAAATTTCTCTCCCCTCCTTGTTCTCCAAGTTGCAACCACAGTACAAGCATCGCTATAAATCTAACCAAAAAAAAAAACTTGATGTAACGGTTTTCACACAAAGAAATCATCTAAAATTCCAGTCTATATGTGAAACTTATACTGTGAAACTAAATAGTTCCTGGTAAAAAATATATTTAGATAGAGAGTATTTGTCTACTTTTAATAATATTTCGTGAACACAACCACTCCGCTCTCTCCCAAAACATTCACATACGTTCCCTTGAACCAAATAATGTGTTCGGCCAGGCACATTTTCGGTTGTTAGTGCACCCAACCATCTCACGATGTTTGACATACGTTCCATAGTATCATGATAGATTGAAATCACTAGCTTGTTTCTAATTGGAGGCCGCGGTGGCTGAGCGGTTAGCCTGATCGCCTCCCACCACGGCCTTTACAACATCGGCGAGTCGCAGACAGAAAGACTGCACCGTACACCAGTTAAACGCCTTTCGATGAGTAGAAGCGAAGAGGCAGGTAGCAAGNGATCTAGAGGCATCATCTGGGATATGAGCATGTATACCTCTGCAAAATAATATTGAGTTGTGGAAGATGATGGTTGACCACACAAGGAAAATTTCTCTCCCCTCCTTGTTCTCCAAGTTGCAACCACAGTACAAGCATCGCTATAAATCTAACCAAAAAAAAAAACTCGATGTAACGGTTTTCACACAAAGAAATCATCTAAAATTCCAGTCTATGTGAAACTTATACTGTGAAACTAAATAGTTCCTGGTAAAAAATATATTTAGATAGAGAGTATTTGTCTACTTTTAATAATATTTCGTGGCCACCACGGCCTTTACAAAATCGGCGATNGGCGAGTCGCAGACAGAAAGACTGCACCGTACACCAGTTAAACGCCTTTCGATGAGTAGAAGCGAAGAGGCAGGTAGCAAGTGCGCAAAATAGCTGCAGGTAAGCGGAACACGACATGCCCGCTAGGAGGTCACCTTTATAGTCCATTCATCGTTACTTTCAACTCGTCTGAAGTGCTGCTAAAGTTCTACTTTCAGGATATTCCTCCCCCTCGCGCAAGCAAAACTAAACCAAGTTTTAGAAAATTACGCCAAAGGTACAACGCACCGCATTCGTGCACACATAGTTAAATAACATTTTGCATGACAACTATTTTTTACTAGGCATTACCAACCCACCTATTTTCGCCCTGGTTTTTGTGTACGTTAATTATAAATGGAAAAGCCTAATTTATAGATAAAATATTAGAACAAGTTAATTTTAATCAAAACTAAGATATTATGTTAACATTAGTTTTAAAAAGTTTTGATGCATGGAATTTTTAGGAGACAACTGAACACGTCCTACATGGGGGAATTTTTCAAAGGTTTGATACAACTAGTAGTGCGCGCTGGAGCGGCGTCGTGCTGTCGGGTGCAGCCTAGCGCCTTGCCGCGTGTGTGTGCCAGCTCTGTAAACACTGTCGGCGAGCAGAGCAAACAGCATCCATATGGGGTAGGTGAACAACGCCCTGATAAGATAGCAGGTTCGCCTGTGTACACGTGACGAGAAGGGGTTCTGCCGCGGGGAATGAATGCATACCTCCTACAACTGTCTCTGCACAGGCGCCAGAGCTGCCAGCTACGGTAAACACCACGTCCCCGCAGTGTGCCACGCACTTGCCGGCCTAAAATCGGTTTTCCAACTGTCGGCGAAATGACTTTAGGTCTAATGACAGTAGGTTAAAGGACATTAGGTCTGGTGCCTGCAGGTGAAATGACTTCTAGGAAAACAGCCAGCTGAAGAAACTGTGTAGGAGAAACGATCGTATGTATACTGCCACGTCCCCAAACCTGCTATCTTTCCGCGGCTGCGGGCCCTACGCCGTATTTAGAGACGTGCAAAATTCGCGTTATTATTTCAAGACAGATTAGACTTCAAACACCTGTGCGTTTATGCTACGTTTGTCACTGGACTACAGTTTGTCCGGACACGCCCAGGACGCCTTTGGACCAATAGGAGACTACCAAAGAGAGGCCAGCCCAATTACGTTGAACCACGTCAGAAGGAAAAATGGGGCCCTGACTGCTGCAGAAGCCACTAAACAAACGACAACGACTGAGACATGTAAACGACGGTGAATTATAGCGTACCGCCAGAAAATAACGCGAATTTTGCAGGTCCGTACGTATAGCCCATTCACGGATACTTGCAACTTTTCTAAAGCCCTGCTGAAGTACTGTTGCCAGTACATTTCTCCTCCTTATGCAAACATAGTTGAGAAAATTACTCCAGAGGGCCAACGCACCACATACATGCGCACTCAGTGTAATAATGTTTTGCTTAAAGAACTATTTATTACTAGGCATTACCAACACTCCTATTTTCTCTCTGCCTTTGTCCGTATTAGTATTAAAATGAAATATTGTAATTTATGAATAAAATGTAAGTAGAAGTTAAATTTAACCAAAAAACTGTACTTTTATGTTAACGCAAGTATAAAACGCTTGTGATACATGACATATATAGGAAACAACGAAAAACGTCACAAAAGGGGTCTTTTATCAAATGTTTGATTTTAAAAATGTGAAACATCCATGAATAGACTATAGAAAGAAAATGGGGTGGACCGATCTTTCNTTCAAATGTTTGATTTTAAAAATGTGAAACATCCATGAATAGACTATAGAAAGAAAATGGGGTGGACCGATCTTTCGTCTTAAGTGCATGTGCCCAACACTGGCCTACCTACCCCACACCAGTACAACTGTCAAAAGTCCCATGGCCGACATTGATGCACGTGTTTATAACAACACAACATAGCCCTGTTATAATATGTCCTAAAGTTCCGACATACAAACCTTCCAACGTTGTACCACACGTATTAGTAATGGTCAATATTTTACGAGGTTTGTCTGTTAATGTGATACGCTGGAATGACGTTAGTGTTATTACCTGTCTCGCACAGGTGGATAGGCTGTGCAGGACCTCTACGTTCCCCGGACAGCAGTCTCAAGAGGACATCGCAAGGTCATTGCATATGCAACTCCAGTTCCGGACATAGCAATGTTTCGTCAGCGAATGGAACAAGTTTACCAGCAGATACGTGCAATTCCTGGAGTATTTGAACATGTCAATAACGCGGCATGTTCAGGCGATGTGGACATTTCGAGCACTTCTTGTAGAGTGACGTATCACTTCTGGTGCATTAACATGGCTACACCTACATTATAAAATAGTACCCAGACTTGTCGTTATATTACGAGTGTGATGTTTAAATTGTTGGCCACTAAAGTTAGTGTTGTTTCACACACGTTAAAGCACGGATTTGTGAGGAAAAGGAGATCCTAATCAGGGATTTCAAAAGTGTGCAATTAGCCGTGACCAGCATATAAATACATGCAAACACATACATTTATATTAAAATAATCTGGTTAAAAAAATTAAAATAATCTCGTTCAAGAATATGTTACAAATAGATAAAAGTATGACTAAAAGTATACAATATTACCTTTAAACTGTTTACATAGATTTATTTTTAATATTCAGTATTGAATCCTGAAACCTATTCATAATCTAATTTAGTAGAATTAGTAGGAATACTACCAGTATCAGACAGAAATGAAGAATTCAAACATAAATAAAGATATGAAAAAATTTTACCAACAACAATACTCAGAAATAATAAAATTTGACAAACCTTTCTGCCACTTAAAATAATATGTGATAAGGTAGTATGATGAGGCTAATGAATTTTATACTGAAATAGCTGTTAACACTTCAGTTATTATTCTTGCTGATGCAAAGACTTGTATATTTATATAAGCCTATTCCCTCTGTAAACATGTGATGTAAACCAATTTCTGGGTATTATAACGNATGCAAAGACTTGTATATTTATATAAGCCTATTCCCTCTGTAAACATGTGATGTAAACCAATTTCTGGGTATTATAACGTGAGTGGTCTGTTTGCCAGTAGAGCTGTCAAAAAACACTGTTTTAAACTCATTTAGCACAGTGTTTGCGTAATTACATCATTTCAAATTTTAGTACACGCAGATTTTACAGAAAATTATTTTACTAGGAAGTAAGACTCTGCAAGTGATACTATACAAATTTATTCCCGTTTGCAGTCTTTATTATGTGTAACTACCCAGTTTATCCATATTTTGCCGTACATTGTAGTAAAGATGATATATCAAAACTCTGATTGCACAAGACATAGCTTAATACTAAAGTACTAAACACGTCGTATTGGGTGTGTGCTGTAATTTTGCAGTTTGTAAAATCGCTCTTTGAAAATGGTTAATGTAAGGAACGAGATGGGATATCGGCAATAACAACTACGCCGGAAAGAACACAAAGCCGTAAAATATAAATTATGGGGCTTAGCTGATAGAAGTGACATTGCGGTATCTCTCTCATTGCCACAGTTGCGCAATACAGATTTGANAAATTATGGGGCTTAGCTGATAGAAGTGACATTGCGGTATCTCTCTCATTGCCACAGTTGCGCAATACAGATTTGATTAATTTTTTATACAACCAGAAACTTGTTTTAGTCCAATTTTCCCCGTTTGAGTGGTCTAACTACTTGTATCGTTTCTGGTGCAAACTCACGTTCAAACTCACTTAAATCTTGATAACCTGCGATTGTAGCAGCAGTAACCGAAGATCGTTGAAACGGTCTGCCTTGTTGTCTTATATAGACGCTGCCGACCGCATCGCGTTACTCTGATTGGTTCCACACCTCTGTTATTTGCATACGCACGCCTATACCAGTTTTTTTTTTGGGTTCTCTAGAAAAAAAATATATATATGCTTTTGAAAATGGTTCAATACCGTCCAAGTCGCTGTTATCTGAACAAGTGTCTTCCAAATGTATAAAGAAACTGTCTTGAAAGTCGTCTTGAAAATTGCCTAGCGTAAACATTTAGTTTTCTATATCCTGCACGTGTCTGATGCATTTTCGCAGCTTCTCTGACGTCACTGATTGTAGGTGGTAATAATTATTTTATCTCGGCCATTTTAGACGAACTATTTTGTCTTGCGACGTACCCTTTCACCTGACTCCACGCTAATTTGATGGGATTCAGCTCGCAGCGATGAGGAGGTAATCGACAAACAAAGCGCCCTGACTTTGACGTAGTTTTTGTACGATTAACATGTTGATAAAATAGCGGCTTTTTCACTATCAGCCGTGCTTTTCTCATGTCACTGTCAAAGTCGATACTTTAGTCTCGTAACTAGTTAGTAGTGTCACTTTTCAGTTTTATTTTTTCTGGGAATTTTTCCAAGTTTCGCATTGGGGCACTCTCCATGACACACACACACACTTTTTTGTTCGGCGTGGTTAAAACGCATTTCACTTTACATTCCTTTCGTGCTCTAAAAATACTTCGTTCTGAAACACAAGTTTTTACTGCAACGAGTTTCACTATATCGTGTTCTGCTAGCGAAGAAAATTATTTATACTTCGCATTGTACATTTTAATCAGTACTCCTTTATGTCCGCTTTGTAAAGGTTTTCCTATTCTATGTTTTTCGACACGTGGTGACGATACTTCAGCACGACCTGCCGCGTCCGCCATCTTGTACAACACTGGTTACTTTGTGCGCTTTTACCCTGAAACAGAAAGACGAGTACAATGTATTTTCAAACAGCAAGCACGTATACTCTTCTATGCTTAAATAGCATTTAATTATTTTACAGAAAGCAACTACGTATTTAAATTACTGAGGTAGTACTTGAGAATTGCAAAATATCGACAGATCTATTTTCTGCCGCGACCATACAGTGAGCCGACTAGGCAGCCAATAGCTGTAACCTAGTCCCTGGCATTGTTTATCTCTGCTGCCACCTTCAAATAGATACAGTGTAGTTTTGATGCCTCTATGCATGTGCTAGGGCCACAACCGTGTAAAACAATCAGCCACTTTGATAACAGTGGCGTGTGGTGAATTCTTTCAAAGTAAGATGACGTTAGCTGTGTGCTGTACCCTGTTGCTAGCTCCACTAGCTCGGCGGCTGACGTCACAGGATGCGTGTAAAGGGTCACGTGCTTCTCGCTTGTGAGTGGTCGTAATGCATTCAGTTTCCCTAGGCTGCACTGTGGTCACTGGCTCCTGCTGCGTGCACCAAGAATGTACAGTAGTGAGCAAGCACCAGCTTACCTTGCAACACTTCACCACACGCCACTGCTTGAAAATAAAACCAAATTTGAGCAAACCGCTTCAGATGCACTGAATACAGAGAAAGAGTGCATATTTTCCCCGCTACGATAATTTTTTTCTTGATTTATTTTTGTTACGAGTGCTATAGAAACTGATATTCCTTGTTGATCTGTTTTCATAAAATGCAGCGTAGCTTGGTAAAAATAGAAAAAACAAGCTACAAGGCCATGAGTTCCCCAAAGAAAGCGACGGTTCCGAAGTCCAGTGGCTCGCGACCCTAGACGTAAAGTTATCTGACAAGAGTCAAGTTTTACAGCCATATTTCCACTCTTTATGAATGTTTATCTTTGCCTAACACGGTATCAATCTCCACCATTATCTAATGTTTTCCTTTATATAAATAAAAGCGGAGCGAAAGAAGGCAAGCATATCTCGCCAAACCCAACTAACGTGATTATAAACCATTTTAAAACGCACGCATATATGTGATTCGTCATGTTGTGTAATCCAGTTACACAACGAGCAATCAAACTTGTCGCGCAAAATCATAAAAATCTTGTTTTGGGCTTCGCGTCAATTTGGTCCGTTGGCTATTATTTTTAAACTTGTGGAATGTCATTTTTTGTTGTATAAACCTAGCGTATTAACGTGCCTTTGAATTGTTTTTTTCCCCTGATCAGGTGTGGTGGTGATGGAGGATCACTTCGGAAAGGTTCGTCACGTGAAACGTACTGCTAACGAAAGCTGCAGGTTTTCTGAAATCTTGCGTCCCTTGGCGCTCAGGAGACTGGCGCAGCGATACGACCTTGGGCATGTGTCACTGTCTGGTTTGGTGATTCAGAGAATTTTCACACTTTGTCTAGTGACAGCTGTGTAAACACATGAGAAGCATCGCCACGTAACAGAGCTAAAATATGGCAATGAGTTGAAAAGTTACAATAGTATAGGTTTCTGTTGTAAATTGCGTGTGCATATGTATATCACTTAAGTTTTTATATGCTGTTCACGAGTGAGCACTTTTGAGGCCCTAGTAACTTTTTTCCTATCAACTATTTTTTATCCTTCCACCACTTTTTAAAAATAAATATTGCCATGTAAGTAATAAAAACGGTGTATATGTTTCACAGGACTCGAAAGTTAACGTCTAAGGCTACAATAAAATGTATTTACTGACTATTATTCCAAATGAGAAGGCTTCAAAAAGTGCTCACTTTACCATGAATAGCTTATANATAAAATGTATTTACTGACTATTATTCCAAATGAGAAGGCTTCAAAAAGTGCTCACTTTACCATGAATAGCTTATATTCTGTATACATGCATACAGGTATGTATGATTCCTTTTATTTGTTGCTTTATAATATTCTGTTTATTTTTAGCTGGTTCAGATAATTATCTGGACGTTTTACTTGAGTACATGAATCTGACGTGTACCAGACAAATTATTCCTCAGATTTCAAAATGGCGGCTGTCTGATTTGAAGAAGGAATATTTCATCCTTCTGCTATAGTCTGTTTGCGGTATCTTCGCAATTTTTAAATAAAATCTTTAAAAAATCACCCATGTACGATGTGTGTGTCTGTTTCCTAAATATGGCACGTATTACAAACGTTTTGTACAAACAAGTAGCTTATTTTTAGTTAAAATAATCTTTTACTTATACTTAATTTATAATTTAAAATCATATATTTTATTTATAATGAATATGAATAAAAACAGGGAGAAAATAGGTGTGTTGATAATGCCTACTAAGAAATAGTTCTTATACAAAATATTAAACTGAGTGCGCACGAATGCGGTGTGCTGTGCCTTTGGTGTAATTTTTTATATTTGGTTAAGCTTTGTTTGCATGAGACGAAGGAATAGTCTTAAAGTAGAACTTAGCAGTGCTTCAGAAAAGTTGGAAGTAACGGTGAATGAACTATACAGCTATCCATAATAACAGGTATCAGTGGGTAACCGTAAAAGATACGTGGTATTCCTGAGAAATATCGGTTTAGCTCATTTCTAAAAATGCTTAGCACAGTCGGGATGGAAGCGATGAGGTAGCAGATGCAGGTGTGACGTGGTTGGCTCAGAGGCCGGACACGCTCCGTGAGCGGAAGTCGTATATCATAAAACGTGTTATCGAGGGAACCTTGACCTGCCGCAACAGGCGTGCGCCCCCTTCGCCGTTGGAAACGACGCGTGATGACCCGCGCCCTTCGGCGTGTCACGGTGTGTGACGTCACGCGCCTGTCTGCCCCCTTGACCTTTGTCGCGGCCATGTTGTCACAGGCCGGAGGTCAGTCTGACGCCGCGGCCGTGCCGGCACACAATCACAGAGCACCTCACACTACAGAAGCCAGGCAGAACAGATGGCATCTAGGTGCGCATTTAGCTTTACTGTATTTCATATTTTAGTCCGTTCACGGTGACTTCCAACTTCTCTGAAGCCGTGCTAAAGTTATGCTCCCAGGATATTCCTCCGCCTCATGTCAACAAAGCTTAATCAAGTCTATAAAATTAAACCAAAGGGACAGCGCACCGAATTCGTGCGCACTCACTTTAATAATACTTTCCATAAGAACTATTTCTTACTAGGCATTACTAACATGCCTCTTTTCACCTTATTCATTGTAATTGTACATTACATATTATAATTTACAAACAAAATACAATTTAAGTTTAAATTAAAAAATAAGACATTTTATGCTAAAATGAGAATAAAATTATGATGATGGGTACATGGCGTATCTAGGAAACAACCAAACACATTGTACATGGGGTGATTTTTCATAGTTTTGATTCAGAAAGAGTGAAGAAATCGCGAATAGACTATGGTAAAATAATTTTGACAGACAATGTGACCAAACTACATACTATGTAAACCGTAAATGCTCTCTTTTGCAAAGTATTGTATTAGATGATGGGTTGTTGCGGGATGTATGTTATATTGGCGATATTGATGATGACTAAAGGTTGTTCACGGTAAAGTGAGCATTTTTGAGGCCCTAGTTACTTTTTTATTTCAGCTATATTTTATCCTTTAAACACCTTTTTAAATAAGCATAGCCTTGTAAGTAATAAACACAGTGTGTATATTCCACCGCACTCGGAAGTTCACGTCTAGGCTAAAATAAAATACTATATTAATTGACTATTATTCCAAATGAGAGCTTTTAAATTTGCTCACTCTACCGTGGATAGCCAATGTGGAAGAAAATAGTACTCTGAACTAAAATGTGTATTTCAAAACTAGAAATATAGTTACAATATTTTTGGTTTTAAATTACATTTTTTAAGTAATGTACAATTTTTTTGCTTTTCGCGAATGGGTTTTAAAATGTTACAAATCATAGCGGGGCGTCCGGATAATCAGTGAAACTTTTCCAGCTCAGTGAACGCCATCGAGCATGTGATATTTTTCGTCACGTTTATGCAAGTACCTTTCTGTTGTTATCGGAATACTGTATCGGTAGTTAATGCTAATTATTTTTGTATGTGCTCTCATTAAGCATAGTTGATTGTAGAGGTGCCTTTTTTTTTCTCCTTTTTTTCCCCCCCTTGAGCGAAGTATAGTATTATCGAGACGTGTGTGGCTTGGTCCGCCATTTTCGGTACCGTCATGAAGCGCCGCCGTTTATTTTCATTTTGTAGTTTATTTGTTTCGGGAAACCGGTAAAGTGCCATATTTTTTATGAATGATTCTGCAAATTATTTTGTATCAGAGGCAGACAAACGTGTCCAAGAATTGCCACAGAACAACATGTGTTCAGGAGTTGCGAATAGGAATGACGAACCGTAAGTCAGTGTGTTCTGTAAATAATGTATTTCGAAACGGTTATTAGAATTTTTGAATGTACGTGCCCTAGGAATCTACCATTTCAACTCTGTTTTGCAGTGTAAAAATAACACGTTTATTGTTATATGTGCCCATGGAAAGTTTGATAGAAAATGCTTGTTGCAGTCTGTAAGTTACGTTCAATCGAAAGTTCAAATTGTGACGGGTCGTCACTTGTCTTGATATATNTACAATATATAAGAATATTTGTGTAAAAATGTTTCTAGGAGCTTCTAACGTTTTGCCATGTGTATAAAAGGAAGTCCCAACTGTCAAAAAATCGCGCGCAGAATTGATGTAGACCTATCCCTTGAGTTTTAACCTTGCCTAATTGGTTTAGAGAAGTTTATACATATAATAATACCTTTTGGTAGCTCTTTACGATATGATCATTTCAGCATTTGTAACTCTGCGCATATTGTTAAATACTGCCTTAAAGTTGCAGCTGAGTATATTTAAGCTCATTAAATTGGATAGTAATGAATGTGCATTTGCTGATTATGTTTGCAGCTGAGTAAATCTACTTGTATTAATGTGTTGCCCTGGCTCAGCAGTTATGCAGTTCGATGAATGAAAAATAGATTTTNCTGAGTAAATCTACTTGTATTAATGTGTTGCCCTGGCTCAGCAGTTATGCAGTTCGATGAATGAAAAATAGATTTTCCAGGTTTCGAGCTGTTATATTTAAATTGTGAACGTCACTAGAATATAATATTTAAATTAAGTGTGCACATGCTGCCATTCTCAGAAGTAAATCAAAAATAAATTTTCTAGGTTTTGATTATTTATATTTGAAATGTAAAGATTACTGGAGTATACAANCAGAAGTAAATCAAAAATAAATTTTCTAGGTTTTGATTATTTATATTTGAAATGTAAAGATTACTGGAGTATACAATTTTAATTAATGAAAGTGTCCATTTGCTGCTGAGCCTTTTTATGCAGTTGAGTAAATTGGAACTACATTTGTATATTTTGACTGCTTTGGTTTTGAGGTTAGGAGGTCTCGCTAAATGAATTATTCTAGTCTGTTAACCAATTGCCTTAGACTTTAATTGTATGTTTTACCTGTTCCAGTGGTGAAAATAATATATATATATATATATATATATCTTTACTTACGAAATCAAAGAAACTGTATTTTATATCCTTGTATAATTTTGTAATAAATTGTTTTGATTGGACTTTGTGAGCTTGTTTGTTGTACTTTAGGTTAACCTTTCATGATATTTTTTCTTTCTTTAGTAGCCAATTTTGGTTCGAAGCCAAACCTTTACCCAAACGTTTTTTTAATATTTGTGTATACTTCGGTATGTAATGAGTGGGATAAGCGTGAGGCTTCAGCTAGGGTTGGCTCTAAATGTTTTAGTACATGTATTTGTTTTTTAAAGCAATCCTTGGTGAGGGGACATTCTGACTGTGGGCTCCCCCTCCGGCCAACGTGATTTGCGTCCGTGATAATAACAACAATAATGAAAACTTAACGTTGTTTCTGCTGCAGGCAGGGTCAAGATGGATGAGAGAATGTTGGCACTACTTGAAGCCCCTATTGCCCAAACGAGGGACAAACCTGTTGTCCCAGCCAGCCCGAAGTGTGTGTGGCGTGTGATAAAACGTCAGAATGAAGACTTGGTTGGAAACAGGAGTATACCCCTAGAAAACCACGTCGGTGTCCACCACACACTCCGCATGAGAATACCTCCGCGGACCCGGTTTCCGGACACAGAATACAGAGACTACAGAGGTTGAACAGCCGCTTGTAAGTGAACTCCAGTCTCGCACGCCAGCAAAATGGCGTCACTGGCCAGCAACATGTCGGTACACCCGTTCGCTATCAGCGCCTGGTGATCTACTCGCCAGGAGGCAGCCCAGCCAATAGGGAGTCCTCTGCAGAACGCAACACGCAACACACACACACACACACACACACAAGGCCTGTACCTAGAACCTCGCGCAGCCAATCAGCGATAGAGTACACCCACATCAAAGGAACCGCAACTCCATCTCACTTCTGTATACTAGTCTAACCGAGCCTGGAGCCGTGGTGGTGTAGTGGCTAGACTACTCGCCTCCCACCTAGGCGAACCGGGTTCGATTCCCAGCGGGGTCGCTCCCGTATTTTCGAATGTGGGAATTGTGCCGGACGATGCCGCTGGTCCTCGTGGACCAGCGGTGATTCGGTTAAACAAAAATTCTGTTAATCCGAAATGCGTAAATACAACATCGTTTTTGTAAGGAAAACGATAACGTTGTTGGACGGGGAGGGGGGTCTAACTTAGTAAATTTTTTTTTAAGTGTGTAGAACGATTTATTTTACGAATGTAAGTTTAGTGTACTACTTCGCATTTTTTCCACATAAAAGCATCAAGTTTGTATAGTACATACTACAAACTTACGTTATTACTGTATTGTACAAAGCTTACTGAATATACAGTATATAAATTTGTATTGAATAAAAAAAGCAATAGGGAAAGTGTTAATTGTATAATAACATCCCTTTTGTCCATAATTTTCACAACAAAGAGAGTTGCTACTCGCACGTCAGTTTTTTTATTTTATTCCCCGAGGGGCTTATAATTTTTCGGCCCTGTCTGCTGTATACATTTATTAAATTGATGTTCATGATATAATTTGCTGGAAGAAGTTTGTTGTTCATGAACGTGTTTTCAATCAAACATCTATAATCTCTTATTTCTCAGGCTCCTGTAATATTTTAATCTCGTATAAAAGTTAAATTCGAATTAAATGATGAAATATGATTGCTTCATAAATCGCTTGGTACTAGTGTGGATATGCGTATTCATGCGTATATGTCAATAAAATTTGTTTAACCGTAATCGGTACTGTGGTTTTCAATCTAGCGCGCTTCGGAAGTATACACAGCAGGCTGAAAAAAGTTCCGAACCAGGACTTTGGAACCACCTGTTCGTTGTAGATGATTTGCGTGTTTATAACCATCTAGCGGATTGCTTCGGTCCTGGCGTTGGAACGGTAGGATGAAAACAGGTGACGTGTGCGTGAAAATGACTGAAATCTCTACTGAAGCGAGCCTTTGTTGTCCCGTATAGTAAACGTCACCACGCACCAGCAGCAGACTAAAGTCTTTGATTGACCAAGAACGTTAAGTTCACATTGTTCGAACAAAGACCACTGTCCATCTCTGGTGGAAATGTACAGTGGCGCTGAACTAAGATTACGGACTATCCGAAGTCGACAGTCCTGGGGAAAGGACGTAAGCCTCAAATCAAATTCCATCCTCTAAACTGAACTCATAGTTCCTATTTGCAATCAACAGTGTAAGTAAATACATAAATAATTAGTAAACAAAGCTGTCCGCGTACTGTTATGATTTTGATATTTTGTTTATGTTTATCCTTAACGGGGATATAGAGGCGTAACAAGTTATTGATAAGAGTTATGTATTGAACACTATACAGGATGATTCTAAAATCATGGGACAAACATTGAGGGGTGGTAGAGCTCACTAAAACCAACCATTATTGTATAGGAATATATGGGCGGGAGTGACGCGTTGAGGCACAAACACAAAAATAACACATGAACTGCAACACATTGTTTATTTACAACGTCGCCGTTAAATGTCTTTTTATAGCAATGTTTATAATAATTGCTCATAATTGCTACCACCGACAGTAATGCAAACTTGTTAGCGTTGGTGGAGTGATTGGCGAACAGATTCAAATACTCCGGGTATTCCACGCACGCGTGCAGCCGCACAGGATAGTCGAGCGACGAGGTCTTCAATGGAATCAACCGGAGTCTCGTAAATGAGGGCTTTCAAATGCCCCCATAGGAAAAAATTGAGACTCGATAAATCTGGCGATCGTGATGGCCATCGAACTGGCCCACCACGCCCAATCCAGCGCACCCCAAAAGTAGCATCCAGGTAATTGCGGACTTCCATACTGAAATGGGCTGGCGCACCATCATGCTGAAACCAAATTTGATTGCGAACGCCAATCGGAACGTCTTGCAGCAATTCTGGTAAAACCTCTTCCAGAAATGTCCGATAACAGCGGCCATTGACACCGTTTGACTGCCCTCAACTATCGCCACCATTGTTAGCCAATCACGCCATATGTAGAGGTCGCCAAGCATGCGTGACTGTTGGTGGATGCATTTCCAGCAACTGTTTTAACATTTTCTGTACGGAATCACTCGTTAAGTATGCTGCTAATGAACATTTTATGTTTCCGTTAATGTGTTATGTTTTTGTGTTTGTGCCTCAACGCGTCACTTCCGCCCATATATTCCTATACAATAATTGTTTGTTTTAGTGAGCTCTATCACCCCTCAATGTTTGTCCCATGATTTTAGAATCATCCTATATAAAATAAGTTTATTTAACATTAAGGTTGTACAATAGTATTTCAATATAAATGAGATTGAAATTAACGGGGGGAGCTATACAAATATACTGAAATATTAAATGATTTTATTTTATAAAGATTTAACCAGCCACGTTTTTGAGTAAAGTCTAATTGGAAAGTCCCCACCTTGTTCATGATTCCGGAGGCTGATTAAGATGGCACAAGTTGACGGCCGGACACACCCATCGTCCGTGGTCTTCTCGTTCCAAAGGCCCAACGACAAAAGACACCGCCCACGGACTACACTGCCCTATATCGGCTGTGTTGTCCCCGTTTATTGGTCGGTGGAGGGGTTTTCTGTGGTTTGCGCTTTTATATCTAATTTCAGCGATCACTGCCCGTGTCCTGGATAAATAAGTGAATGTGTGATCAGACAGGCCGCTCAGCTAAGGGCCTGACCACAAATCGTACAGTACACGATGTTATTGATTCTAACAGAACTGTATAAACACGTGATGAAAATTATTGTATTATTCTATTTCAAACACATTTGTATTATTTTGAAGCATTTTTGCGAGCACAGTAATTCGCAGATAACGACATGATTAAAATAATAAACTCGCCAGGAACAGGAAGTGCAACATTTTGCTATACTGGAATGGTTAAAATTGTACGTCTAACCTTTCTAAGGAAATTATTTAAATACTGGGTTTGGATAAGTTTTTATTTCGAACCCCTGATAATGCATCGATTGCGTGCGTGATTTCCCAATGACCTGAAGTAATGACAGATACGCGAATTAACAATAATTAACTAATTACTTCTGATAATATTGTTTAATCGTGTGCGACGAGATGGGGCCACCATAAATTTGGCCAAGAAAATACTTTGACGCACCAGGTAGCTCGCCCGTTGCAACTACCTAGTTGCTCGCACATCAATGTTTCCTGTCGTTGAAGAGCTACTTCAAGATACGTATTAAATGTGGCGAATGTCGTCCTTTCGTCGCCATTATTTTTTCATGCTGCCAGATGCATTGCGCAGATAACTGCTTCTAATTTTAGTTTTCCTTGGAGGTTGTAAACACCTATTTATGTCGATCCATGATCGAAGTTTTAAAATTATTAATTAAACTTTGGCTGTTATTGATATTATGAACATAGGCGCCGACATTTGTTTTCCAGAAGATCGCAAATATTTCGTACCCATACTTAAAATAATTTTAATCCTATTACTCTTTCTTCTAATCTCTTTATAATTTACATCTCACTCTTAAAAATGCAAATAAAATCTATTGAATATTTCTGTTTTGGTTAAATAATACCTATATATAAATTATATTTTTTAAAATATTGAGAAAAGTCGTGTATTATAAGTTAAAAAAAACTCATTTCAAACTGAAGTAACCTGGGGGGCCAACGACGCCGCCGAACACTCATATGCCACCGAATGGCCTGTATGTCGTGAGACCGGGAGTCTAGCTCCCATAACCCACATGGCGTTTGTAAAGACAGATGCACCCCGACACATATCCAAATCATTGGGTTGGCGGCGGGCCGCCGTGTGTATGTGGGTTGTTGGGCATCGGACCCGTATTTAGGCTGTTAAATTGTGCTGCATATTTTAAGTAAATTTACGTGTTCGTGGATTTCGGCGGGGGAGTGAATGTTGTGTCGTGATGTCTGTCTGACCTGTTGTTTTGTTGTTTGCAAGTGTTCTAGTTAATTTCGCATATATTGTGTCGGTGATTCCCTAGTCTCCTGAGGTGTCCTATACAGGTCTCCCTCGGGGTACGAGTTACCGTTTAAGCGTTTGTGACATTGAGGAGGAATAATATCAATGTTAGTAAATTACAGTTGGGGAGGGCCCTGGTACCAGAGTCTATACAGACTCCTGTATCAGTGGAGCCCCCCTTCCTGAGGTCCAAGTTTTCTTCTTCCCGACCTGAAACAAACTATCAAGTCGGTGCGTTATTTAGAGTATAGTGTTTTGTATTTTGAATTTTTTTTTTATATTAAAGATATTTTAGTAAAATATTTTCATAAGTTTTTTTTAAATTAATATCCTATGTGTATAATTTTAATTAAATTAAACTACGCCCCCTCCCGCACTATTCCCTGGACCAGTGCGTGTGCCCTTGGCCTGGACCTCGAGTGGAGTTGGGGCAGTCCTCCTTGCTCGAGATCCCGCGCATTTGGCCCCTGAAATTATGTACTGTGTTGTCTTTGTGTGTACTGCTAATGTGTGGTGTGTGTGGGGTGCTCAGCTTATTTTGGTTTGGTTGCAGTCGGCGGGCGTGCTCTGCTCCGGCGTTCCTTTCTGCGAGGTCGAGATCTGGGCACGTCACGCCGAGTCGTCGATNGGGGGGGGGGGGGGGCAACGCCCCTCCTGGCTGAAAATTAAGGGGGGAGGGAACTCGCTCCTAGCAACCTTGTACTCGGCGCCTATGACTATAAGACCGTATAATACATTCACGGTTACTTCCGACTTTTCTTAATCATGCTTAAGTACTACTTCCAGGATATTCCTCCGCATCATGCAAACAAAACTTAGCCAGTCTAGAGAATTACACCAATGGGACAGCACGCCGCATTCGTGGCTCACTCAGTGTAATAATATTTTCCATAAGCACTGTGTCTTACTAGGAATTACCAACACACCTACTTTGCCTCTGTTTTATTAATATTAATTATAAATGAAATAATATTATAATTGATACGTAAAACTAAGTAAAAGTTCAATTTAACCAAAAAAAAGTGCCTATTTTTATGTAAACACAAGTATAAAACGCTTATTATACATGGCATATTTGGGAAACAACCAAACACGTTAGGCAAATACATTGAGTGATTTTTCAAACGTTTGATTCTAAAAGTGATCAAAACCGCGAATAGACTTTTTCAGTATACCGGTTGTTAAAATAAACTTGTCATAAAATTTGGGCACTAGAAATGCGTATGGAAGTAAATAGTAAAAATATCCACAGACTACCCAGCTGAAAGTTCCAACTCCTGCCAAATTATAATGGAATACTGAGCTACTGTTACAAGGCGTCTCATATAGTCTGCTGCTGAGACATTGCAAGAAAAACCTGATTTTTGCTATGGTATTCCCGCGCAGGCTAGGCTTCAATGTCCTTTGTACATACCTGCGATGTAAACATTAATTTTAGTTTAGGAAATTTAATGAGTAAAAGTTTTTAAGTTAGTACACACATAGTGTGGAAATTTTACCATATTTATGGCTGCAGATATAAAAGGCTGTGAACTTCAGTAAGCGTTTCGTTCTTTACAGAACAAATGAAGGGTTGAATTGGATAAGGGCTCATCTGCCTTTTTACTAGAAAATATTGTTTGTCGTACTTTAATAATTTTTTTATAAAATGTGTTTGAACAATATTATTATATATGATATGCCTAATTCTCACAATGGTAACTAATACTTATGATATAATGACACTTTTAAATTCTTATGTTATTTGCGCCTGGAAAACATAAATTTTTCTCCTGTAAGAAAAGTTTTTTTTTATGGAGATAGGCACTTATCGAAATCAACCCTTCAAATGTATTGAAAACAAACTCGCCATCCATGCTTTCTCAATACGCATATGCAAATATGTGGTCTATTTCCGAACCATGTATTACATTGTGTAACATTTTTTTGGTCGCTGGATGAACATCATTGCCAGGAGACATTTTGTTACCAGACTGGTCTAATCACAATTAGATTATTTCGATACTGAACGTCTGTGATTCGTGGGCAGACACCTTAAACGCGTGGCACTTAAAGTCGTTTAGTCATGAAGTAAATCTGAGCTAAAGTGTTTTGAGGTAAAAATAGCTATGGAATATTTTCGCGAAAAAGCAGGAGTCTTCTCTAGACACTGCTTACGTTGCAGCACTAGGCACTAAGTGGTGCCATTAGCACCTAAGGATTATGCAACGCGGTATGTACGTAAGTATTGCGCATAGTGTAAGTATACCTATGATCAATGACGCAATTCAGTGTACGGAAAGTTTATACTAACAATCAGTCCTTTACGAATCCACGTTTATGGAAACCTTTAACACCATTTCATCATGCTGTGTTTTTGTACTTTGTAGGTTCCATACCAGTCCACTGCATTGAGAGTAGTTTTCCCGAAAATGTTTCATCCCTTTTCCAAAGGGGCCGCGGTGGTGTAGTGGTTAGACTACTCGCCTCCCACTAAGGCGAACCGAGTTCTATTCCCGTCGGGGTCGGCCCCTGGATTTTCGCATGTGGGAATCGTGCCGGATGATGTCGCTGGTTGGCAGGTTTTCTCCGGGATCTCCTGCTTCCCCCGCCCTTAGATTCCGGCGCTGCTCCATACTCACCTCACCTCATCCTCATCGGTCTCAGGACCTCGAGTTTAAGCCCAAATATAATCAAACTTACTTGGAAAAGGGATGTGCGAGTGAAGATATCCCCTTTTCTTTCAAGCACCGAATATTTCATGTGTTTTCAGGATACGTGGCGGTTTTGTGACATCAGTGGAGATTTGCTGAAAATACCTAATCAATTGGAAAAGAAAACTTCAAATAGTTTTTAAAGCATGATTATACACATTTGGCGTTTAAACGTTTACCAAACTAATATAACGTGGGTCTTTAAACACGTTTTAGCTCCACGTAAGTATTTCTTCAAGTTCTAGAGATGTCATAATGCGATTTATTAGTGATCCAACACTCATTTGGAATTTTGTCGTATAACTTAAAATAAAACTATGGACGAAGCACATAAAGAATGACCAGAAAATTGTTTGATCTTGTTCTGGTGACAGTAGCAATATTATTTTGAGTTCTGACCAAACTTATCACGTATGTATAATTTTGCAATTCGTGTGGCAAAACATATAAATTTAAAATTCCCGTAATTTACTTAGTCTGTTTTTGAAAATACGTTTCCCACTTTATTTGTTTTCTCTTTGCACTACCATGTCACGTCATATCACAAAAATATGATGTACGTCAAATATACAGGAAATAATTTTGGTCACTCTAACACTTAATGTGGTCAGTACGAATTCCCTGATAATATATAATAATAACTGTTCTGCCATTGGTGCTGTACCAGCTCGTAAAACATCAAAAATTAAATAAACTAAGTGATATTTAGCGATAGCAGTGTTCCAACAATCTGAAATATTTAGTTTTCTGTAAAAGCTGAGCATATGGTGTCTAGAAAGTTGAAAGTTACCGCTTTTTAACTGCTACCTAAAATTGAGGCGAACACTGCTTAGAAATTGCTTCATGAAGAAAAATCCAGTTCTCGTTATAGCGAGCACCACATGGCAGTTTTGGTTCTTCGCGGGGGCTACTTTATATTATTTTTACAGTGGTCTACTCACTATCGGGATCTGTTCAGGGGATGTGGTAACTATTCAGGAATTTGTCGGGATACGTACTGTAATTCCGTTATTACGCGGTTTCGCGCGGGTGTACGCAGATGACACTGTTTCGATTCCCTGAACAACCATGTCTGTTCCGTCGAAGTGTCGTCTGAACTCTCGCTTGCTGTCATCGGGATGTCCTTTCTCTGCAGTTGGCGCAGTCGCCGTTTGCTGCAGGGTGTAGGGCATTTCCTCAAGGGTTTCGTTTCACCGAATCTCCGTCTGTTGAACAAGTTGCGTGGTACTTGGAAGCGCGCCAGTTTGGCGGAGTTCTTCTGAGAAACCTCCATCTCGTGTATGCGAATGGCAAAGAGTGAGAAGGGGAAGGGAGTGTTGCCACACACTGAAAGAAAGAAAAAAAAAATAACGAGCAGAGAAGTGCCAACGGAACATTTCTGTTCTCGGGTTTGAGGGCAACAGCAAACAAACTTCCGTACTAATGTCAGAATAGTCAATGCCTCTAAGTTCTAGTTATTTAGGGAAACCAAAACTGTTTGTGGAACAATCTGTATCGGCTTTTCTTCTTCTTAAATTGTGGTAGATTAATTACACTCAAGTATTTGCTGTGATTTTTCTTTTGCCGAAGCTGATCGCGGGAAAAACAACCGAACGTTAAATTATTAGGTCACATTTATTTTGCGTAGTTGTTGTTGAACTTGTTTTTAAATTTTGCGTAAATATTCTATTTTTATTATTGCATTTTAAATTTTATTTTTAGTTAACACATTTCTCCACATACACGTTGGCCTACCATCAACTGCTTGTCACGGAATCGCGATGCTAGCTAGAAAATGCATCCCACAATAGATATAACAGTGCCGTACGTTTTCTGGGAATCTGTGGCAGCTTCCAAAAATGAAATGGCGGAAGATTGTGCATGTCTACCAGCCGAGGAGATTACCAACCGAGTATGAGAGGAGGAGAAATAGTATAAATTTACATAATGGTCTCGGAAAGGAACTCCCGTAACGAGAGACTCTCCCTAGAACCAGATCGGCTTACAATTTTTGATTAGGCGCCCAACGTCGAAGTTCTTGCATATCTTCCGCGGCGAGGAGGTTGCAGGCGAGTCGAAGGCGACGTTCCGTTATTACATTGCCATTGGTTGGTTTTATATGCCAACTTAGAGGATTTTGGTCTTTACAGCAGAGGGGCCACGGTGGTGTAGTTGTCAGACCACTCGCGTCCCACCAAGGCGAGCCGGATACCATTCCCGGCGGGGTAGTCCCCAGATTTTCACATGTTGGAATCGTGCCGGATAATGCCGCTGGTCGGCGGGTTTTCCCGAAGATCTCCCCTTTTACCCGCTCTTGCATTCCAGGGCTCTCCATACTCACCTCACTTCTCCCTCATCGGCTCTCAAGACTTTGTTGTTAAGGGTATAGAACCCCAAAAAATTAGTAATTTTATTTTTGTACCAAACATTGTTCAACTTGTATACATTATATTTGAGGACTTTTCCTAGAATAAAAAAAATTTACACTTTCTATTTTTTGAATAATTGTTTTCTGTTTTGCTGCAGCCAAAATAACCAATACTAACTGAGCTGTACAAATAAAAAACTTTCCAATGTAAACCAATGCCATGGGCTACCGCGTGACATATATGCCATCACCAAATAGCAAGCCATACATATGAAAAAAGTTGTTAAATATAAAGACAGTTTGGCATATGTTAAACTTTTTTTTTATGTATGAACTGTTATTTGGTGATGACGTATATGTCACACGGTAGCCCATGGCATTAGTTTACATTGGAAATTTTTTATTTGTACCGCTTAGTATTTGTTATTATGGCTGCAGAAAACAGANAGCTGTACAAATAAAAAACTTTCCAATGTAAACCAATGCCATGGGCTACCGCGTGACATATATGCCATCACCAAATATCAAGCCATACATATGAAAAAAGTTGTTAAATATAAAGACAGTTTGGCATATGTTAAACTTTTTTTTTATGTATGAACTGTTATTTGGTGATGACGTATATGTCACACGGTAGCCCATGGCATTAGTTTACATTGGAAAGTTTTTATTTGTACCGCTTAGTATTTGTTATTATGGCTGCAGAAAACAGAAAAAAAAATTTATTTGACATCAAAGTATTCAAAAAATATAAAGTGTAAAATTTTTTTATTAAAGGAAAATGTCATCAAATATAATGTGTACAAGTTGAACAATGTTTGGGTCAAAAATAAAATTACTAATTTTTTGGGGTCCAACGCCGTTAATAAACACTGTGCTAGGACTTGGCGAGGGGAAGAGGGCGTGCTTCTAATGCGACCTGCAGTATGCGAGGGCGCTACTTCCGCCGTGTGGGTTTCGCAGACGTGTGTGTGGGTTCCTTGTGAGAGACTGCGGGGTGGAATCTGCGCGGGAGGCGCAACCAGGTCCGGGACTTAGAGGCCACGGAAAAGCGCGGGAAAAGTAACTGCTTCGCCCTCGCGCGCGCGCTTTCCAACGACCGCGAGAGACTGTTGTGTGTGTCCTTGGTGCGGGGCAGAGGACGTGTAGCAACTTCACTCTCTTGACGTTCCCAGGAGATGAATTTAGTAACCTGAGATTGTATTTCTCTGCGAGGGAGGTACGACATCTTTACAGACCTCAGTGTAGTGAAGATCAACTTCATGTCATTTAATGATAGCAGTTATAAAATACCGATTCCCCACCACCTGGCGTCCTGGAAGTGACGAGGGGAACGAGCCGACGGCCATCTTCGATGACGTTACGTGGAAACCTCCTGCTCTGTTATTCCTCGCCAGCATCGACCATCTTGGATTTCCCTTTTTTTCCTCCTTCCGTATGACTTCACCGCAGCACTTCATGCTCTTGCATTCCGTTGGGGGTTACCTCATATTCCTTCCAGTCTCTCTCGTCTCCCACGTTCTATCCCACGGGGGGTTTCTCATATTCCTCCCAGTCTCCTTCCTGCCTCTCGTCCATTCTCTCTCTCTCTCGTCTCCCACGTTATATCGCTTGCGGTTTTATCATATTCCTTCTTGCCTCTCGTCCGTTCTCTCTCTCTCGTCTCCCATGTTCTATCCCTTCGGGTTTTTTCATATTCCTTCCAGTCTCCTTAATTTCTCCCTCTCTCGTCTCCCATATGCTATCCCTCAAGGGGGGGGGGAGTTCATATTCCTTTCAGTCTCCCACCCCTCTCTTGCTTTTCGCGCCCTCCATCACCATCGACGTCGTCTGCTGTAGGTAACCATCTTTAATTCCGGCCGTCAGTCGACTGCTGTAGGCGGCCATCTTTAAACCACACCGACCACCAGAGTGTTTGAAGTTCTACAGTTGGCGGCTAGGAGCGCTGGTATCGACGCGGCCATTTTGTGCATGTGAGTTGGTTCACTCGTAGCCAGCATGGGTTCGCTAGCATTGGGGAGGTGATTTTAACCTTCGGCCGCCAGGAGCGCTGGGAATTTTTTTTAGACGATAGCTGTTTCGGAACTCAAAAATGCAGGAGGCACGCGGTTTAGATCCGACCAGCCTTGGATCGCCAATCTGACGTCTTGACCACACAACCACCATTGCCTCTGAAGTGTTAAGAAATGAAAAAGCGTATATACGCGCATCGATCTATGTACTCGCCAGACAAACTTGGAATCGCGAAAGAAAAAATCACCATTGCACGGTTATGAGAAGAAATAAAGTAAATACTCGCATCGGCCTACACACTCTGCAGACATATATAGAGAAAAAGATGGAACCCTACTAGCCTTTAGGCCCTCTGGGATTACTGTTCTAGCGTATTTCATTTACTTCAATTATTATTCTTCATAAAATAAAATTAAATATACATAGTAAATCATTATTATTTAAAGCATCACTGCCAAAGATATTATCATTATATAAATATCGGTTTTCAATAGTTCATGAAAACGAAGTATCGCATAGATATCGATAGGCCTATGCTTAGGACGTATCAAAACGATACTGGAAAGGGAGTATCGCACAGCAGTGACTGCAGTGATTTGAAAGTACTGCAACAAAAATAATAAAATGATTACCAAGAGGGGAAGAAAGACCCCTACCAGCTCCTATCTCACTCCCCTCTGACTGTTTCTCACTAACTACAGTCTATTCGTGATTTATTCGCACTTTTTGAATCAAGCCTTTGAAAAATTACCCCGACTATGTTTTTTTTTCCCCCCTAAATATGCAATATATCACAAGCGTTTTATACTTATGTTAAAATAAAAGTATCTTCTGTTTTATTCAATTTAACTTGTGCTTATATTTTGCCTATGATTTATAATATCTAATTTGTAATAATATGAATTAAAACTGGGATAAAATAGGTATGTTGGTAATGTCTAGTAAGAAATAGTTTTTATGCAAAATATTATTACACTGAATGCGCATGAATGCGGTACGCTGTCCCTTTATTGTAATGTCATACTCGGTTAAGCTTTGTTTGTATGTGGCGGAGGAATAACCTAGAAGTAGAACTTTAGCAATGTTTCAGAAAAGTTTAAGTAACCATGAGTAGAGTGTAGCCACCCATATTCGTTAGGGAGGGTTTACCAAGATGCTATCTCATTTTAGTCTTATCTGGTACGTAAGCATTCTTTAAAATTTAAGTACGTACCCCTTACCCCCTTCTTATCGCAGTGATGACAAAGCCGTGCAGTTGTTTGTGTAGGCGGATGGGCACGGCACATCCGCGGTTGTTGCTCGCGAAGAAAGCGCGGGCGTGATAATGTTCCGTCGCAGTTGCCGTGTTTAGCAAACAAGGCTCACAGTTACGTGACACGTCAAACATTAGCGGCCTTAAACGACACGCTTACGTCACAGGCGTGCACAGCACACAAACACGCCGCTCTGTACACACTTCGGTGCGCCGCGCCCTTTGGAGGTAGCGCTCTCTGCTACACGACCCGGCATTGTTGCCAGATATACTCATCTTGCAGTACATCCCCCTTTTTTTTTAATCAATCTACCGATCTAATGTTGAAATTAAAAAAAATAATGCAGATTTTCTATTTTTTGTCCTTTCAAAACCTACATAAGACACTGTTGGAATGAGCGAGTGAGTGAAGAGATTTGGGCGGCTCTTAACATCGAGGTCTTGAGGGCCGATGTAGGTGAAGCGAGGTGAGTGTGGAGCAGCGCCGGAACGCAAGGGGCGGGAGAAACGAAAGATCCCCGAGAAAACCCACCGACCATGTGGCATCGTCCGGCACGGTTCCCACGTGAAAAAAATTCGGTAGCGACCCCGTCGGCGAGCAGTCTAGCCACTACACCACCGCGGCCCCTGTTGCAATGACACTTAGCACATATCTACATTGGAATTTTATATTTTATGTTTACAAATCTGAAACACTGCAATTGCGTAAATTTCGAAATGCCGAGGAACTCCGTGATATCGGAAGCTATGATCATCTCAGAAGGGACTTCCCCGCATGTGTTTTTGTAGTTTACAGTGTTCTGAAGCGTTGTTAATTGTAAAGAGTCATATTTATGTCTTTTTTTTTTACCTTGGTTATACAGCTTAAATGAATATATGCCTATTACTAACAAATTTTTTAAATATTGGTAAATTTTAACGTTACTGCAATCTATTGTCTTTTCGTTGTTCAATTTGCTGCATTTGCTAGTGCTAGGAGTGGCAACCCTGAATGATGACGCCGCCGGCCTAACTCAANGTCTTTTCGTTGTTCAATTTGCTGCATTTGCTAGTGCTAGGAGTGGCAACCCTGAATGATGACGCCGCCGGCCTAACACACGAGACGATGCTGAATTCTTTCACGGGCTGATCGCAGTTATTTTCAACGTCTTGAAGGACTCTGTTTTATGATCTGCGATCTACATTCCTCCCCAATTTTTTTTTAATCCTTTTACCGTATGACAAATTAGAACGGACTTGGCTCCGCATACCCAAGTGAAAGAGCGGCAGAACAACTTACAAAGCACCGACCACAGGTAGCTGGCAGGCGGGAAGACGAATCTGCAGGCACCCCCTTGCACCTGCCGTACCACCGTCGATCAATTGTTTCCTTTCTCGGAGAGAAGTGGCCCGACATTGGCAGAACTCTCGACTCCCAAGTTACAGCGGCGCTACTATCGCATTTTAATTGGCCGTATAACACTACTCACGCGTCCATCGTTTGAAATAGTTAACCGTCTCATGCGCGTTGTCGGCAGTTGTGTACATGCTGCGCAACAAGACGAGATTATGTCAGTGTTGTAGACTGCGAGACTCGGTGCTCAGTAATCTTCCCTGGAGTGACTGATTCGTAGACCGTGCTACTGCTCTACGTTAAGACTTGTTCATATCACTGATCGCCGAACACAAAGCTTACAGCTTATGTGTTGTGACAACGAAACGAGTTCTTTGTCATCTTGAGTACAGCATGCATCAAAAAAATGTCTTATTTGCAACACCTGAAATCAAATTATTGTGGGAATGAAAGGGTTAATCTTGGATTGGAATTGGATTGGGAAAGGGATTAGGTATTAACGTCCCCCAGTGTTATGCCTGAAAACTTATCAGGAGTCGGCTTACAAACTAACATATGGCCTAACTTAAATTAACATCTATGCCTTACCTTGGTTTCGAACCCAGAACCTCCCGCACTCCAGACTGGCGGCGCACCAACCGACAGCGCAACGGGAGGTCGGCGAAAGGGTTAATCTGTTAGGAACGTAAATAAGTTACTGATGTTCCAGTTCTTACACTTGCATAAAACGATCAGAACCAAAAATAAATCATTTCAATGTTCACAAATCAAAATACTCTATATCAGTTTAGATACGATGTTATAACAATGGACAACTTTTACATCACAAGAGGGAAGGGGGGAGGGAATGTAAAATATTTAATCAGAGATTTGATCCCAAATAAGTCTTATGGTTTTGCAACCTTGAGTTTTCTTGTTAATTCATCTTCTACTCTTTCGCTGTAATTTATTACCTTTTCCCGTTAAAACATAATAGGTCTGTCTCAATGAACTGTGGTAGTATTAAAAAAACGCGTCGTCATTTTGCAGCTGATTTCCCAAGTTGTTATGGTTTGAATTAATTTTTACCCTCGCTGGATGCAGTTATGGGAATTAAATTTTTTCAAAGGTTTATTATTTAAGTGCTTGAAAAACGCAGACCAGATGTGCCTGCACTTGAAACATACAAATAATAAATCTGAATCACAGAAATAAAATAATTTTCCTTAAATATTTGTTGCGAGTTGCTTAGAAAAATAACGATTTTGCTTATTTTTGCTGTTAAATTTATATGTACATTTTCCTTCATATTTTGTGTTTTAGGCTTTTTCTAACTTTGTTAAATTCCTTTTCCTAAACTTACTGTACAGTGAATCAAAACATGCCTTTCAACGTCCCTGGGATATTTTTTTGTAAATGGTTAGGTTTATTGCATGTAGAGGTCTGCGTAACACAGTGGAGCTGTCACCTATAATTTGCCATTTTCTCTTATGTGGCTAAACGTTTTATTTACGACGGGATTATGAATGACTGAAAACAGTTGCGCGGGGGAAAAAAAAGGAGAGGGGATAGATAAACGTCCATGGCCTATATCAAGAAGCCAACGATCCCAGCAGTCTCCTGGTTTCGGAAAACCGTGGGAAACCGGAAACATTGTAACAGAACCGGGTCCTCCCGAATGCGTATTAGGTTACCACTCGGTTTAATAAACTTTTATTTACATCATATACGTAGGCGAAGTTCAGGGTCGAAGCTTTTTCATACACTTAACCATCATATTTGATACGGCAGTATATATATACACGAGAACATTTTGAAACACAGAAATTAATGAACTTAACCTAGTTTTTTTTAATCAGCTAAGGAACACACACACAGCACTAGCAGACTGAGTTAAACAATAAACGCCTAGTTAAAGAATGCATAAACGCATCATTAAATAAACAATGATCAACAAAATAAGTCACAGGAAAAAAAAACGATTGAGATTATTAACCCCGCCCCTTTTATGCGTGATTTTAACGAGCCATCTCGTGTATATGGTGCATGTGTTTTGCTACAGATATTTCGCTATGACTGGTCCATGTACTGAGCTCAAAAGTGAAAGTCTGCCGTAAACACTCAATGTGTTCGCACTCAGGAGCATGTACGTGTATATGTATTTAGGTTTATAAACAGGCTCTATCCAAATTAGACTGACAAACTTCGGCAGCAGGTTAATCACGAAAAAAGAAGGCTAGAATATTTATATACAACCTATTGGTCTAAAGCAGATCGCCAGGGCGGTATACATCTTTATTGGACCTGAAGCACTAGTTTATTACAAATATTGAAGAAATTATTTCAGAATAAACACTCGAGTGTTTGCATAATGTGTAAAGTTATTTGTGGCATGCGAATTAATAGTCCATCTTTTAAAACCCATGTTTATTACATTGTCATGGATATTAAGTCGAAATAAGGGCAGTAACCGTTATTATTGCCATGAAATAATTTGATGGCAGCGTCAGGCAGGTGTTGAGGTGTTTTAGATCTTCGTACCGTTACACATTATCCAGACACTGAGTGTTCCATCTTGAATATTTTCTCCAATATTTATAATAAACTAGTGCTTCAGGTCTAACTTCAAAGATGTGTACCGCCCTTACCATTCATTCAGACCATTAGTTGTACATGTGTTTTCGGTCTAATTTAGACACAACCTGTATATGTCCTAGAGATACGTACGTCTGATCACTAGAAACCCGGAAATTTCGCGATTTCATTTGAGGACAAGCTACACTTCAAACACGTGTACATATGACTTGCTTTTCCAATTGGGTCACGTTTGTAAACCACGCCCTGGACGAATTCGATCCAATAACTGAACTGCAAGAAAAAGAGCACCAAATCCCGTGCTACCTACTCTGGGGCAAAACTTGGGCATTAGCTAATGAGCAACTGGTTGAGGCTTTGGTACACTAAGAATTTTGGTGTTTAGCTGGTTGGCAAATGAATCCGCGACATTTCCGGGTCTGTACTTATCACACGTGTATACTTATCCCCCCGGATAAACTAATACTTACGGCCCTAACACACGATCAAATTTTTCTTCAAATCGCCTTCAATTTTTATTTAATTAAATTCATTGAATGCTATATGACGTCATAAAAACGTCATAATCGCGGCTATCTTCTCTTTCAATTTCTTGAATGTCTCGTTTTCCTTCGAGATTTTCTTTTAGAACCTGTTCTATATTTTCTTAAATCCAAAATTACAATCGCTTATCTCAGCTTTTCTGACAGTTTTAATAGATGAAATCTTTTAATCATAAAGTTGTGGGCATACATTTAAAGTTGTTACAAAATAAGTACGCTATTTCTTTCTAAAAAGAAAATGTAAAAAAAATGAAGGAAAAAAAATGTTATTTAACCAATTATTTTCGTGTCGTGCACGAGTCATAAATACTTACCTTTGCTATTTTCTTAACCGGTTTCATTGAAAAGTTTGTTATTATTTTTCATGCGGGGACTTGAAAGCTTATGGAATACAATTCATTGAAAGGCAAATGAAGTGATTTTTTGATTCAATAAATTGAATTCAAGTGATTGAATTCGATAAATATTTGATCGTGTGAGATGGCCTTTACTGTTGACGTACGTAGAGCAAACACGGTGAGACTATACTTCCGTAAGTAGTCGTAAAAGGAGTGCAGAGAAGACGACATCCGCCCGCTCCAAAGTGAGGCGAGCCCCGGCCCGGGCTCGTATATGGACGCCTTGTGCGGGTCTGTTCGTCCCCGCCTTCTTAGTGAGGTCGGTGACGCGAAGGGGTGAGTTTCGAGCGGCGAGTATGGAGCCGCGCTGGAACGCAGGGGTAAGTCGACGACAGGCCTTTTGTGCTGCGAGCGCACTGGCAACAAGGTTTCGTTGAATCGAACAAAGTTTGTTTGGCACAACCAAATTAACTCTTTCAGACCCGTGTTGCAAACAAAAAATTTTATGATGCGTGCTGTACTAAAGTCCACACAACACTTGTTTCGTTGTCACGGCCAATGAGCTGCAGGCTATATGTTAAGCTACAGTTATATGAACCAATTATGACCTAGGCTAGTAAGACGGTCTATGAATCATTTACCCACAGGTAAGATCATTGGTCATAAAGCTTCGCAGAGTACAGTGTAGACAAAAAATTACCCGCACGTGCGTAATGTACACAATTTTGTGCGCCGAGTCCCAATGGGAAAATTGTTTGTATAAGGGCAATGAAATATTTTGTCGTTGAAGCCAAATTATTTTGTTACTCTTATTCGGTTGCTGCAGCTCAAGATTTATTTACCCCCAACGTATACATTAAACACTTTCGGTTAACATAAAAAAATTGAAAACTGTGACCGGGATTCGAACACAGATCGTTTTCGCCCTAGCAACCTCAGCTAAAATGATTGCTAGTGAAATGATAATGTTTTTAAATACATACATTTCAAATACTGGACAACGTGCGTAAGTAAATATTTGTTTTACAGCTTTGCTTTTTTGTTTCTTGTTGAACTTGTTTTATCGGGATGTTTAGGTATACCATTAATGCTTTAGCATCAATAAGTTGATTGACAAGCAATGTTACTATCACGTCGCCAAAACAACTCTCGAGCTGCATTTTCGAGCGAAGGCGATCAAATGAGTGACTAAACGAATATATACAGTTGATTTGACTAAATATTTTTTTTTGAACAGATGTTTTGTTTATTTAAGCGTGTATTTTGTTAGATGAACAAAATACTCTGTTGCTTTTGATGTTTTGTTCAATTCTCACTGATTCATGTTTAGAGTGTAAAGTACCTATGTTTTGTTTAATTCAAACAAATTTCAGTACATTTAAACAGCATAGTTACTGAAAAAGTTTTCGAGATTTATTATTAATTACTTTCTAAAAAAATTTTTTTTTTCTAATGGGCGACTCTTTAATATTGAGACATTGAAAGCGAAAACTTTGTGGGTATGAAATTCTTTCATGAAATAGCGTTCAAACAGGCATTTACTATTTCTTCATTGTCAGGAAACTAAGGGACGTGCACTTTGATATTGGCATTAACCGTTCGTGTCAAAGAGGTGTAGAAAATTGCACGAATCAGATCAACCAGCACAAGGAAGACGCGCAAGAGTACTGGTGCCTTGCTGTGTACAGTACCGCTCATAAATATGTATCATTCATGTGCAACATGTCCACTATCGTGGAAGCGGTGAATGAACTAGATAAATTAAATTGGGTCTGAAATGGTTAAGGGATTAAGTATGGAGCTAAAAAGAAAGTATAGACAGTATACTGTAAAACATCTGTGTAATTTTACTAGAAAAATCCTAGGAAACCCAGTTGCCAAGAAAATCCTTTGTAGAACTACAAACCCTTTTCTTGTAAAAATCTGCAAAACATATATTTGTAATATTACAACGTACACTATTGAGAAGTGGGCATAAAATAGTTTTTTTCCTTCTAAAAACAAATGCTATGAATTTATACTAGGGAATAAGGAAAAATTATTTCAAAATACAATACAATGCACGATAAAAAAGAAATTGCACCTTTATTATATATATATATTTTTCATTCTTTCATATTATTCATCTAAAATACTATACATAATTGTATGGGACATGTCAAACGCAAAACCAACTTGTCTTAAGAATTTTGCGATTATTTTTGTAATCAATATACTAGTAAATACCTACAAAATATTAGTAAAGTTATTCGATTAAGAAGAACGCAGCTATTTAGTTTTAAGAGTTCTGTGTTGATATGAAACATGACATTTAGAAAATGAGTAATAACGTCACTTTTTTTTATTGTATTTGTTTTATTATAATTATTTGAGTTGTTTTAAATGTTTTACGTTATTCAAACTTATAATATATATTTATTTTTGCACGTAACTATACACTTTAAATCACCCTTTACAGGGGCCGCGTTGGCTGAGCGGTTAGCCTGCTCGCCTCCCACCAAGGCGAACCGGGTTCAGTCCCCGACCGGGTCACTCCTGGATTTTCGCATGTGGGAATCGTGCCGGACGATGCCGCTTGTCGGCTCGTTTCATCGGTTCTCCCGTTTCCCCCGCCCCTTCATTCCGGCGCCGCTCCATACCCACCTCAATCACCCTCATCGGCTCTCAACACCTCACTGTTAAGAGTCGGCCAAATCTCTTCACCCACTCACCCTTAGTTTTTGCACAAACAACTAGTACACTGCATATGGTTAACGTTGTTGAGTGTCTGCCAATTTGCTTGAGCTCTTGGATACGAGTCACTATGGTACAAAAATTTCTTGAGCTCTACTACAAACACGGCTCTTGTAGTTTTACAAGATAAATTTTTGTACTGTTACAAACATTTGTAAAATTACGAACAATTTATCAGTAACAATTACAATTTTTTTTACAGTGTATGTACCGGGCGTAGGCTCAGGCTGGCGTGGTCTCTGGCGGTTCAAGCCCCAATTGCCGGCATGAGTCATGAATAACGAGTGCTGAGACGCCCTCAATTGGTCCGTAGCCCGCCATGTTTGGGAGGTCAACGTCGCTGTTGCCCTGGACGTTCATGACAGGGTGACGTCAACTCCAGACTGTACGCTTTTATCTGTTACAACATCACGACCTCCGTGCCCATGATCGCTGAGGCGCCCTTCATGCCACTAGGTTCCGGGTTCGAATCCCGGGTAAGAATTTGACGTGTTCGCCTATTAGTATGGAAAAACGTTATTACGCTTACGCGGAAAAAGTTCTGTATCTTTAGAAGTGGCGTGCGGTGAACTGTTGCAAGGTAAGCTGACGTTAGCTGTGTGCTGTACCGTGTTGCTTGCTAGTTTACACTTCCCCCACTACAACGTAACTCGGCAGCTGACGCCACAGGACGCGTGTGATGGGTCCCTTGCTGCTCGCTTGTGAGTCGTCGGAATGCATTCTGCTGCACGGTGGTTACTGGCTCCTGCTGGGTGCACCGAGAATGTACAGCAGTGAGCAAACACCAGCTTACCTTACAACACTTCACCACACCCCACTGATATTTAGTGGTTATAGAAGTAGACAATCATTTTATATTTATTAATTTTTTCCATGCACATCTCAAAAGAAGACGGTGTTTTTTTTTTCATAATCGCCTTTGCGGATTAGACCTTCTGGTCTATTTACTTATCTCTTTTCGTGGTCGTTCCGTACACAATTTCCAGTAGAAATAGTTTTGGCAAGCGATGTTTTGTTCCTTGTTGACGCTACATTTGTCTATGTTCTTCAATCCTATTATTTTTCATTCTTTGGGAAATATGGGATAGGAGCAGCATATGCAATAAATAGGCATACAGAAACGCGTGTTAAAAACCAGTCATATAACAAGAAAAAATGGGGATGGTATTTAAAAGTTAGCTCGAGGGTCTTGACTAAAAACTTACGGGGTCACGGTAGCTGAGCGATTAGCCTGCTCGCCTCCCACCAAGTGTGAACCGGGTTTAATCCCAGACCGGGCCACTCCCGGATTTACACATGTGGAAATTGTGCCGGACGATACCGCTGGTCGGCGGATTTTCTCGGGGATCTCCCGTTTCCTCGCATTTCGGTGCTGCTTCATACCTCAATCACCCTCATTGGCTCTCAAGACCTCGCTGTTAAGTGCCGCCCAAATCTCTTCACTCACTCGCTAAAAATTTATGTAATCACACTCCATGCAACGCCACCATTAAACCTCTTGATTGTATACAGGATGGACCTGAACTCCACCGAAAAACTTCGACAGTTAATTAATCATACAAATAAAGGTAGAAGAGATACGTACGACCTATTTACAAAATACATTTCGGAAGGGTGGAAACCACCCTTGAAAGAAAATCTGCAGCAGAAATATAAATAGCTGTGTTTCTGGACATTGCATTATTTATTTAACGACTATTTAATCTTCATTGCCGATATCATACCTCGTCCATAACGAAGGAGTCTCTCCTTCAACCTTTCTAACCTTTCAAATAAACGTAAAAATGTCGACTCTTCTTAATTTGTGTATATTTTCCTGCGTATGAGTAATGTACTGCACATGCTGGTGTAATAGTAATGTACTGCACATGCTGGTATAATAGTAATGTACTGCACATGCTGGTATAATAGTAATGTACTGCACATGCTGGTGTAATTTATTATGTTTAACGTGAACTTGTGATAGAACTCTACATTCCTCCATTTTTAAGAAACTCATATGTAATATTCGAACACGAATCGCATCTTCTGGTTCATAAACACCAACCCCCTCCGATTTGTGTAGTTAATATTTTATTACTTTTTTTAATGAATAATTATTATTTGTCGAAGTTTTGTTGGTGGAGCTCATTTCCAGCCTGTTTTCATTAAGGCGAATATTATAATACCGCCGTCAAAATTTTAATTAAGTATAACCAAACTGAAATCTTCTTCCTGTAGGTATAGACCGGGATTCTCCAGCCAATTTTCCCCTGTGCCAGGTAATTTTATGTTACCTATTGCTTTCTTTAATATTAACTGATGATAAAATAAGCTGTACCGTGTTTATGATCATTGTATCAAGGCACAAGTGGTGAAGTGATTTTTTTGGTAGCTGGTTGGCAGGTAGACCGCTTATTCGTCTTCTGCGCATGTACCCAACATTGACCTACCCCAAAGGAACACAACTGTCAAAGTCGCATGGTCAACAGGGATTAACGTGTTTGTTTATATGTTGATTTTTAATTGACAAGCACTATTATATTAACAAAATACTTTTACCTGTTTTAATTTAATATAACTGCATTACAAATTGGTGAGAGGAAGTATGTAAACATCTCAAAGCACTTGTTTACTAATCAGTGTCGTAGCCTCTAATTCAATCCACGCCGTCGGAAGTCGTGTTGGGAGGAGAGCAGTTGAGTGTTGGGACACGGAGACTGGTTGTGCGCAGCCAGCGAGATCGGCCTACCTCGTCTTCAGCCTACGGCACCGCGCCAGGTGCCGATGCGTGCTCCAGTCTGCTGACCGCATCAAGCTACGCGTGCGCGCGTCAGGGGACAAACACGAGTGTCGACTTCCGGTATTCGCCGCGTCATCGACGCACGCACGGTTTTCGCGAGGGGCAGCGCGGCGGGTTCAGTTTCGCCGACGTCGGCAGACGCCGCGAGGCGTGTGCGTTCCGCGTTTGTGCTGCGTCCGCTAGCCAAAGTGCAGCGCTTGCTTAGCTTCATCTCTTCCTTTCCTCTACGGCCGCGTCACACAGCACTTACGAATGCAGAGCTGAAATATAGTCCACTGTAGGTTACTTACGACTTTTCTGAAGCCCTGCTAAAGCTCTGCTTCCAGGATATTCCTCCGCCTCACGCAAACAAAGCTTAATAACTAGATCTAAAAAATTACTCCAAAGGGACAACGCACCGCATTCTTGCGCACTCCGTGTAGTAATATTATGCAAAATAACTATTTCTTACTAGACATTGCCAAAAATTTTTTGCTCCCTGTTTTTATTCATGTTAATTAAAAATCAAATATTATTATTTATAACTAAAATATAAGTAAAAGTTCAATTTAACTTAAAATAAGATACTTTTATGTTTGCACATAAAACGTATGTAATACGCGACATATTTGGGTAACAACCAAGCATGTCATACATGAGGTGATATTTCAAAGGTTATATTCAAAAAGTGTGAAGAAACCGCGAATAGACTATATCCTGCATTAATTTCTTATAAATAACTTAATATAGAATATTTNCCAAAAAGTGTGAAGAAACCGCGAATAGACTATATCCTGCATTAATTTCTTATAAATAACTTAATATAGAATATTTTGAGCTAATCCAATTAAATAAAAGTAAATAAAGAAGTGATGAAAAGCGCGAAACTATGAAGGTGAATAAAATTTTTCTTACAAAAAATATCGCAGGTCTCAATCTAACTTTTGTCATGCCAGTTATACTCTTTTTAAAATTAATTTTCAGTTGAAGTAATCTTTTGGTGAAAGTTCGCACCACAAAATATACATCGAATTACCTTAGTTGTTTATTTTATCTGAAGCTTTAGTGTCAACATTTTTGACACACTCCAGTTTTTATCAAGTTGGTGATTCATCTCTTACATTGTTTTTAATTTTTAATGTATATTTGTTAGCTCTAAATAACTGCATGCTGTGGAGAATAACCATTCGATATGGCAAAAGTTTCGTTCGTGTTTTCATTTCACTTCATTAGCTTTTCCGCCAGAGTATAAACTCAGTCCACTTTGCCGACTGGACAGTGTTATCTCATTCCAGTTAATCCTGTTACACACGGTTCACTTTCTTGTACAAGAACGTGTACACCTTTCTTGTCCAAGTCAACTTGCATTTTGTGACTGGCTAACTTGTTTGCAAGTGACTTGCGTGCAAGGGCTTGAGTCCTAGCTAGAATCATTTAGAGACTGTTCTATTTTTCGTTCACCTTCTTGTGCTAGTAGTTTGCTTACATTTGCGTTTAATACGTTTATGTAGTTCCCGTGCATTTATTTATGCTGATGATGTTAATTCAAGAGTAGAAAACAAATTTTAAATCTGTATTAGTGATTTGTTAGGTTTATAAAATCTTTGCGTGTTNATGTTAATTCAAGAGTAGAAAACAAATTTTAAATCTGTATTAGTGATTTGTTAGGTTTATAAAATCTTTGCGTGTTGTGGTGGACCGTACTGTGCGTACACTATGTACATGGGACTTTAATACAAGAGGGTGTTCACCTTCTTGTTCGTCTTTTGGTGATCACCTTGTTCGCATAAGATGTCCGTCTGTATCCGGCTGTATATTTCAGTCCGAGTGCTTTTAGAGTACCTTTCATTCATATTTTGCCTGTCTACTTCGAGTTTAAACAAGATTAGGATTTTTGACTCAATCCGACTAAATTTGTGTGGATGGTTTACTTCGTTCTCTGTCTCTCTCTGTATCTTTCCCACCCAATTTTGGTTTATGTCATCTATCGTCTTACAAGAACGAGTGTTCAGATGATGGGGTGTCTAAGAATATAAGCGTGCAGCTGCGAAGAAAGGACTGAAATAGACGGCTCCGAGTGCTGTCATGGTGGCTGCAAGCCTGGACGCAGACGCGATCGCATTGTGCTGGCTCTCAAGCTGCACGCTCGTGCACAGTAATGCTAAAGGTTCCCTCCCGTCTACCTACTAAAATTATGAACCACGCAGTTGGTGTACTCTGAGCCATCTCCGGAGACCTGCCTTACAGACGTCAGCATCCATCAACGCCGCCGACGATAACAAAGAGCCTGGTAAAAAAAAAAGTTATAGCCAGCAAGGTCACGCCATAGGAGGCAGATAGCAATGACCTTCAGAGGCTGAGACGTACACTCGTTGTAGCTGAATTCCTCACAAGTCAAATGTGCAACATGAAGTATTATTACACGCGATGGAAACCGTCGGACTGAGCTGCAGATGCAGTTTCGTATTTTTCTTTATGATGTGAAAACTGCAATTATCGCTGTTTCTATCAATTTTTCGCTTAATATGCTCTCTTTAAATTTTTTCTAATAGGAAAGAGGTAAAATAATGGTAACCCTAAATAAATGTTTTTTTTTTTTAGATAAACTNCTTTAAATTTTTTCTAATAGGAAAGAGGTAAAATAATGGTAACCCTAAATAAATGTTTTTTTTTTTTAGATAAACTAATTTTAGAACATTTATTTACTGATACGGGCGTATATGTGCAAATACTGATTTTGCAGTAGCTTATTTACTGGGAGTTTAGGTTAGGTAAGTGTGTAAGCCGTACGCTGATTAGTCAACAGACGTACAGCAAGGATTATAGAGATAGACACTAATATTGTACCCAATCTGATGTGCAGGAAACTGGGGATACTCATGTTGTTACTAGTTGTCTGAGGGGCGTATCCGAGTTCGTGAGGGATAGAGGTTTCAATAAAAATAAAATAACTAAATTTTATTTTTTATTTATCAACATTAAAATATTTTTCTTCATTATTACTCTTTGCATTCTCAGTGAGCGCAATATTTAATGTCTATCTCAATTCTAATTCAAGTCATATGATCAATTTCCTTATGTTTGTTACAGTTGCTTAATTCACACTCATTAATTGCAAATATTGAATATGTCTACTGCCATCGTTCCAAATGTCTTACACTCACACATCCAGGTCAATAGTCCCGTCCGTCAGTCCCACTCTTCACTGTACCGATGCTCGTAGTTCGCAGACGTAACTTCCGCCGGTCACAATCGTCGCCACTCGTCGCTCTGTTGGCTCGTCGCTTCCCTGTCTTCGCACACCTCGCTCTTAACGTCGCCCAATCTTCTGAATTGTCGGCTCGAGGCCCGTCGCAGCTTAAATTGTATCAGTCGCCCGATATGGAATGTTCCGCACACCCCGAGTGAGGCAATGACAATGACCCAGAATATTCTTTCAGATAGCCACAGAAATACAATCTGCTTATCACGGCGGCACGCAGCGGTGGGCCTTTGAAGATCGCCGCCTTCTTATGTTACAACCCTTACCTTCAGACATTCCTCCGCTCTCGCGAGCAGGACGGCACAAGGGAATGCGAAGCAGACCAGTGACACGTAACAGTATTCAGCAAATGACCTAGCGTTCTTCTGTAACGGGGACGGAAAACCACGTGAGGAAAACTGACCTTAAATGCTCCGTGTCGGGATCAAACGGCAGCTTTAAAAAAAACTGACCAATATTGGAAAAGGTAACGAGAAACAAATCTATTCAGTCGCCTTGTGATCCCCACGTTCTCTCACACCACCATGACACAGAGTATAGTCTATTCGCCGTTTCTTCACACTTTTTGAATCAAACCTTTTAAATACCGCCCCATGTATGACTGGTTGGTTTGTTTCCTAAATATCTCCTGTGTCACAAGCATTTTTGTACTTGTGTTAACATAAAAGTATCTTAGTTGTGGTTAAATTAAACTTTTATTATAGTTTATCTATAAATTATATTTAATTTGTAATTAATATGAATTAAAACAGGTAGAAAATATGTATGTTGGCATTGCTAGTAAGAAATAGTTCTTATNATATGAATTAAAACAGGTAGAAAATATGTATGTTGGCATTGCTAGTAAGAAATAGTTCTTATGCAAAAATTATTACATTCAGTGCGCACAGATGCAGGGCGTGGACCCTCTGGTGTATTTGTCTAAACTTTGTTTGCATGAGGCATAGGAATATCCTGGAACTAGAACTTCAGCACGGCTTCAGGAACTAACTACAGTCGCACACACTATAGGCTGTTCACGGTAAAGTGAGCACTTCTGTGGCCCTAGTNATATCCTGGAACTAGAACTTCAGCACGGCTTCAGGAACTAACTACAGTCGCACACACTATAGGCTGTTCACGGTAAAGTGAGCACTTCTGTGGCCCTAGTTACTTTTTCCTTCTAGCCATTGTTTTCATCGTTTAACCACTTTTTAAAATAAATAGTTCCACGTAAGCAATAAACACACAGTGTGTATATTCCATCGCACTCAGAAGTTTAACATCTAACGCTACAATAAAATATACTTATTGACTGTTATTCCAAACGAGAAGGCTTTCAAAAGTGTTCACTTTACCGTGAATAGCCTATAACGAAATGGAGTCACTGGCCAGCAACACGCCGAAACGCCGTTCACCAAATCAGCACCTGGGAACCCACATTCTAGGCTGCAGCCCAGCCAAAAGGGAACATTCCGCAGCATGCAGTAGGCAATCACACACAAGGACCGTTCCCAGAGCTTCGCTTAGTCAATCAGAGTGTGTGTGTGCACACATCAAAGGAAACCGCCACGCCAGTTCGTCTCTGTGTACTTACCTACTGCGTGAACATGACTTTGCCACAGGTTCCCATCAGTCTTAAGTCTTAAGTTTTAAATCTTAAGTTGTATGTGTCTCGTTGTAAGCACTTTTATAATATTATTATTTTGTATATTTTTTTTTTAATAGGAATATTTTTGTGTGTTTTTTTTAGGGCAGAAATGAAAAGCAATATTTTGTTTGCCAATTCATAAATGTGGTTATTGAAACATAGATGTGGTCGTTGAAAAGTGTCACAGAAAACACGCGAAGTTTTATTCATGCCATTTCACATTGACGTCACAGTGCTTCCTTACGTCACGACGTGACCTTGAGGCGTTTACAATTTTTTTTACTAGGGAGGCCCCATAAAGTATCTGCTACCTATTTCACCTCTGTTAGTTACCTATTCTGTGACAGTGGCTAGTGTTCGTTTTGCGAGCGAGGCCGGAGGAACTGGAGAGGATGACAGCGTGCCAACAAAGTTCACTTTACGAAGCTCTGTCGGAAGACCGGATGGTGACACACTGTTGTCGCGCGCTTATCATCTGCTGTTCGTTTGTGCACACTTGTATGCACATTCCGTGTACTTCCGCCATATGAAAAATTAAATATTGCAATAGGCCTGGTTACATTATTCATGCGTCGGTCAAGTAAAACTGTGGAATTATTATAAATGTAAATATTTTACAATTATGCGCATTCATACACTTGTATGCATTAAATATACAAAAAGTAAATCAATTAATTTGAGTATTCTCAAGTGTGTTCCCAACACTTCTATGTGCGACGGAGAGAAAGTAGTTCCATGTCTTATCGCTAAAGTAGGAGTATTTGTATCAAAAAATAGGACAAAAATATTTTATGGGTTTTTTTGAAAGATAACACAGTAAAAATGCAGAATCCGGTGAAAATTATATATATAATCAAAATACTAGTCCTCTTCTTCCTCCATTTCGTGGCCTCTCTTGAGAAAGGCTCACTTTCTTTATGTTTCCTTGGCTTGCTACAACTCAAGAATGGGTCTGAACTTAATAAAATTCGGTTTATGACGTCTTTATTGCACTTTTGTCTTGTTGGTGAGATTGTAACTTCTTTTATTATTTTTGACGCGTCTGTATTACCAGACATACGTTGACTCACCTGAGCAGCATAGGTCAACTGTTCTGTAGATACCTGCACCCGTAATTCCTTTGTCTTACGACGCTTACTAAGTTCAGTCAATTCATCAAATGCCTTTGATGGTCTACCTCGTTTTTGCATAGCCCAAGTAGGCAATTTTGTGGGACATCCAAGCCATTTTTAGTTTTTTTTAAACAAAAAAACCATCTTCTTTGTATTGAGCAGCAACCCATTTCTTCTTCAAATCACTTCAAAATTTTTCAAGGCATGACTTAAATTTTTTTTTTTTTATTTTTTTTTTTCCATTGTCTGGGCACTTGGTACTTTTTTTTAGATGTATGTCCAAAAACGCCATCTTTCCGTCGATTTTTTACCTTCGACATTGTCGCATTATGCCAATTCCATGACCACCTCTGAAGAATCTAAAAGAAAAGCGACGAAATGTTAAGATTTAAAAATATTTATTTATGTACTCAATGTATTTAGTGTAATGGTATTCAAAAAGCGGAAGAATGCGGACCGGTTTTTAATGGAATTATTTTTTAGATAGTCTTAGCTTCACATGTCTATAACAACCATTGCCCGACAACCTCCGACACAAACAAAAACACTATTTAATATTTATATTAAGTAAAATCTGAGACTTTGTTAGGTATTACATGCTTAGGGTAGTATTTGTATTTGTTTTTATAGCTAACTAATTAAATGATGATTAAAATAAGATACATACCCTCTTCTTCCATTTCCAAAAAACTTTTGTTTCAAACAACACCAAAAACTAATGCAATTCACTGCAGAAATTCGGGTAGTTAAGTGAAACGCCGAGAGCTAATAACATACAGTTCACGTAACGACACGTTCAGACTGTCAGTGACGCAAATGAGCGGAGCGCGGGAACATTTTACGGCTGTTATCTAGAGTGCCAACCACTTAGCTCTAAAAACATTCCATTGCAGACGAGTTTTCACGATCTTTATGATTTCCACTTATGACCGGTTTTTTTATACGATTACTCGTATGTGCGTCGTTACCAACTTTAGAGGGTGCATGCTAGTAAGTGTGCCCGTAAAAAATACGTGCTGGCAGGGACAGTAACAATTTTCGAATGTTGATTTCATAAATGCTCACTTGATCGTGAACAACCTTGATCTAGCAACACGACTTGAGAGCGCAGCTGAAACACACTTGTGCGCTTGTTCATGGCGTGGATGTAGCTAGTTATTCGTAGCCCATGCTACGGGAAAACAAAGTCAATGAATATTCCGAGAAAGCATAGATTCAATACCTGCTGGTTGTACATTCCTAGGGAAAGGGGAGGGGGAGAGAAGTTACTCAAGTAGTTTCCGCCTTTCCATATAAATGCAATTTCTCTAGTATGTTTCTCCTTCTCCTCTCATTCGGCAAGTTATTTTTGAGGTGTAAAATGGATTAGCTTTAACATCGTTATTCGTTAATCCCTTCAGATCCATTTTAATATATGATTTCAGGTGTTGCATAAAATTAATTTTTTTATGCGTGTTGTACGTTAGCCGACACAACACTAGTTTCATTGTCTACATTGTACCAGTATAATACAAGATGTACAAATAATTTGCACCATCCAAAAAAAATGTCAAGCACTGTATACTGCTATAAAAATGTTTAACAAATCACCATAAGATATTAAGCTCTCATATGAGGGAGATAGTACTAAGTTAAAAAGTAAACTTAAGGAGTATTTTATTGCCTAACCATTTTACTCTGTAAATGAATATTTTCCATCTTAATGTGTACTGTATGTTATATTTTTATGTGGAATTGGTTATCTTATCGTATTGTATATCATAATTAAATATGTAAATATCATTGTTTTGTATTGTCTTGTTAGCAAAATGAACAAATGATGATTATATTGTATTGTTACTTTTTTTTATTTGTATGTCATGATTTCCATGTGAAATTTGTTACTGTTTTTGTAGTGTCTTGACATATATTCCACAGCCAGGAGCTTTTTGAGCTAAAAGCAGGATCTAAGGAAGCTAATAGGTAAATAAATAAGTTAATAAACTACCTCCAATGCACTGTCGACATCGTGTTTAGCTATGGTAATACAGTATGAACAATTCATAAACTAGAACTTTAGCACGGTTTAAGAATCAGTTGCCCACAAAGAAGACGGCTGGATACTGAGACTTGCAGTGCGCTGTAGCGGCGTATTATGCACACGATGTGCACACTGGCTCTGAACGGGTCAAGGGAGCTCCCTAGTAAACGCCTCAAGGTCACGTAAGGAAGCATTGCGACGGCGATGGAAAATAACAGAAGCAAAACTTCACGTGTGTTCTGGTTCCTCAGAATTTTAGGCGTTGACTACGATTTTAATACTGCAATCTGTTCAGAAAAGAAACAGCATGGTCGCTGTAGTTGAAAACACTCGTTGCCAAAGAATACATATCGTACAGAAGGCTACTTACAGCAATTTTTGCTTACTTTGGCTCTTATCAACTACCAAATTTATGTTTCAGTAACCAAATTTATGAACCCGCGACAAAATATCGACTTTCATTTCTTTGCATTGAAATACTCCATGGTTTCTTAAAAATTAGAATATATAACCTATGACAATGAGACCCATATGATTACCACAGGGAGGCCTCTTAAGTCGTTCGTGTATTTAGTATATCTACCAACCACATGTGTGTAAATTTAATGTCATGCAATCTGCTGTGTAGTGGTATGATTATTGTTATTGTTAATTATTTACGTTGTCACTTTGACCTGGATGGAAGGGGAATGGGTGTCACAATCTAACATCATAGTAGGCATACTCTCGATTCGAACCCGGAACCCCTCTCACTGTGGGCTGGCGTACCATAGTCTATGCGCGATTTCTTGACGTGTTTAGTTATTTCCTACACATGTCGTGTATCACAAGCGTTTTGTACATCTGTTAACAAGAAAGTACCTTATTGTTCGTTAAATTGAAGTTTTACCTATATTTTATTTGTAAATTATAATACTTAATTTTTTAATAAACATGAATAAAAGCAGTGAGGAAGCGTGTGTGTTGGTAGCGCCTAGTAAGAAATAGTGGTCATGCGTATATTATAACTGAGTGCGCTCCACGAATTCGGTGCGTTGTCCTTTGGTGAAAATTTCTAGACTTATTCTAATGGGATACAAGTTCGCTTACTCCTGGAAGCAATAAAATTAATACTGAAAATGGCATAACCCGTGATGCTGCTGATATGATCTTTCGCTATAGTTTTGTAGAAATAAAGGGTGGAAGGAGAAATACGTAGCCTTCGTGATGGATTAGGTGTAAAACATGCAAAAAATTTTTGTTTAGCTTTTTTATATTACGAGTTTCATGGGATATATATACATATATATATATATATTAGTTTATCTGCTGGAACTTAGTCTAGTGTCGTTGATTGTAGATACCTTTGTAATGATTAGCTATCTAGCCAGGAAGAAGAGTAGTTCCTACTTTCTCTTGGTAGACTCGTCGCCCTGTTGTTCAGATATGACTGTGCGTTTTCCTCGACCTGGGGGTCAGGGGAGGTCAACGTCCGTCGCACTTCAGGTGGGCCGTTGCAAGACCACCTGCAAGTTCTGCGTAACTGTGTTTGTGTATGTGTATGCCCCCAAGGGAAAGGGGGCAGAGGGATTATTCACCAAAGAGTCCCTTATTTTTAACGCTTTGTTCACTCGCTGTAGCACCGAGGCCGTGTTCGCTTAATCAGATTTTTATTTCAGTTCTCATTTTTTTCAACTTCGACGCTGCCATTTTACCAAAAACAAATTGTTATATCAACCCCATGTTAAACAANCAGTTCTCATTTTTTTCAACTTCGACGCTGCCATTTTACCAAAAACAAATTGTTATATCAACCCCATGTTAAACAATTGAATTTCTGTAAAAAAAAACAAATGATGTAATAGATAAATAAATGTATATCCTACTTGAAATAACTACTTCACAAATTCGCTAAATCATTTATCAAAGTATATTATTTTTCATTGTATACTTATTCTTTAGTAACATTTTTACCTCGTAATAATTTTATTGCGCGTTTTTAATGACAGTGTTGTAGCGACATTAAGTCGTGATGTACAACAGGTTGCTGCATTGCATGCTGAACACCGAACAGTTAAACGTAGTAGACTGAAAATTGAAAACTTTCAAAACACAAATCGCAAATTCACTATGAAAAAAAATTGGAAAGCTCTGTGACACGGCATCTGAATAATTAAACACTTGTGTATATAAACGTAGGAAATTTATATGCTGAGGTAGGGAATTTTCGTGGGATAAAGAAATTCTTGAACTATTATTGAGAAATATTTCTTATTAAAATTAAGGCTTATTCTACTCAGGTTGGGAAGTTCAATGCTTTTAGTTTGGCAACTGAAAATTTTCGCTACCAGGGCGCACTGGTGTCGCATGTGTACAGAATTTTTTCGTTTTGTATTTAAGTAAATGGGAAAACTGTAATTTTTTTAAATAAAGATAACTGTGTAAAATCTTCCTAGTTGTATTGTGTTGGAAGCTAGGTAAAGAATAAACTTAGTTCTTAGCACTAGAGTGGAAATATAAAGAAGTATGTCCAAATGTTAAATATTCTATCGTAAAACTGGGTTTAGCAAAACGTTGGTTTACATAATTAATTAATTCAACTATAACATCTGAGACGAAAAAAAAAACAGTGAAAATGATTAAGTATATAATTTTTAGGTCTTTCATGTTTAGTGAAAAATGCGAAGTTTCTTTTGATAACAGCTATATTTATTTCGCACTTAAATTCGTAACGTTTTTCCATTGAAATAAGCTAACTTATGTACACCCAATGACAACCACAGTTGTATTTTTTATGTTTGCTCTTTTAAACACTATTGGAGAGCGTGAATAATAGTTACGAAATAAAGTTAATTATTAACATTTTGACTGGGGCAAGTATTTATCACAATTCCAGCCAAACACGAACTGTTGCACACAAATAAATATAATTTCTCAACTTACTGCCAGCTTAAAAGTGACCTCGTCGGAACACTAGCGCACCTTGCGGCGGAAATTTTCCCTTTGCCAAACTCTTCTACAAAGAACCTCTTTTTGTTCCCAAGCTGAGTAAAACAAACCTTGCCAGAGCCTCGGTGGGCTACAAACACTCGTGCCAGCGATGTAACCAAGGCCATCGCCGAATACACCTCGTGTTGCACCTGACTACATAAATAAGGTTTGGCGAAGCACCTGCACTTCAGTTACCAGACACGGCATGCAATTGCTATACCTCGGTTGGCTGCTATTTTAAAACATGGCGTCAGGCACACCTGAAAAATATATCAACCTTGAAGTTCTGAGGTACAACTCGAGTATGGAGTTGGTGCAGATGAGGAAACCCAGTGGCATAGTTGATAGAGAGTGTTCGCAGTAAAGGAAGAACTTTTGTAATCAAAAAATCATTGCCCATAACTACATATTATGCTAGTGCTACAGTACACACTAGAATGTAAGCTTCCAGTTAAGTAGGGAGTGAATTAAGAAAAATAGTTGTAAGATTTGACGTTGTTTATTGAGTGTAATGTTTAAATTTATTACCACCGAAGTTAGTGCTTCTTGTTTTATACACATCATAATACGAATCTGCCATGTAAATTCCCCGGTTTTATAAGGATGACGCATTAATAAGGCACATGCCAATGTTTATTTTACATATCGCTACCTCAGTACAATAGTGTTACAACTCAACTATGCAGTTTTTCAGGAGGAACGGTGTTGTATTAACAAAATGTATTATACTACAGCGCGTTGTCATGTAAAGTTATCCCACGCTAAGTATAACTGCCAGTTTGTAAAAGTTTTACACGTAACTGAGATTCCTGTACTGTGTGCTGTAGGGGTAATTAATTAATTAATCTGGTTTTTTTTGTAACACTGTTGTACTCGGGTATCGTTGACAGAAGAGTGCGCATTTGAGAATACAAGTAGATTCTAAGCAAGGATTTCAGAAGTACTCAACCACGCACGGCCCAATGCAGTGTTTATTTTACATGCGACAGAAGGAAGTACTCAAACGTGAACAACCTTTAGCAAGATTTCCGTCGCCATGGAGGCGAATTCATCTAATGTCTAGAACGTCCGTAATGTTTGTAGCAATCAATTTATATACTGAAAATCCCAGTCGCATTCGTAGACTCGGCTATGGTTAGAAAGACTGGAAAATAGCAAAAATGTTCTGAGTCAGCATATTTTTTTTAAAACACTAACATCCTGGCCCTGTTAATGATTGTATGATACATTTTTTGACTCGTCTGGGCACTTTTCAGGCCAATCATAAAGGTTCANTTTAAAACACTAACATCCTGGCCCTGTTATGATTGTATGATACATTTTTTGACTCGTCTGGGCACTTTTCAGGCCAATCATAAAAGTTCAGTCTTAGAATGTGAACGTAGATTCACACACACACACACACACACACAACAACCAGACAACCAGTAATGAAAGAAAATTCACCTTTTCCAACGATAAACTATCTTCTCTAGCTATGGTTATCCGCGTGTTTTGTTGGTAAATAACTTGCCACGTAGCAAAAATAAAACATTAAGGTTTTCGGGAGGGGAAGGGGGTGTTTAGCGGTTAGTCGTGCAATTTTAAAGCTTCGTGATGTATCACCTGATNAAAGGTTTTCGGGAGGGGAAGGGGGTGTTTAGCGGTTAGTCGTGCAATTTTAAAGCTTCGTGATGTATCACCTGATTTTTTCGTCGTGTTTGTTGATCACGTCCTTTTTTTTCCCCTCTGTCCCAGGACTGGAAGGTTTTAATTTTCTTTGTTTTCGTGGAACGTGTTGGACGGGTTTGTAGCTGCGCCCAATCAAGTTTCGTTGGCGGCAAGGACTCCGTGTGGACGGGTTTAGCTGGCAACCCGCCAAGCCGGATTCCAGAGGGAGCAGTCAGCCCCTCCTTCCCCTCCTCATCACCCCAACCACTCGTCATTCCTCTCAACCGTGGCTTTCCCACCCCTCCCCTTACTCCCTGCGCTGTGCAGTCGTGCCAGCAGCCTCATTCGTTTCGCCGCGGTGACGTCACGTCTAGCGCTCCCCCCTCGGGACGTGGAAGGATGTGTGAGATAGAAGAGAGAAAAAAACAGCCGGGAGAGCGGAGCGGCAGTGTTGCCACTCTGTGCAGCGCGCGTGACGTCACGGTGCAGGCGGCGCTGCCAACCGGAGTGTTATGTCACTGCAGGCGCGCGCCGCCCGGCTAGAGGGCAGCACCTGGCGTTCTCTTTCCTGCACTTTTCCGCGCCTTTGGCGACCAAGTCGTATTATGACTGCCAACATAACCTCGCTGTTTTTTTTTAACATATAGGACCATGGTGTTTTCTGGTCATGAATGTCATGAAAATTAAATTTAGAGGGTGGTCGTGAAATTGTCGTTTTTGTATCAGTCTAATGTACACCCCATTGTCGATTCACATTGATGTTACATGCTACGTGGTGAAGGAAATGACAAAGCGTGCACGAAGGATATTGAAGTATAGACTTCGCATGTATCTTTTCGCGGGGGAAAAAATCGTGACCCTACCTATTATTTGGGCTGCCGCCTTGCAAATTGGTGCCAAGGCACTGATGTAGGGACATCCGATTTTCGCGAAAAGATTTCGTGACCAGTTGTACTTCGCCCAGATCCACTTTTGTGGTTGGATGATTTACGTGTTACGCGTCTCAGGTGTCTGCCCGCGAACCACAGACGTAGAGTATCGGAGTAATCTAATTCTGATTCGTNTTACGCGTCTCAGGTGTCTGCCCGCGAACCACAGACGTAGAGTATCGGAGTAATCTAATTCTGATTCGTCAGCCAAGAAGATAAGTGTCTTCACACATAGACATGCCGCCAATAAGCAAAAGAAAACTGCACATATGCCCGTAGAGTATTGAAATTTATCATGCGCGGAAATCTTTTCGCGAAATTCGGGTGTATCTGCTGATTGGCGAACAGCGTCTCTCTTTGTTACCTACACGCGAGGCTCGAGTTAGCGACAAACGCTGCTGTTTCGCCTCTGTATTCTTAAGTATTCTCTTACCATGATTAATGATAATTGATGACAATGGTTTATCGTGGGGGAAAGTTGACTGTTAGCTAGGATTCAACGTACTCTACACCTGTCCGCAGTTTTCTTCTGTTATTGGCTGCCATGCATGCGTGTATCTATTATCCAGTTTCATTGAGCCAATTAGAATTTTGATACCCTAAAGCAAAACGCAGGTGATTTGTCTGCAAATAACTTAACCGGAGTCTAAAATTTGACCAGCGAATCATAAAAGAACAAACTAACTAGAGTGTTACGGAAGATACGTTGGCTCAAACAATTTTCGCGATTTCCCAGTGTGTCTAATGGTAAACCACGTTGCAAACAAGGAAACAGAGTTAATCATGACATTGAACACACATTCGACATGCAATTTTGTATTGCGGTATCAAGCTATTTTGAATAGACGTAAGATTTGTTACTAGATTTTTTTTTTAAGTAGTATTCCCAACACTGTAACTTCTGCTTTCTTCTACGATTGGTCGATGCATTCTTCCCCCCTCCTCCCCCCCGCCAACCTCTTTCAACCACAGTGTAACTCTTTGCAGGCGAATCGCGGGAATTTACTGCTATAGTAGAAATATCACTGCCTTAGCTGGAGATCATCCTCACAGACGAGACGACAACCACTAACGACAGTGCAAGTATATGAAGTTGAAACTTAACAAGTACTCTAGTATTTTTGCAAAAAAAAAAACAGATCTCTTATTATAACTCACGTAAGGTGTGCGAGTGATCATCAATCACCTCTACAATGGCGTCAACGAGCACAGAAGGAAAGCGTTAACTCAGCCAGTGAGTAGATAATTACACAGAGACGAAATGGCGTTGCCGTTCCTTTGATGTGGGCGTACCCGTTCTCTGATTGGCTAGAGTATGGTGCTAGAGCTGCTTTTCTGACTGGTGTGCGGGAGGGCAAATAGGTTACCAGGCGCTGATTGACGAACAACATAATAACATTTAACTGGACTGGGGCCGCCATATTGCTGGAGTTCGCGGTATAAGCTGCCGTTTCGCCTCTGTATCTTTAATTATTCTGAGACTTAGTAGAATTAAGAGATACCCTTATCTTGAATTGCCAGCATTACACGCAAAACCACACCCGTTGTCACTTTCATTTGTTGGTAGACAATGTGCATGACGCATAAATTTCAGAGCTGGCTTACGTTTCCTGAGCTATTGTATTGATTGCATCGTTGAAATATACGTTGCATATACTAAGGGATGTGGTAGCAAACAGCCAAGATGGCTGTGCTATCACCATCAGAATTGAATCACTTAAACTGAAAATATGATTCTAGTATTTTTAAAGAGGAAAACTACGTGGTTACATATTGAATATTTACTGATGCGCAGGTTATAACAATTTTCAACGTAAAAGTTGTAAACAGTAGAACTTTGACTTGAGTTTGAGGTTTCAATTTTCTGGATAACGTGTGTGAGTGAAGAGATTTGGGCAGCTATTAACAGCGAGGTATTGACAGCTGATGAGGGTGTTTGAGGTGAGAATGGAGCAGAACCGGAATGAAAGGATGTGGGAAACGGGAGATCCCCGAGAAAACCGACCGACCAGCGGCATCGTCCGGCACGATTCCCACATGACCCGGCCGGGGATTGAACCCGATTCGCCATGGTGGGAGGAGAGTATTCTGACCACTACACCACTGCGGCCCCTACGATATTCGGAGGAATGAGGTCTGGTAACTGCGGTGGCCTAGGTATGAGGGAGTAATTCGATCTCCAGGTGATCGCATACGTTGAAGGCTGGAGAACGGGCAGGTGTCCGTCGTGTTCCAGCCTCGTAGTTTCCCTGACGATAACAACTTGCGCACTACACCTGCACCGGAAGTAGACGTCTATGAAGACCCAATGGTGAGGCAGGAGATAGCCATCGGACAGTTTTGGACGATGCTTCCTACGGTAATGGAAAATCGTTTTTTGGTGGCCTGGATATGACAGTGGCTTGGGGATATTTTTTTCGAGTGAAACAGGCCTCGTCACAGAATACTCAAGGGTACAGAAGTGAAGTAGCCAGTTCTACCGCGAGCTACAGCTGCACACGCCAGCGGAATGGCGTTACTGACCAGCAACATGTGGAAACGCCGGTCGCCAATCAGCGCCCGGTAACCTACTTGCCTGTTGGCAGCCCAGCCAATAGGGAACCATTCGCAGCACGCATTAATCTATCAGACACAAGGCCCAGTCAGAGACTCTCTCGCAGTTTAGAGTCATAGTAACCGCCACGCCATTTCGAGGTCGCGGCAGCTGGGCGGTTAACCTGCTTGCCTCCCACCAAGGCGAACTGGGTTCGATTCCCTAGGGAAGGGGGGTCGCTCCCGGATATTCGCATTTGGGAATCGTGCCGGACGATGCCGCTGGTCGGCGGGTTTTCTCGGGGATCTCCCTTTTCCCCCGCCTTTTCATTCCGGCTCTGCTCCACACTCACCTCAATACTGACCTCGCTGTTAAGAGCCCCCCAAAATCACTTCACTTCGCCACGTCATTTAGTGTCTGTATATAGTCAATGCACGGCTTCGTCCAACTTTTCTGAAGCCCTGTTGAAGTTCTACTTCCAGGATATTCCTCCGCCTCGTGCAAACAAAGATTAGCTAAGTCTAGACAATTACACCAAAGGGACATCGCACCGCACTAGTGCGCACTCAGTTTAATCATGTTTTGCATAAGAACTATTTCTTACTGGACATTACCGACACACCTATTTTCTCTGTTTTTACATATTACATGTGAATTAACTATTACAATTTATAAATAAAATGTAAATAAAATTTCAATGTAACAAAAAAATAGAATACTTTTACGTTAACAGAAGTATAAAAAGCTTGTGAAACATAGGGACACGCGAAATTCGCGTTTATTTTGGAGGAGCAGACTAAATCCCAAGATGTTATATGTGTTCGTGTGACTTCTGCCATTGGCCAACAACTGGAATGGTACGCCTCAATGGTACGTTCAGCCTATAGTAAAGCCTCAACGATTAAGCGACCAATCTCCAGTAAACCGGCTACACAGGAAGTGACGTAGTTACCAGTAGCTAATTAAATCACGAACTGCGCTCAAAGCAATTATAGAACAGTGACGTGTATCGTAGTATAGACTATTCACGGTAAAGTGAGCACTTTTGAAAACTCTCTGATTTGTAATAATAGTAGATAAAATGATGTCATTGCAGTCTTTATCGTTAACTTCCGAGTGCGGTGAAACACACACACTGTGTTTATTACTTACATGGCAATATTTATTTGAAAAGGTGGTTAAAGGATAAAAAATGGCTGAAATATTATAGTAAGTAGGGCCTCAAAGTGCCCACTTTACCGTAAACAGCCTATACCAAAGAATAACGCAACTTTTGCAGGTCTCTAGTGACGCATGACATATTTATGAAAAAACCAAAGACGCCATACATGGAGTTGTTTTTCAAATGTTTGATTGGAAAAGTGCGAAGGTACTGTGAACAGACTATGCTTATCTACTGTGTGGTCGAGCTGAGCGATAGTCGGCCCACGTAGTCACGCGCTGGGCAAGCGAGTCGCCAGGCCTCGTCGTGCTGAAAACAGCCGGCCGTCGTGCAAGTAGCCGGCTTACCTTGGAAACCTCCGCAAGATTTGCAAGAGGTCGGCGACGACAGGCACGCAACCTGGCGAGCGGCGTGTAAAAAAAACCTCTGCNTTCACCGTCTACAGTTGTTATGCTGTGCACGGCCATTGACAGTGTTAGTTTTACACATGGCGGCAGGAAACAAAATGGTTAGACAATTAGATCGCAAGCAAGACTTAAAAAAAGAAATGGGTTCAGTTAATCTCCAACAGCTGTAACTAAGGTTTCAGTGAGTAGTAGTTCACTAAAAGTCAAGAACAATGTGAATTACATCTTTAACATATTTTGATGGGGTTTCTTTCGTTGGCTAGATACTTTAATTGCAGAGCTCCTGATATGCAACAAATGTATATATTATAACCCCCTTTTGTGATGTGAGGCCTCCTCAGTGTTACAAACACTGGGTAGGCGGCCGCAAGGTGGGCAAGGTACGGCCTGCTGGCGATCGACAGTGGCGTGGCTATGGAGAAAAAGTTTTAGTATAGGAATACAAAATACGGCAGGATTACCTCATTAAAATTTGCTCCGAACGCCTTGAGGAAACCGCTTTGGTACCCCTACCAAAAACATAACGCCTCCGTTGCGGTTTCGCATGTTGAGGTTACTTAATGGTTTAATTACGGCGTAATTTCGCCTCGTGCTTTTACTCGCAAATGAGGGTGTGCGCTGTGCGTGTTAGGATACAGTACATCGCGATGGTAGATTACGTGGTAGCTCTAAGCACAGCAGTCCTCACGCAAGTGGTTATTCCTTTGGTGAATTGCGAAGGTTTGAATGCACTGTCCAATAACGACGTAACTACACCGGAACAACCACAATTGTGTGCCTGGTCAACGACATGGTGCATTATGAAACTACGTTCTCACCTATCGTTTAAAAATAGAATTAATCCACCCTCCTCTCCCCCTCCTTTTCAGACTTGGGTGTTCTTGGCTGTGTCCAAATTCAGTACTACGTTTCCGGGTCCACTTGCCCTCGATCCTTTCGTGTGTAATGACCCCTCGATCCCTTCCTGACAAAGTGTTCCTTTGTGAATTCGGACGATTTTGTTCGTTTCCGCCTAGATTTATGTTCTATCGAAATTTACTCTATGCAAGTCACTTTGTCTTTACGGTAGTAGCACATGTTTTCCGTGGACGTGCAAAGTTGCAAACGCCAATAAATGGAATACTTCAAGAAGTAGAGCATCGAAAAGCAAACATGGGTTCTAGGAAGGGGGGGAGGGGTCCTCGGTGGCTGAGTGGTTAGCCTGCTCGCCTCCTACCAAGGCTAACCGGGTTGAATCCCCGGCTGGGTCACCGGAGTTTTGCATGTGGGAATCGTGGTCTCCCTCACGTTTGCAAGCCAAATAGTGGACTTGGCCTGACTTTCGTATCGTCCTACCAGCATTCGGCAGGATTGGCAATTCCAGATAATATTATTCTACTTATGATTCATTGCGCCCTTTCCCCTACCTGGTTGGGGACATTGTTTTTTGGTTTTAAACATTTTTTTTCCCGTTCTGGTGGGCGAGTATCCCGCTAAACATGTTTTATGCAGTTTACTTCTCGCTTCGCGAGAGTACACAAAATGGCCGCTGACGGTCAGTGCTCGTGTTATCTCTGTTAGTTTTCGCCTATTGAATTGCTGGCACCTATAGNCACAAAATGGCCGCTGACGGTCAGTGCTCGTGTTATCTCTGTTAGTTTTCGCCTATTGAATTGCTGGCACCTATAGGAGTAGTAGTAGTAATAGCTTTAATTTAAGGCCTAAGTGCTGGTTGCCCAGCAATAATGTAATCTGTGGGCGGCAACAAAGTCATGTGGAGTTTTTATTTAAATTCTAAGGGGATTAGTGTTAAGTGAAACACTTCCCTTTNATGGGCGGCAACAAAGTCATGTGGAGTTTTTATTTAAATTCTAAGGGGATTAGTGTTAAGTGAAACACTTCCCTTTCTGAGTGGCTGGCCAGTGTGTGGTTACCCTCTTATATTCTTATTGTGTGCTCCTAGTTCTGATTGAGCTTTCTTGGTTAATATTAATGTTCCTAGACTGTTTACGATGTTATTTTCAAGTTGTTGAGCATGAACTTGTGTGTGTTAGAGCGAGGGAACGCTTGCTGTCACTGGGTGAGTGCCCCGCGCTTGACACAGTATCTTGTGAGGCCACTACCCAGAATGTATATTTTTCCTTTTTACGAATTATACAAGAATGTGAAGCTGGAATTGTCCAGGTTTGCTTAAGCAATTAGGAAAAAATTGTAATGGTAATGCCCTGTATGTTAAGGTTCTATTTTGATAACCTTCATTGTCATTTTTATAAGGGTTTGTGTCCTTTTCATATTATTATTGGCTACTTATATATCCTGGTAGCGTTTAAGTTTCCTTTTTCCTCTCCTATTTCTACTTTCCCATTATTTTTCATGGGCGTGCGAGCACCTAGTTCCATGGTGAACACATGTTTATTTCTTTGGCGTTTTTGTATTTCCTAATAATATCTATTATGGTAGTGCGGGCACCTTAGCCCCGTAGTTCTATGGTTGTGCGGGCACCAATCTCCGCAAAATTACGTTTTACTTTCTTTAGGTATACTTTTCTCAGTTGTATTTTGGTTTAGGCATTCCCCTCCGACTAAATTTCTGGTTGTGCGGGCACCTTAGCCCCGTAGTTCGTTCTAAATCTGTGTGTGGTTGTGCGGGNCCCTCCGACTAAATTTCTGGTTGTGCGGGCACCTTAGCCCCGTAGTTCGTTCTAAATCTGTGTGTGGTTGTGCGGGCGCCCAGCCCCGCCGAAAACAACATTCACATTTATTAGGCGCTTTCCTTAACAACAGTCGTCATATTAAGGTTACTTTTGTTATACAAGTCATTTCGGACTGTATTCCAACTACCACTTCGCATTAACTCCCTTTTCGTTCAGTATTCCTTCCGTTTCTTATTGTCCGATGGCCTATTGTTTATAATCCATTGTGGTNCCCTCCGACTAAATTTCTGGTTGTGCGGGCACCTTAGCCCCGTAGTTCGTTCTAAATCTGTGTGTGGTTGTGCGGGTGCCCAGCCCCGCCGAAAACAACATTCACATTTATTAGGCGCTTTCCTTAACAACAGTCGTCATATTAAGGTTACTTTTGTTATACAAGTCATTTCGGACTGTATTCCAACTACCACTTCGTATTAACTCCCTTTTCGTTCAGTATTCCTTCCGTTTCTTATTGTCCGATGGCCTATTGTTTATAATCCATTGTGGTNTATTAACTCCCTTTTCGTTCAGTATTCCTTCCGTTTCTTATTGTCCGATGGCCTATTGTTTATAATCCATTGTGGTTGGGTTTTATTCCCAGCATTTGGGCCATGGCCATTAAGTTTCTTTTTCTTTCATTCTTCCTTAGTAATTTAAGAATTTTTTATTTTATCATCATTGGGGTTTTGGCTAGTTTTTCTCCTGCTCGAGGCACTAATCCTTGTTTGTTTGTATTTTTTTCAGCTTAATTGATGTTTATCTGTCCTTACTACAGAAGAGCGCTACAAAAGCGCTGGCGTGTATTGATTCTTGTTTGTACTGTTCGTGTTATTATTACTCGATGTACAGTGTCATTGTTACAATAAAAATAATATGAAATGAAAATCATATCAATTATTATGTGGGAATCGTGCCAGACGATGCCGCTTGTCAGCGGGTTTTCTCGGGGATCTCCCGTTTCCCCGCCCTTTCATTCCGGCACCGCTCAATTCTCACCTCAATCACTCTCATCGGCTCTCAAGACATCACTGTTAAGAGACGCCCAAATCTCTTCACTCGCTTCACTCACTCGAGGAAGGGCACTTGTCGTGTCCCCTTGGCTGAAGTGAACAGTGCATTCTTGTCCTTGATGCGAAATTTGGACAGTGACGAAGTGACGTCATGACCTTGATGCACTTTTCGAGGGCACAAAGCCAGGTGAATTTGGACACAGCCATTAAGGCTCGGTTCGATCTCATTCGCCATGTTGAATTTTCTATTTACGTGCCATAACTTTCTTTCCAGTGAAAAAATGGAATATTTCTTATTATAGCATGTTTACATTTTACAAATACGTTCGCGTGTAAGCACCAAATTCTATCCAAGTGTTATCTGATAATTGTGAAACGGCGTCCATTCATAATTCTAAAATGATGATGCACATATTACGCAGTAACTAGTTGACAAAACTTCGGAATTTATGTTTGTTCTCAAGCGTTAAGTGTATTGTCATAGAGATATGGTTGTAGTTTCAAAATGCTCCTAAACAAATGAATTAATCTCCAAACCAGAAATTTAACGTGGCATATGAGGTTGAGGTACCCGTATGTGAACGCGAACTGGGTTTCAGTGTCTTTGTGATGCACGTTTTTAAAACTATATGCAGACAGACTAGAGGCGAATATAGTCGGTTCACGACTGGAAGAAACTTTTGAAAATCAACCTTTGAATTTTGTGGGATCGGCAATCGATCATGCATATAACATTACAAACAGCGGCGAGCGTGGATACAGTCATGCCGTTAGTTTGCCAGAACAAAGAGAGGAAATAGTTCTAAAGTTTTAACGTAATTGTTAATTTATCGCTTACAAATGGATTTCGAAAAGACTTGTATCTTATTATGCCAATTATTAATGAAGTGATGCTAACGTACTTTGATTTCAATGTTTCTTGCATACTCACAAGATCACGCTCAAGGTGAATGTAGAGCGGCCATTTGTTTACAAACCTTCGTTCCGTGTGTTGTTGGCGAGATGTGGCCGACACACGCGCCAGAGAATTGGTGCGATTATCTTATTTAACCAATAATAATTCATTTACTGGCTTAATTTTTTTTTTACTAATATCCTCTCTTTATTATTTCTCGTTGTGCCGATTTCTTTCGTTTCTGATACCTGTATAAGAGATTACTCGTAGTGCGTTCTCACGTGTTTAATATTTTTT
>NQII01000821.1:578723-596371 GCA_002778355.1 Clitarchus hookeri | reverse complement strand
GAAACATCTAATTTTTAATACTCACATTTTGGGTTTATATAATGAAATGTTTTTCGCTTGCATCACATATTCTTTTGTGTGAAATTCTCAAGATTAAAAACTTTACGGTTGTGGAATATCCATGAATAATATATACATTACTTTTATGATGGGTACGTGCATGTACAAACACATGTACACACACACAGTGGAATGTAAACATTGCCATGTGACTGCCACATGGCAATGTTTGTTTACCCTTTGGCAGAAGGATACGAAATGGGCTTGAAAGTAGATCTTTAGCAGGGCTTCAAGAAAGTCTCTTCCAGTCATGAACTGACTATACAACTTCCAACAGATCGCGCTCATTGCAAACACTAATTTGATGATCTTCAACATGGCCACAAACGTCATGTTCTTACTGTTACACTGTTATCGCACGTAGCGGCGATGGCGCACTTAATGAGTGTGGCAGTGTCGCCCTTATCGCTCCCGCGCCTCTCGGCCTCAAAAATAGGAAACATCTGCAGCTAGGTTAGTAGTCTGGCAAAAACGCTTCCACATATTTCCTCGTCATTTTAATTCCACAGTACTTCGCCGAAGGTCGTCACTGAGAGAGTGGACAGATTTGGGTGGCTCGACATGGAGGTCTTGAGAGGCGATGAAGGTGAAACGAGGTGAGTATGGAGCAGCGCCGGAATGCAAGGGCAGGTGAAACAGGTGATCCCCGAGAAAACCCACCAACATGCGGCATCGACCGGTACACGATTCCCACATGGAAAATCCGGGTTCGACCCCGCCGGGAATCGAACCCGGTTCGCCTAGGTGGGATTAGCCAGGTAGTCTGACCACTACACCACTGCGACCCCTCGTCGCTGAGATGTTTTTGTCTTGCTCGGGTTCGACATTCGCCCTGAACCGACCTTGGACTCGGCGCACACCACAGAAGGAAAGCGAAGTCAGCCAGCGTGCGCCGGAAATGCGCGAGTTGCGTGTGCAGCGGCACGAGTCACGCGAGGACGTGTCGTCGAACGAAACTGCCGCTGTTACGTGATCGCGCGTTACGCAACTATCTGTTACGCGAATAGTTAATGGAGCTGACGTGCCAGCGCGAGATAGCTTCTACGAGAGTGCCAAGTTATGCTCGCTGCTGCGAGAGCATAAGCCCGACGCAACGTTCACAATATTATCCTACGCTGCGAAAACTATAGTCCATTCGCGGTTACTTCCAACTTTTCTGAAGACTTGCTAAAGTTTTACTTCCACGACATTACTCCCGCCTCGTGCAAACAATGCCTAACTGAATCTGGACTACATACACACAGCATTCGTGCGCACTCAGTGTAATAATAGTTTGCTTAAGAACTATTTCTTACTAGGAATTACCAACACACCTGTTAAATGAAATATTATAANCAGTGTAATAATAGTTTGCTTAAGAACTATTTCTTACTAGGAATTACCAACACACCTGTTAAATGAAATATTATAAATTTTTAATACATTTTAAGTTAAAGTTTAACTTAATTAAGAATAACGTATTTTTACGTTAACAGAAGTATAAATCGCTTGTGATACACGACATATTTACGACATTACCAGATACGCCATAGATAGGGTGTTTTTTTCAAAGGTTAGATACATAATGTGTGAAGAAACCGCCTGTGAGTGCAGAGGCCCGGANCAGTGTAATAATAGTTTGCTTAAGAACTATTTCTTACTAGGAATTACCAACACACCTGTTAAATGAAATATTATAATTTTTTAATACATTTTAAGTTAAAGTTTAACTTAATTAAGAATAACGTATTTTTACGTTAACAGAAGTATAAATCGCTTGTGATACAAGACATATTTATGACATTACCAGATACGTCATAGATAGGGTGTTTTTTTCAAAGGTTAGATACATAATGTGTGAAGAAACCGCCTGTGAGTGCAGAGGCCCGGANTCATAGATAGGGTGTTTTTTTCAAAGGTTAGATACATAATGTGTGAAGAAACCGCCTGTGAGTGCAGAGGCCCGGAAATATCACGGCTGCATTTGGCAACAAGCTAGACTCCACGATCCACCGTGTAATCGAGCATTAAGAGTTAGTAGTCCGGACTTAGTTTCTGTACATTATTTGTTTGCTCGTTTACGCGTATCTCAGCAAATATAGGTCCTGGGAATACGACTTTTTTCCAGAAAATATTTAAAAAAACATTATCTACGCCCGTACAGTTTTGTTTTAATATTATAGTTTATTATAAGAAAATAAATCGTGAAAAAATGGTCATAAATCGCATTTGTAGAGCTTGCATGCGCAGTTTCCTGAAAAGGTAGAAAAAAAATAATACTGTACATTCGTAGTTTAATCTATGGGCTTTCATCACGTGTAATAAAATCCCACTGTTACAGATCTCATTTGCACAGGAAAGCGTTACAGCGGAAGCACTGCACGCAGGTCAGTGCCTTGCGCGTAGAGGCGACGGCGCTCTTGTAGCGCGTGCGAGTGTAAGCCTTATGAAGGCTGTCGGCGGTAAACTAAGCACTTTTGAAAGCCCTGCTTAAGATCTACGTGCGTGAACATTACGTATTCTCCCGCCATATGTAAAATTAACATCGCCATGGGCCTGGTCACTTTATTGATACGTCGGTCAAGTGAAACTGTGAAATTATTAGTCAAGTAAATATTTACATTTATGCTAATTCTTACTCTTCGACGCATAAAAAAAAACAGAAAGCAAAATAAATCATTTTAGTTTGTACAAATGTTTACCTTACACTTTTAATTCAAAGTTAAGACATGGAACTGCTTTCCCTCCGTCATTGCCAACTTTACTGGGTGGATGCCACTCAGTGCACCCGTTAAAATATATTCAGGTAACAATAGTGATATTTTNGGAACTGCTTTCCCTCCGTCATTGCCAACTTTACTGGGTGGATGCCACTCAGTGCACCCGTTAAAATATATTCAGGTAACAATAGTGATATTTTTCAAAGGTTGAATTAAAAAGTGCTCACTATATCGTGAACAGCCTATAGCTCCCGCGCTTCTCGGCCAAAAAAAAAATGGAGAAAAACGATGCAGGCAGGCGGGGACCCGTTGGGTGGCCGCCTGGTTGAAGGAATTTTGCACGTCTGAGGCCTAAAAGCATAGGAGCGCTAGGAGCGACCGAGACATACGCATCAACTCTCTCATCGCCTCTACGCGCAGAGCACTGAACTGGCGTGCAGTCTTGCCGTCGATAACGCGCCTCNGGAAAGTTCCCGCGCCCGCCGGCAATTAGACCTTCCAGCGTCTGGCGGTCTCCCACCCGACAACAGCCATGTCTGCGTCGTCGGCACGCGATGCAAGTGTCGCGTCGTCGCACTGTACAGCAGGTTCTCTGTAAACTGAACACTGCTGAGAGCCCTGCTCGAGATCTACTTGCACGCGCATTGCGTGTCCTTCCGCCTTATCTACAATTGGCATTGCCATGGGCCTGATCTCTTTGTTCATACGCCAGTCAAGGGAAACTGGGAGTGAGAACCGATGAGGGCGGAGAGAGGTGAGTATGGAGCAGCGTCGGAATGCAACGGCGGGGGAAACTGCAGATCCCCGAAGAAATCCGCCCACCAGCGGCATCGTCCGGCACGAGTCCCACGTGCGAAAATCCGGGAGCGACCCTGCCGGGAATCGCCTAGGTGGGAGGCGAGAAGTCGAACCACTATACCACCGCGGCCCCATACAGTGTTGTGAAGCGTTCGTAATTGTGAAGGGGAGGACTGGGGCAGGCCACAAGCATTAGTTGTGCTTACCTATTATTTAGTTATTCTCAGCCATTCTTTTTTTTTTTGTGTATAGTCCATTCACGGTTACTTACATTTCTGAAGACTTGCTTAAGTTCTACTTCCAGAATATTCCTCCGCCTCATGCAAACAAAGCTTAACTAAGTACAGAAAATTGCACCAAAGGGACAACGCACTCATTTTAATAATATTAATCATGAGAACTATTTCTTTGCTTGGCATTACCAACACACCTATTTTATCCCTGTATTTTTTCATAATAATTAAAATTAAATATTATAATTTACAGACAAAATGTATGTTAAAACTCAGTTTATTTAAAAANATTTTTTCATAATAATTAAAATTAAATATTATAATTTACAGACAAAATGTATGTTAAAACTCAGTTTATTTAAAAATAAGATACTTTTATGCTATAGGAAATATAAAACGCTTCTGATTCGTGGCATATTTAGGAAACAACCAAACACGTCATACATGGGGTGATTTTTCAAAGGTTTGATTCAAAAAGTGTGAAGAAACNAATAAGATACTTTTATGCTATAGGAAATATAAAACGCTTCTGATTCGTGGCATATTTAGGAAACAAACAAACACGTCATATATGGGGTGATTTTTCAAAGGTTTGATTCAAAAAGTGTGAAGAAACCGCGAATAGAGTATACATACGTTTTTATCATTTTAATAACAGTTATTTTCATGGTTGTCTAGCTCGAATGAACAAGTGTCTGTTAGTAACAGTTTTTTTTTTTTTTTATATATTTTATATTAATTGCAAGGTTGAAATTTGTAATTGAAGTCTACTGCAATGTTCTGGGTTTTTTTTTTTTTTTTTTTTTTTTTCCCAGTCTGCTGCATTTAGAAAGTGGTAGGGTTAGCAACACATGAGCGTCGTGTCTTGGAGCGGCGGCCGTTAGTTTAGATAGCGACGGCGGATCTGCGGCCGTGCTGTTCTCCGCGACACGCCCCGACATCCAGCTCTATCTCGCTCTGCAAGCCCGTCACGTCCCCTCAGATAGTCCCTCGGCGTCGCTTTGCCCCTACAGGCACGCCCCTTCAGGAATTTCACAACCAAATTGTCCCCGTATTCCCTCCGACCTTCTACTTACGCAAACTTCTTTTTTTTTCTCTCTCTCTCTCTCTCTCTCTCTCTCTCTCTCTCTCTCTCTCTCTCTTCTCTTGAATCAGTAATTTCCATATCACGTTACTTAACTCCTCCATCTTAAAGATGGATTCACAACCTCCGCGTAACGTACGCACGTGTAAAAGTTCAAACTCTGCATATACGTACATCCATGCACAATCAAACTTTTCGTACGTGCGTACGTTTAAAAGCAAGACTCATTGGTTCAACTTTCAAATACTACATACGTGTGACTGAACTCTCAACCAACCAAAATGTACGATTTAATAATAACAAATTTATTCGAACCAAAACTACTTCGATATAGTCATCAGTACGCCAAATTATTTTTTCTTCTGCCAATGTTTCAAAAATTTACCTTGTTTTGCAGGAAGTCTGAAAAAACAAAACACTAAATAATAATCTCTCTTCGCAAATTTCTGTTTTTGTTTTGACGTGTGCAAACAGAAAACGTGCGTACGTTACGAAGAGAGCTGTTTTCCGCGTTCGAGGCTCGAAAGCCAGGAAGTGACAAGGGCGACACTGCCACGTGCATCAAGTGCTTCATCGCCGCTACGCTCAGGGCTCTGATTTGGCATCTAGTGTTCTCGTCGTGCTGTCTGTACTATTAGCTGCGGGGACACGTGGAAAGTATTGTGTACGGTAAGCTGGTGAAGGACGTCAACGACTTGGAACGGCGTATCAATAACGCGTGTGAAGCTGTCCGACATGACCCCGGTATCGTGGAGCGGCTTCGCCAGTCCGTGAAGAGGCTTAGCCACGCATTCAGTGCTGCCCTTGGCGGACACTTGGAGCATCGCCTGTGAAGTGGCCAATGTACGTCCTGTGACTCAATAACAACGCGTTGTATGACATATGTTCATATGGACATTTTTGCTTGTTTTGTTCCCAGGAATCACCTCCCGAAGTTTGTTACAATAGTTGAGATACAGTCTGTATAAATGAAAATACTAAGTATTTTAAGAGAAACTTTTTCGTTATCATTTCGTTTGCGAATATTCACCGCCGCCGCGATTCCGAAGCTTTATAAACATTATCTCGCCAACTGTCGGCAAACTGCCACCAAAATTGTTACAAAAAAAGATCTACGGATGTTACCTGAGCCCGATATTTTTTCCTACTTTGAGCAATGTCTGTCGTGCTCACTGAGAGAAACGTTTGTTTGAGCCGACAATGTTTTTTTTTTGTACATGGCCAAACAAATGTGTACATTTGAATCAAGCAAAAATTTTGTTTTCAGCCAGATTTTGTTGGCACAACTAAACGGTTCGGTCAGTTCAAGTGTAGATTTTTTTGTTTAGCAGAACAAGATCTGTTTTGTTGCATTTCAGATTTAGTTTTTTCAACAAAATATTTTGTTAAAGTAACTACTTATTTGTTTGACCGTACAAACAAGTGTTTCGTTGGCTCAAACAAATATTTCTATCAGTCTATCAGTGCGTCATCTCTATTCGATATTTCAGTAATGCTTGAATTGACTACTACCAACCCACATGGGGCCGCGGCTAAGCGGTTGGCCTGCTCGCCTTCCACAAAGGCGAGCCGGGTTCAACCTCCGGCCGGGCCTCTCCCAATAAATCTAGGCTTATGTTTTTTTGTTTGAAATAGCTATCTTTAAAATTGACGCAATGAGAAGGAATTTCGTTTAACATTGATTCCTCATTCGAAGTTCGCTGCTGCCGGCTTACATCTTCCCAGAAGCGAAGATGTATGGAAGTATCAGAAATATATTATAACAATTCAGACGCACATCCCGGAGAGCAAAGGCAGTCCCATCTACTCCCATTCTGACTGACGTCCTTCGCTAAATATAGGAAGGGCTATGTATACCCTGACCCTCTCCTGGTTTCGCCACTGGGCTTATCCATGCCGACCCCGCCACGAGATGCGTGCGCTATCGACGTCAGGACCAAAGACGTTATTGCCCCACTTCGACTGTGATACTCTGCTTCTCGTTCGTGTCCCGACGTCAGACCACGACGTACTCGTGTATCCCGGTATCTACTATCGCAAGTCCTGCCACTGAGCGAAGTGATCTCCGATAGCAACCACTGACGCGACCATATGCGACATCCCCGTATTACCGCGCATCTCATGTGTAAGTTCCCACATACTGCTTCGCGTGACATTCCCCGCGATATGACTGCGTCGCTGATAAATATGGCTGACGTTGTGGCTTGACAATGCTGAAGCGTGTTATATGTAGGCTGTTCATGATTATCTGAGCACTTTTGAAATCAACCTTTTAAAAATGTCACTGCCCCTACCTGCATATATTTTAACGGCTAAACGGACTTAAATGCGAACAGTTAAGTTGGTAACGACGGAGAGAAAGTATTTCCATGTCTTAACGTTAAATTAAAAGTTTTAGTTAATGTAACACACTTTTTTTTCCAGCTAGAACTATGAAGAATTGTGTAACACGTAATTTTAATTTTTAACGGGCTCAGTATTATTTTTTGCATTTTTTTTGTGGCAAGATTTATTTATTTGTTACGAAACAGAGCCCGTAACATTTATTTTGTTTTTAACAGTATTGTTATTTGGCCGCATATTTATATGTATTTCTGTTTCTACATTGTGTAAGTGTATTTACAAGACCATATGACTGCATTTTTTATCGTCGGGGGCAGTTTTAAGTGGCAGTACAAATGAGTTTGAATTGTAACCCTCAAGATTGGCCAGTGTATAAAGAACGTTCTTAAGTTAAGTTTTCAACGAAGAAGACGGGTATCTTGTTACGCGACGTGAGGCAGCCAGCCCGTGTGGGCTGTGCGCGAGGTGTTAAATATATATTTTTCTTAGGGAAGTCGGAGTTCGCGCCCCTGAAAGTACAGGCCGTCTACTAGAGGCGAAGACGCGAGGTGTTTAAGCCTGTATTAGCCCCCTCCGCGTAGCTTTCAGAGAGGTTAGCTAGAACTCGCGAGACGTCCGTTAAGGAGCCATTGAACTGTATGTTAGCACCGTAAGCCGTGTGCTTACATATAGGGAAGACGTCACCCAGGGCTGCTGCGCATCCGGAGAGATGCCCCGTCGGCGTACCTGATTATCGGGAACTTCTAGATCTACAAAATTCTAAATTTTGACTACTAATTTCAGCTAAGAAATTCCAAATAAAGTTTTCATATCAACACCGTTAATAAACCTTGTAGAACATTTCACATGCCGCCATGTTGGTTTTCTTACGTATACGACTTTTCCCGACATTTACTACGGCAAACCTGAACTGAATCATTGCTTTGCCACTAATTATTGCAAGAGTCTTGTTTAAAGTAAATATGTTTGTAAGGAACATTAAAGATTTTTGGCGTGATTTTTTAACATTTTAAGTATTTTAATTCGTAACCATCACGAGGGCACTAGTGTTTCAAAGGCCACTGCCCCAAGCAGAATATTTCAATTATGTTGTCAATATTTTCGGCGCCACACATAATGTGCTAATTTGTAATGCCATCTGTATCAAGTTTTTTTTTTTTTCCTGTAAGAGTCGAGTTAATCTGAGCTCAATTAAACCTCCAGACATTTTTTCAAACACAGTCGCCCATTGTTGTCATTTGGTAGTAGTAGCAAAGTTTTTCTCCTGGTGTTCCTGTTTGTGTACATGTTCGTTCTGTCCACAAGTTTTTGCTACCAGACTGATATGTTGCTGGGTGTACACATTACGTCATATTGGAAAGACCACGTGTGTGGGTATTCCTTTTTACAGTCTGGACGGGGTCGGGAAAAAGTAACTCGGCAGACTGCAATCAAGCGTCACTACAGTGGAGTTGATTTCCAGTTTTCACGCTGTTTTTGAGTTACCAAGGAGTTAAAGGGGTCGTAATTTTGTTTTTCAAGAAGCACACCAATCTCGTACCCAGTTTGGACGATCGTGATTGCGCAGCTATAGGGTTGGCGCCTTACCCGGAAAATTCGTTACACGTTCTACAGCTGTCGGAACGTCACCCCCATCTACACAGATGTGTACCGAACCCCTTTCTCTCTCTCTCTCTCAGTCTCTCATTATTTAGCATTACGTTTTAGTGCCACACATCGGCCCGTGCATTGTTGTATACTGTTGTGTGCAATGCGTACGAGTCAGTCGTTACGTCGTAACGTTACAGTAAACATTATTTATTTATCTTTCTGTCTTTTTCATGCGCATAAGTGTAAGAATTAGCAAGTTTGTAATATAATTACTTTTGTAATAATTTCACATTTTCACTTGACTGACGCATGAATAAAGTGATCAGGCCCATGGCAATGTTAATTTTACATATGGCAGAAGTATACACAATGTGCATACAAGTAGATGTTAAGTAAGCTTTTCAAAAGTGCTCAGTTTACCCTGAACAGCCTATAGTTATGTTCAGTGTGCGCTTCGCTTTTGATAACTAAACCATTTATTTCTCCAGTGTCTATTATTTAATTACTGCATATGGATTTGTGTTTTGTATAACGTATTAGAATGAAATTTTAATTTCCACGGTTAACCAAACTATTTCTGTGAAATCCAGTATATTTCTTACTCGAATGACTTGAAAAGTTATGACACATCTGTAACTGACATTTAATTTTAGTTTAGTCGGGAATAATATTTAGGACGTGATTTTCATTTAGGCTACATGGGCACAGTTCGAAATTGCATAAAGTAATCTGCTACTGATAATTAACAAAGAAATATGTGACACTTTAAACGAAAAATCTGATATTTGTTAATGTATTCTTGGGATTTTTGACGACCACCTCACTACAGTTGACGTGGTGCTGGCCAGACTTTATTTTAAATGACTCCTTTCAAAACTACTGTAAGTCCACGCCTCTTTTCGAACTAGTGGAAGCTATAGTCCATTCATGGCTACTTCCAACCTTTCTGAAGCCCTGCTAAAGTTCTACTTCCATGATATTGCTCCGCTTCATGCAAACAAGGCTTAACTAAGTCTAGAAAATTACACCTAAGGGCATCGCACCGTATTGGTGCGCAGTCACTTAAATTCTATTTTACATCAGAACTATTTCTTACTAGGCATTACCAACACACCTACTTTCTCCCTGTTTTTATTCATATTAAATATAAAATAAATGTTATAATTTATAGGTAAATGTTTAATTTAACTAAAAATAAGATAATTTTACGTTAACAGAAGTATTAAACGATTATGATTAGAGACCTGGAAATTTCGCAGATTCATTTGAAGACAAGTTAAACTTCAACCGCATGTACATGGGAGTATCTCTATCTGCATCTATTGGGCCACAGTTTGTTAAACATACCCCGGACCACATCCAGCCAATAACGAACCTTCCAAGAAAACAAGTACCGAATCGCGTGCTACAGGGTCTTAAGTTAAACTGGAGCAACAGCCAATGATCAACTTAAAGAAGCCCGAATACACAAAGGGTTGTGGAGTCTAGCTTGATACAGACTGAATCCGCTAGGATCTCTAATTATGATGCATGGCATATTTAGGAAAGAACCAAACACGTAATACATGGGGTGATTTTTCAAAGGTTTGGTTCAAAACGGGCGAAGAAACCGCGAATAGACTATAGCACGAACCTGTTACCCAGACCATAGACTAAAGACTAAGTAGGCCGCTGTTTGCCTTCTGCATATGTCCCCAGCATTGACTCGCCCTTTGCCAATACAACTGTCAAAATCATGTGGCCAGCAGTGATGAACGTGTTTGTTCACGTATTGTCTTTGCAACAGACCTACCCTTGTATGTGAACAAATTTTTTTACTCAGGTGAGCATATTCTAGTTGCATTGAAATTAGGAAGTGTAGAAACGTTTCAAAGCACTTCATTGCATAAACTGTTTTCTGCCCTCTAATGCCATTCCATACGCAAGGGCGCTAGGTTTGCCGGCACACCCTATTGACCAGCATATTTATTAATTTAAAATAGTGGTCTTTTGAGATTTATTTATTATTCTGGGATGTCATCATTCTTAGAGCACGGTGGTCTGTGTGAAACATTCTGAGGAATAGAATTCAATATTAATTTGAGTTATTGTGTTAATTAATTGATTCATTTCAATTTTTAAATGTATACAAACTTGCATTTTACAATCAAGATTTCCACAAATATTTTTTTGAAAATAATTCGAAATGTCGTCTTAAATATCCTATTTTGGTTCAACTTTTGGTAAATAATCAGTATTTCAAACATTAAAATTAAAAACTCCGGACCACCACTTTTACGTGGTCATCGGCGATTTTTTAACTTTGTGTAACCTAACGACGATGGCATCGCACGCCGACATGCTATTCGCACGGCCAACTCCAGCCGCACACGCCCGCAAAATGGCGTCACTAGCCAGCAGCATGTCAGAACGCCGTTCTCCAATCAGTGCCTTGTGATCAGCTCGCCAGCCTGCAACCCAGCCAATAGGGAATGTTCCCTAGCTCGCAGTGGCCAGTCAGACACAAGGTCCGTTGCCAGAGTCGCCGCGTAGCCAATCAGCGAATGGTTACACGCCCACGTCAAAGACCGCTTTAATTTTGTTACTGTCAGCAGCTGGGATCCCTGAGAAGAGTTCTTTTATTTGCTGATGTTGTTGAGGAATCCCCAACGAGAGGTGTTTTCGCGTCTGGGTTGGAGGCTACACTTCCTGCTGAAACCACTGATCTGCACGAGGGTAGGCAGTATCAGCGGTATCAGCGGTAGAAGGCCGAATATGGCGGCGGTGAACGTTAATTGTAACCAAGAATCTGTAACATTACCGTATTCAGTCAAGGATACGATGAATTAAATCTCCATACCATAGTATTTACAGATAAATCTCCTTGTCATAAAAAAAAACGTATCAAATACTAATGACATAGGTATAGGGGACGCCATTTGTTTCTATTATTGGGGCCACGATGGTGTAGTGGTCAGACTGCTCGTCTCGCATCGGATCTCAAGGCCTGGATGTTAAGAGCCGCCCAATTCTCCCCACTCCACCCCTGGCTCTCTGCAGCAAAATTAATGTAGTCAAAGGAACCACCACGCCACTTGACTTCTGTGTGGTATAGCTATTCTGTGCGCCAGACGTGTTCAACTGCGCTGCACGTGTCGATTATCTGCAACCACGTACCGGCCACTCCCTTGACCACGACACGACACGCTGGAAAATCACATTCCACGGCACTTTCCTGCTCCCCCCTCCACCATCTTCAACTACCTACGTCTCGATGATTTGCCTGAGGACGTTCTCGAGAGTCTAATTTCAGCCACGCCCACTATTAGCCACGTGCCGGCTCTGGAGTGACACAGCACGCTTATAAGTTACCAAAGAGATTGTGAACTTCAGAAAGGAAGGGCAGTTCAATGTTAAACTTACGTAATTGTTTACTCTACCTCCTTCGCCGGGGGNTTTTTGTATGCATCAACTTTCTGAAACACAGAACACCGCATTCTTCGAGCATGCACCGCACTTTCGTAGTTTTCTCGTATTATTTATTCCATAGTACGTAAGAATTTGTGTATTATTCCCCACTAGCGAATATTTGTTCATATTATATTAATACTGTCAACAATTTGCTAATGTGGGGATCACTTCAATAACAGAATTGTGACAAATAAGGATTGTTTGCGAACTTTAAATTATTGAATTGGCACAGTTGGGGCATAACTTTGGTGATTTTTATGAAATTTCAATGCACATCTTGCACACGTTTCTTCGCAGACACAGGTATACTTGAAACGATGCTTGTAACATTTTTGTAACGAAGCTTCCAACATTTTCTGTAATGCTATTTTTATCTCCAATCCTTGTGTTAAGCAGTTTGCCGCTACAGGAGAAGGTTTGTCAAGTATCTTATTAAGTCATAGGAAATACGGTTATCAAGAGGCTAATTCTTAACCTAGCATATCGTAAATCTAATAGGGCAAACATTTAGCAGTTTTAAGAGCATGGGACAGCAAGTACAAAGAAAATGTTTTAATTTCCTTTTTATTTTACATATGAAGTGTGTGTGTTATTCTGTAGTCATCGTGCTGTTAAGAACATATAGTCCATTGCGTGTTAACAAACATGGTTTTAGCAGTCTAGGGCAAATAGTAACTTTTCAAATTAAATTTGAAACAAAGTACGTAAGCAGTAAAATAAAATTTCTTCGGTTAAACATATCCAAAAATTTACACGTATAAAAACATTTAAATATATCAGGAATAATTGTTTAGAATATAACGAGGCACACATAGTAACTTGTTGATTAACTTCAAAAATATTATAGATTAACGTTTTATAGAACATTATTTGCTGTCAATAAATAATCGGAAACTAAAAGCACACAAATTAAAAAATAAATACAATTTTTTTTTTTAAGTAATTAATTCATTTTTTTCTGATGACTTTGCAGATTTTCTTTATGTATTTGGCCCATTGACATCGCCGCTTTTATGCTGGTAGTATAATTTGGGCGCAGCTTGCAAACTGAACTAACCCGAACTTGTAAACCTAAAGCCCGCCCGAGGCTCGAAACCAGGACCTTCTGTTGTGAAGGGAAAGCCGTGGATTTCTTGGTCAAGAAGTCGCCATGATCAGACAAGGGCTAAAATAGTTTTTGGTTTCATGTGGTCTTGTGTTTGTTTATGGTTGAGTTTGTATCTTTAGTTTTTACTATCCGGAAATGTTAAAAGGAATTTTTCAGGTTTTGGTATTACTTTATACACTTTTCTTTGTGTTAGCGTGTGAAATACGTTAGCATATTCATTATGTGTGTAGTGTTTTAAATTTTTTCGTCCGTCATTGTCATCAAGAAAGTATATTCAAAACCAGGTTGGTTCCGTTTTAATGCCTATTCCTTTCATAAAGGCTGTTGCAGTACGTTAAAATAGCGAAAATAGTAGTTTAAGTTAGTAATTTAATTTTTTAAAACAACATTCCTGACGCGTAAATTTTATTTATTTATTTATTGGGTGTGAGGTCGTCAATGTTAGCCGGCAATGGAGGACGAAACACTTGATCCTTTATGTACCCCCATAGAAAAAAAATCGCAAGGGGTAAGATCCGGGCTACTTGGGGGCCAGTTATGAAGAGCCTGGTCACCAGCTGCTCCTCGACCAATCCAGCGTTGCGGCAACGTCTCATTCAAGTATCCGCGAACAGTTAGGTGCCAATTGGGTGGCGCACNCAAGTATCCGCGAACAGTTAGGTGCCAATTGGGTGGCGCACCATAAAGCAAACTTAGACCGTCCCCTTCACATTGACGTGTCGAATGTGAGCTCGCTTCCCCCTCACCACCTCAAACCGAGAGTTACGAACGCCATCCAAACCGTAACACCGGACATGCAGACAAGAGTGTGGAACGAGTTTGATTATCGCGTAGATGTCGTTCGGGTCGCTTATGGTGGTCACAATGAATATTTATGAATGCATGGTAAACAAAATTCACGGTTCCACGGTTCACATGTTTGGTCACTCAATGTTGTAGGTTGTTTGGTTTTGATATTATAGACATTCAAAGTTGGGGTATTATTTTATACTCAGTCTATATAATCCAGAATGTTTNTTGTTTGGTTTTGATATTATAGACATTCAAAGTTGGGGTATTATTTTATACTCAGTCTATATAATCCAGAATGTTTTTTCCGACTACTAGTCAGTGGTAGGAAACCCCAAGGAGGAAAAATTAGTTGTATTTGCTTCGTTATGATAATCAAGTTTTTCGACGTATTTCGCATCGGTTCTCAAGCCCTCGATGTTAAGAGCCGCCCAAATCTCTTCACTCACTCCACGTATTTCGCGAATTTCGTGTTTTAAGAAAATGTNACCTCGATGTTAAGAGCCGCCCAAATCTCTTCACTCACTCCACGTATTTCGCGAATTTCGTGTTTTAAGAAAATGTTATAACTCGTGTTACTGGCAGCAATATTTGCAGTTCAGAGTGGAAGAAGTAAATTGACGTAGAAAACTTGTTTTTATCATTAGGGCTTTCACTGGCTATTGCCGACTAATCTTGGACACTCCTGTTATGCATTTATCACAGCAACAAGGATAAACAGGTTTTTTTGTATTCGTGCGACGGGTTTTCCAAACTGGTTATATTTTTATACAGGCCCAAAGTGGTCGTGTTCAGAGCAGCTTACAAACATTCTCCAAGACGCTGATATTGACCACTGATTCTTTAGGACTTGAGGAAAAGCGCGAGATCTGGAGTTTACTCTGCAGGTTCTATTTTTTGTGACTCGTGGTGCACGAGCAAAGTGGGAGTAACCAGTTCATTATTTCTAGTTACGTACACAGAACAGGACAAGCTCATTCGATGCTACCATTAATCATTTGATAAACGAAACACGAGCGCAAGTTAAGAAGAAAAAAACGAGAGGACTCCAATGCTCTTGCTATTTAAATAACGGGTGATAAAATATTATCAATTTTTAATTTGCGACGTTTTATAAAAATTATCATTTATAAATAATTAAATTTTACAATGGAATAATCACCACTTTTTACAGCGTTATTTAGTCACTTCGTTATTCTCATCAATGTTCTAACTCTCAGAGTATTAAGGGACTCTATGAAGTTCATAGTAATTTATATAAAACTGACGCCTTTCATGTTTCATTTGTTTGCGCGGGAGTGCGTCACCGTGTTCGGTTTTGCTGTCATATTTTGTGGGAGATCTGAAAGTTTCATCCGTTACGCAATGATGGTGCAGCTATGCGGGTTAAAGATTGGGCAGTTGTTTCCGTCCTGCTGCCTTGGTCGCTGTGAAGATGCTGGCTGTAAACGGCATAACAGTCGTTGATGTGCCCTCTTTGTGACAAGTTACTTGACTACAGACTCGATCACAGGTATTGCAAAGGGCATACTAGAGAGGATTTGGTGTTCACAATTGTCCCCGAAGGAACTTAATACTGGCTGTGGTATGAAATTGAGAAATAACTGGATATCTTAGGCGTAGAATCGACAAGCATGGCTGGAGTGACCAGTACATTAGTCGTTAAGTTTTTTGTTGCAGAAAACCTGTTACCCGTACCCATGTGTGTGGCGAACCGTGGAGAAAGCTACCTAAAGTCGTATAGGGGGATGACTGTTATAACAGTTGTAGGAGCCAGGCAAGACAAAAAGAGTGAAGTACACATTGGTTCAATGCGTGGTTTCGTTTGTCTATGTGAACTCGCAGAGCACACATATTTGGACCGCACTAAACCCAATTGCTAGTCATTTCTACCTACGCACCGCCAGGAATTCGGGGTTTGGTGCCCCAGTATCCACCGAATAAATAGTCGATCCAATTTTTTTTCGACGAGTCTGCCAACACCGAAGAAAACGAGCGCGTTTTCGTGGAGTTTCTACAGCAACTGGTTGATAAACAGCTGCGTTACGGGAATTTTTAATAGAACGGTGCCCAACGCGATTTATCAAATGAGCCCATGGCGCTGATCCAAAGTTTATTTGTCAACCGGTTTAGTTTCCAAGAAATTTCGGCTACTGAGATCTGCGAATTTAAAATCACCGTACTCTTTTTTTTTTATGAAGGAAAGAGTGAGCGCTACGGCCCGGACTTTGAAGAAGATAATTACAAACTAAAACAACGGTGCTGACAACAGGATACTCCAGAAAACATTCACAAACACGAGAACAAACTTCAGTGGTCACTAGTATAAGCATCACCTTTTAATAAAAGTTTGGGACATAAAACTACTTCCAGTACACTTGCAACATTATTGCAAACGCATGTTTGCTGTTACTGGCCGAGATATTTGGTTGAAAGGTTGAGTTTATAGATGTACAGTTATTTGTGGCGTGTCGTAACTACAGTTATTATTGCGCCTCTGTTTGCGTACCTTTGAAACTGAAAGCACATCCAGGGAGATCAGGGTAGCGCTGGCGCGCACATCAAAGTGCCCCTCAGACTTTCTCGCCGTGCAGTGTATAACTTGCTCTTGTCCTGAGAATACAGCCAGTGGCCCGTCGTCAGCCTGNCCGTGCAGTGTATAACTTGCTCTTGTCCTGAGAATACAGCCAGTGGCCCGTCGTCAGCCTGCACGCGCACTGCAACAACGTTCACGCACCGTAGAAGCGGCCGTCTTGAAGGTACAGCACGTCGTAAGGATCTCCCCCTTGTAGCTCGTGCCAGTGACGGGTCGCTCCGGCTCGACAATCAATATCAAGTTAACTCATTCGTGAGCTGATCGATCATGTCGAGGGGTGAATCAGCAATGGCTTCCTGTTTCTCTTTCTCTCTCTGCAAGGTCTTCTCACAGACAGCCGAGTCATAACAGTCGAGGGAAGACTTCGTGTGATTCGAGAGCTAGAGATAAAAAGAGTGAAACAGAGAAAGACAGAAATAATCGGGAACCTGTTAAGTTTCTTCGACTCATTGACATTACTGGGGGTGTTCGAGTATATGAATGACCACACATTATGTAAGTGTTAAAGTCAAACAAAATGTATTCTTCACGATTTTTTTTTTTAGGAGACGATCCCTCTACGAGCGTATATTTTCAATCTGGATAAGCAGTATGTACTTTTTTGCAAAACATAAATTTTAAAAATTCCTTGCACGCAGATTATACGTGTTATGGCGACATCTCCGCTGTAGGGAACTTCTGAAAAATTCGCGAAGAAAACATTTTGTTTGAAACGCCTATCTTTAAAATTAACGCACTGAGGCGAAATTTCCAGTGGGTTGTAGCTGGAAGCTGATCCAGTTCGTCTCTAGAGCTGGGGCGCGCTGGTGTAGTTGATCACCTTCAGCCTCCTCGCCTTGCAGATATTGTGCAACCAGAACTGGATATGATAATACCGCGCGCTCCCGTCCACACGCGC
>NQII01000821.1:539221-574544 GCA_002778355.1 Clitarchus hookeri | reverse complement strand
GGCGCCGCAATACTGCACGTGGCGCCTCATGGCGCCATAGTACTCCACGTTGCGCCTCATGGCGCCGTAGTACTCCACGTTGCGACTCATGGCGCCGTAGTACTCCACGTGGCGCCGCAGTATCGAGCGTGGCGCCGCAATACTGCACGTGGCGCCTCATGGCGCCATAGTACTCCACGTTGCGCCTCATGGCGCCGTAGTACTCCACGTTGCGACTCATGGCGCCGTAGTACTCCACGTGGCGCCGCAGTATCGAGCGTGGCGCCGCAATACTGCACGTGGCGCCTCATGGCGCCATAGTACTCCACGTTGCGCCTCATGGCGCCGTAGTACTCCACGTTGCGACTCATGGCGCCGTAGTACTCCACGTGGCGCCGCAGTATCGAGCGTGGCGCCGCAATACTGCACGTGGCGCCTCATGGCGCCATAGTACTCCACGTTGCGCCTCATGGCGCCGTAGTACTCCACGTTGCGACTCATGGCGCCGTAGTACTCCACGTGGCGCCGCAGTATCGAGCGTGGCGCCGCAATACTGCACGTGGCGCCTCATGGCGCCATAGTACTCCACGTTGCGCCTCATGGCGCCGTAGTACTCCACGTTGCGACTCATGGCGCCGTAGTACTCCACGTGGCGCCGCAGTATCGAGCGTGGCGCCGCAATACTGCACGTGGCGCCTCATGGCGCCATAGTACTCCACGTTGCGCCTCATGGCGCCGTAGTACTCCACGTTGCGACTCATGGCGCCGTAGTACTCCACGTGGCGCCGCAGTATCGAGCGTGGCGCCGCAATACTGCACGTGGCGCCTCATGGCGCCATAGTACTCCACGTTGCGCCTCATGGCGCCGTAGTACTCCACGTTGCGACTCATGGCGCCGTAGTACTCCACGTGGCGCCGCAGTATCGAGCGTGGCGCCGCAATACTGCACGTGGCGCCTCATGGCGCCATAGTACTCCACGTTGCGCCTCATGGCGCCGTAGTACTCCACGTTGCGACTCATGGCGCCGTAGTACTCCACGTGGCGCCGCAGTATCGAGCGTGGCGCCGCAGTGCTGTATACTGCTACAGTAACTCAAGCAGGAGACAACATTTTGCTTCACACCGACGTTCCATCAGCACTCTCGTGCATCGCAAATATTGCGTCATGCACTTGAAATGATACATCCATTGTTATTCTGTGAAGAATATGAATCTTATCTCGACAGTTATCGCAAACTGTCTTTTATAGAAATTAGTTGCAGCCTCTTCACGAACAATGCCCTTGTTGTGACGAGGGTAGCAGCGTGTTTATAACCACGTTGCTCGGAAATTAATGTCCGAAAAGCCAACTGTCCTCATTCAAAACTCGTGTTTTCCATTGTATGGGACTGATGGAACCGTGAGCAGTCACAATAATCGGAAGATTCTCGTCAATTGCTGCATAGTTCCTGGTGTTTTTTAATGCATGTAAGTTTAAGAATCAGCCAGTTTGTAAAATACTTATTTAAATGAGTTCATAACTTCACCTAACCGACGCATAAATAAAATGATCAGGCTCATATCAATGTTAGTTGTACATAAGGTGGGAGAATACCGAATGTTCATACAAGTAGATCTTAAACGGGATTTTCAAAAGTGGTCAGCTTACTGTGAACAGCCTTTATTATGGTGTATTGGCATGTGCTGTTGTACCGCCTGCAAGGGCTGCGACCCGCTCATCTCTCGCGCGTATTTAGTTGCCTACAGGTGAGAACAGCGCGACTCGATTTTTAGCATCTTTTGACGCTTTTCCAGAAACGGTTTATGAATAGAGACAGTGTCATTTAGCTTTATAATTCGGTACCAAGGTAGGANTTTTGACGCTTTTCCAGAAACGGTTTATGAATAGAGACAGTGTCATTTAGCTTTATAATTCGGTACCAAGGTAGGAAGTATTCAAATATATGTTAGCTACACGTGTTTCATTGGACCTCCGCTCATCCGTCACGCCCTGCGTGACTCGGAACCGTTAGTAAAGACCCACTGCTATGGCGGCTTTACTCCGTGTGGCCGAGTCAAACAGGGGAATGAGGTGTCTCTCTGGCTTCAGCTAATGAACAAGTACTTCTGCTTGAGTATGTACACGAGTGTGAAATTTAACTTGGTGTAGTCTTATAATTCTAAATGGCAGGGTCTCAAGTTATGAATGAAATATGCGTTTTCTTACCTTATACAACCTCTATGCACTTGGTCGTTGAATTCAGAAATAGTTTGTACGTTTTCGTACTTCAGTTAATAGCGTTCGGCACCATTAGTACACCGCAGAACATATTTCAAGAACGTATTAATGATGCCTGTGTTTGAAACTGACTAATATTTATGCTCATCAATTTATTTTCCGCTGACTACAGATATTCTGATATAATGGAAATGTTTCTTGTGGATATTTATTACAATATATGTATTTTACGTATATGCGCATATTTGAGGACATGTAATTATTTGTTACTAACTTACAGCTTTCAAAACACATCTACCAGCAAAATAATTTATTTGCGAACATAATGTGTTCATTAAAAAGTTTTGTAGGATGACATAGTTGACCATATTTCTTCGCCTATAAGTATACTCTGTGACAATAAAACCTTTCTACAACATACCATGAGACATACGTTAAATGCAATTCAGATCCAATACCTTGATTAGATTCTTAGCTTCCAAATGTAATGAATATACTTTATGTTTTCATTTACTTTTTTTTTCAAGGAAATACAGTTTAAGTATACATGACACTTTTTTTCCCCGTTGTGGCCTCGTACACTTCCAGGCACGAGTGGCGTTTCAAGGCGAACTCTGCAATTGTGTGGTCAAGCGTTTGACGTGTGCATGACGCTAGCGTCGAGTGCAAGCACGGGTCTTTGGTGGCCCTGGCTGCAATTGAGGCCGTGACCTTGACCCCGAAAGTTAAAATGTAGGGCACATAGCACCACGAGCGCAAGTAGCAAGTGCTCTGCGACCTTCCAACTGTTCGTGCAGGTTGACGTCTGAAGGGCGTTGCCGAAGGATACATCTAAGGCTGTCAGGCCGCCTGCGTTATTTTTGGGGGAGTTAAGTATAATTGGATTCCGTTTGCCAACAATTTGATACGAATCTCGTTAAGGATACTCTGCAGCTGGGAGAAACGGTAAGAGGGGGGGGATGGTAGAAGGTGATCAACTGATCATATGTGAACAGGCAACACGTCTGAAAATGAGTCATTCCGAGGGTATAATGAATATGCGTACAAGATCGCAAGACCTTCAGCCTAACCTTCACTGCGTGGTCACGATATTTTTCCACCCGCGAACACACTTTTCAGGGTCAATTTATTATTAACACGAGGTTAAAGCAAGAGAGCTGCAGTTAGGTCATGTGAGAGGGNCACGATATTTTTCCACCCGCGAACACACTTTTCAGGGTCAATTTATTATTAAGACGAGGTTAAAGCAAGAGAGCTGCAGTTAGGTAATGTGAGAGGTGTTAGCGGATTTCGATTTACTAGTCAATGCATATTGTGCCCTGTAAGTTAACCAGACTCTCCAAGTGGCAGATAGTGACATTTATAAATGCAAGTAAAAGACGTTTTGACCGTATATTCTGTGTAAAGAGTACTATGAATATTTTAAATTTTAAATTCATATGGAAATCACCCTAAGAGGCTGAGATCTGTAACAAATTATTTTTCATAGCATAAATTTTTTCCGGAATTAAAATTTGCGTGTTTGTAATTTTTTTACATGTAATGACTTACACTTTTCACTTGCATATTTGCTGCTGTTGTGACAATTTCTCACACGAAATAGAACTGTGATCTGAACACGTACAGCAAAGGAGATGAGACTTGAACAACCATAGAGTGAATAAAAATTCTGTGGGAGGCAAAAATCTCTCCTTTCTCACTCAAATTACNTACTATGAATATTTTAAATTTTAAATTCATATGGAAATCACCCTAAGAGGCTGAGATCTGTAACAAATTATTTTTCATAGCATAAATTTTTTCCGGAATTAAAATTTGCGTGTTTGTAATTTTTTTACATGTAATGACTTACACTTTTCACTTGCATATTTGCTGTTGTTGTGACAATTTCTCACACGAAATAGAACTGTGATCTGAACACGTACAGCAAAGGAGATGAGACTTGAACAACCATAGAGTGAATACAAATTCTGTGGGAGGCAAAAATCTCTCCTTTCTCACTCAAATTACGTGTTGAAACAGTCTGTGTAATTGCATTCCGTGTGAAATTGTTCAAATAAACTAGGTGACTCCTACGTAACACCTAACAGGTAGTCGTCTAAAGCCCTTTTTCCACTGTCAAATTTTTCAGTAAAACTGCATCAAATCAATTTTTACCCAATAAAATTGTATGGTTTTGACGTCACCTAAACGTCACTATCACGCCCATGTTTGTCTGGAAAATTTGGATGGCTTCTAGATTCCATCAAACATTTTGAAAATTGGACAGGTTCTAATTTTTTTTTTGTTGGACGAACTAAGCCAATTAGAATCGTGCATGACAGAAATTGCCGTTTCCGACATTACGAAACTTTAAAATGGCGAACAATTGCTGGAAACTAAATAACTTAATGAAGATAATTAATTTATATAGAAGCTCTCTGAGCATTAATGCTAATTTAAGTAGTTCAATAATACTGTGCGGGAAAAATTTGTGCTTAATCAAATTTAAATTTAGTAAAGAAGTGAAAACGTATCACAACATTCGTTTAATTTCTTCCTTTAGTTGACTGCATGGAAACACAAGAGCAGTAGCTTACTTTGATACTTAATTTTGAGTATAAATTCAGGCCAGATCTTCCCAGTAACCAAATTCGACAGTAACACAATTTTAAATAAATTTAAGATTATTAGAATAAATGTGTTGGTTGGAAAATTTTTTATAGTCTTATTTCGTCTTCAAATGTTGTTGTTCAGATGTATTTGAAGGCGAAAATTTGACAGCATGACAGGGACTTAACAGCTACTAGCGCTTCTGACGGATATGTTCCTAGTGTTAGAGACGGCGGGAGACGGGTTTGCAGTCTTCGTATGCATAGTAAACATTTTTTGTAACGTCTACAAAATATATTTTGTAAACTAGTTATCAAAAACTTCCTTGACATATTCCGTTGTTATAACACACTGTTTCATGAAACACATAAAATCGTCTGTGAGTCTCCATATTTATAAAGGCTGTTAATGGTAAACTGAACCCTCGTACTTAAGATCCACTTGTATGCACACTGAGTATCCTTGTCATATGTAAAATTAACACTGCCGTGAGCCTGATCACTTTATTTAAGCGTCGGTCAAATGAATATGTAAAATTTTTTGAAAAGTAATAATTTAATGAATTTCCTGATTCTCATACTTACATGCATCAGAAAAACGAAAAAAAAATTAATTAATTAAACCATTCACAAATGTTGACCTAACATCTTTATTTCAACGTTAGAAGAAGAGACTACTTTCCCTCCATCGTTACCATTTTTACTAAGCACATGCCGGTCGGTGTGCTCGTTAAAATATATGCAAGGTATGGGCATGACATTTTTCAAGAGTTGATTTTATATTACTCATCTTACTGTGAACAGCCTATAACACATTTTAAATCTATAGTGCTTGTCTGTTAAAATGAAATCCATTCTTAGTTCTTTGGTGTAAAATTTGCTGTAATTTGGTCGTAATCTTTTACAAATAATCTTGGCAGCTAGTTTCTAAAGAACTGTTTGTAAAAATACAAACCTTTTTTTTACAGAGTGAGAGGCTATCTGTCCCACATAGCACACATACATCCAAAGAATATCTAAGGGATGTCACTTTCTGGAATTCAGGATATCCAGGGACTTCCAGAAATAGTAAAGTTACATCCGAAAGACTTCCAAATGTCCTCCCAATCCAAAATGCGATAAAGATATTTTGGGTTTCCNAAATAGTAAAGTTACATCCGAAAGACTTCCAAATGTCCTCCCAATCCAAAATGCGATAAAGATATTTTGGGTTTCCTATAGACATTTTTAGATTTAGTCACTTACCATAAGTAATGGCCATTGGCGGTTTTGTAATATCTAATGGATATCCAGTAAGAGGTACAAACTGATATCTACTACAGTATATCCATGAGAGAATCACTTTAGGACTTAGGTGACTTTCAGATATTGTGGATACAACTAAGATATCCGGTGGATATGCAGCGCTATGTGGGAGGTTGATGGCCTAGTATTTCAAATCTCTTGGTTGGAGCTGCAGTGGCGCTTGAACTGGCGCAATCTTTTTGATCGTCAGATGTTCGCATGGATTTACCGCAGTAAGTCGGTATCGATGTGCTGCAGCGTTTCGCAAAAATGTTACACAGTCCACTATTTCGTACGCCGAGCCCAGACACCATCCGTCAATCCAAAGAGTCGCCGACAGGATTATTTATCTTCAGACCGCTGGAATTTTCCGTGACTGGTAGAAGATACTGAAGGCCAAAGACCGGTACCAAACACTTTGCCCCAAGGACACTATCCTATCCACCCACGAACATCGGCGTGGCCTTCCTTCGGTCTTTACGATCGTGGGAAATTCTGACCAGCAAAATTCCCCTATGACGCCTTAAAAAGCTGGGTTCACAATTAAAAGCATGACGGTAACCGTAGAACATAAGTCGTGTGCACAAGGATTGACGGCTATGATCTCGAACCTATAGATTCACAACTGCGCATAACACGTCGTGTGCATGGAAGGTCTTGGTACAGTGCACGAATGGTGTGGTTATATTTCATATCTTACGCAGATGCATGGGTAATCCATCGTATTTATGTCAAGACAGTTAAATCATCAAACCATTATTTACCGACACTGCCAAGTAACGTCAGACTAGTCGTAAAATTTGGTTGGTAAAAAAATAATACGTAAATTTCGCGCAATGTTTCTGGTCGTGTGCAACATTCTACTGTTATGTTCTACGCTCTGTGCCTACGTTTTTTTTTTTAATTGTGAACCCACCGTTACATTTCTCGTCTGGCGAGCGAGTCTCCAGTCGGGAAGTGAGCTACGTCTCACTGCCTCCGACACACCGTGCTTTCTAGCCCGTTTCGCGTGACGTCACACAACCGGCTTGCAACGAGTGTTCTCATTTCCAGTAGGGGCTTATAGCAGACACTTCGTGAGGCTTTACGTAGACTATCAGCAATTTCTGCACAGTGGCACCCTTCATCAAGTTAGTGCTGGCTATCTTGTTTCTGTGCTCCTACGATTTCATATTTTATACTGTCATTTCCGTGTAGTGACCTCTGAAATATTTTTTAATAAATAAAAAAAAATCCTCAGTTGAAAGGAGGCTTCGTTCTAGTTGAGTGAACGAGCCACATTTAATCAGTCATGCACATTGCTTGAATACATTCTCAAAGCATCCACAGTACTAGTAGTCGGTAGCCTGCCGTGTCAGCACTAATCAGTACGATAATGAAGTTCTCCTTTCACTTGATTAGCCAAACATCCACACCGTATTTCGGGCTGGTTCGCCTGGGAGCACCCCGAGTGCACCTATACCAATATGACGCGCATTTTCTGTCCGCGAACTTCATCGCCTCCCCCCTCCGGGCCGTATAAAAGCACACCAATATAAAGGTTGTCCCGTAAATAATGGGCAACCCTGAAACAGGCGATAAAGCTCACCATGAACTGAAATCATCACGATGCGACCTTAGCGAAAACACAGCGGTTATCGTTATATTGAGTAAGTTTTTAAATTTTTTTGAAAATTCCCACGTTCGGTATTTTGAGTGCCATGCTACATGACATAATATACCGACTTTGTATGTACCCCGTCCTCAGCGGTCAGCCATTAAGGGTGTTGGATATCAACCAATTTATTATTTTATAATTATATTAAATTCAAAATTTTTGTGTTTTGCTGCATTCATAGTAACAAATACTAAGTTGTACCTACAAATTAAAAAATTTACAACGTTAACTAATGTCGTAGGCTACCTCTTGTAATATATGCAATCTTCAAATAACCGTAATGCATTTGTTTAAATGTTTAAAATATGCAAAAAAAGTATTTATATTTATCTTTTTTTATATATGTTTGGCCTGTCACGCAGTAGCTTATGGCATTAATTTACATTACATATTTTTAAAATTTTTATAACTTAGTTAGTATTTGTTATTATAGTTGCAGCAGAACAAAAACATTTTAAATTTTACATATCATTATTCAAAAAATAATTAAGTGTATTTTTTTTTTCATTCGTGGAAAATTGCATTACTTACAATGCGTACAAGTTGAACAATACAGTAGTTGGTACAAATATAGAATAATTAATTTTTTGGTATCCAAAACCCCTAAGAAGTTGGGTTTGTCATGTTATTTATCATAGTTGTCTGATACTTCACGGGTCATCTCAAGGATATTTTATGTTCCTTGATAATATTGTCATTGCGACTGCTACCCGGACTAAGACTACTCTGGGTGGTAATGATACGTGGAGCAATTGAGTAAAGGTTTCCCATCTACCACCTCCCAGCATTCTTTTGCAGATCAGTCTTGTGCATATCATTATGATCTTCTGAATTGTGATATTATTTTACCTCGCTCGCCTCTTGGCGATAGCGTGGCAAGTAATCGGGGTGCGATTGTCAACGCACTGCCAGTACGAATCTACCCTGCATGACCTGGGGGTTTATTCTAAGTTACTCGTAAATGTTTCGTCTTCTTTGGGTTTTTATAAATTTCTCGAAATGAACAAAATTCTCGAGCAAGGCAAATTACAGTTATTTATAATGAAATAGGTACAATAAATATAACGGTTGGTTTTTAAAAAATGTAGTTTAAAAATAAACCGATATGTAGCGTTAAACTGTAAATATTTTTTGGGAATATAATACCATATTTGTTTGATACTAACATTTAAAACCTTTCAAATGCAAACAAAATATTTAAAGAGCATTACTGCTTTGGTTTATTGTTGTTTTCAAGCTGAAGTTTTTATAATAACATATAACAGATTTTCTTGTTTCTGTATGGAGATATAATACGTCACGATTCTCATATTACGCAGTCACATAACAAACCTGTACCACATACTTGCCATGTTTACATAACAAAACTCCATAACGAAAGTCCGAACGGCCTCGTTATCGTTTCGAATGTGATATCGTTTCGAACATAGTGACGTCAAACGAACACTTTTAAGGCGCTTAGAATACCTCATTTCGTTAGGTAACGAAGATTCTAGTAGTCTACTTCATTCACGGTTACTTCCAACTTTCCTGAAGCCCTGCTAAAGTTCTACTTTCAGGATATTTCTCCGCCTCATACAAAAAAAGCTTAGAAAATTACACCATAGGGCCAACGCACCGCATTCGTGCGCACTCAGTGTAATAACGTTTTGCATAAGAACTATTTCTTACTAAACATTAACCACACACCTATTTTCTCTTTTACTTTGTTCGTATTAGTTATAAATGAAATATAATAATTAATAGATAACATCTGACTAAAAGTTAAATTTAACCAAAAATAATGTACTTTTATGTTAACACGTGTATAAAACGTTTGTAATGTTTGATATGCTGTATTAGGAAACATCCAAACATGTCATACATGGGGTGTTTTTTCAAAGGTTTTATTGAAAAAGTGTGAAGAAACCGCAAATGGACTATACCAAGTTTTTTGTTGAAACGAAACGAAACGAATAACTTAGAATAAACACCCTGGTGCGAGAGAGAACCTCTGGCTGGGCTATTGCAGGTCAGTCCATGCNCGAAACGAATAACTTAGAATAAACACCCTGGTGCGAGAGAGAACCTCTGGCTGGGCTATTGCAGGTCAGTCCATGCTCCTCCCTAGTCGGGGAACTAGTGGGGTTGCCGAGAAACAGTTGGGCCGCACCTACGAGTGTCAGCCCCGACGCAGGCCGACCCGCAAGGCGCCGTTCCCAAACCTTACTCTGCGAGTCGACTTTTGTCTTTGGTTGTCCCAAAACACTTTGAGTAACTGTTTTGCTTTCTCTTTGGCAGTCTCCCAAAACATCAGAGTAATTGCTGAGAGCATCTTGCCAGAGTAAAACTTTTACGCGCACTATTTCAACGAGTAGCAAAGGGTAAACTGAAAATCGCGGAAGTTTAGTAGAATTAAACCAACTGAAAGAAAATGCGGACATTCTGTTTACAGACATACACAGGGAATTTACAACAAGTGATAAAATGCGTATTTTTTTTTTAAGTTAACTTTAATAAAGGTTGCAGGTTTAGGCATAATGATTATGATTAACTTATGGTTAAGGAAAGCTGTTTATGTATACAACTAATTTTTTGGAAAAGAAAGAAATTTGAGATAATGATAAATATCTTTTGTAATTTACATCGGTTGCTTAATCAGGAGATGTTTGTAAACACAGAATGTTACGTACATCATGTCCGTTCCAAAATCACGTTTACTCTCACTTTCCCCAGCTGTTACTCTATGGTACTTTACTCTACTCTCGGAGTAACTAACGTTTTGGAACGCCGCCCAGGGTCACGGTCACACCTGCCACTCTCGTCCTTCATCATGCATCTGNCGGAGTAACTAACGTTTTGGAACGCCGCCCAGGGTCACGGTCACACCTGCCACTCTCGTCCTTCATCATGCATCTGAAATTCTTCACATCAAAATCCATAGCTTGGGGCCCAACTAAAGACGGGTCATAAGAGTATCAACCTGATACTTTGTATCTGATGCGACTTGTAACAGGTACCATAAACGAGTAAATTGTCGCACTATCACGTACCAGTTTAACATTCGCCGGCGTGTTGCGTCTGCTGTTCCACACAACACTAATACAATATTAATTATATTAAGAATTGAAGGTTAAGTTAAAATTCGATTTCTTGGTTTAGATGTGGCCACTGCACACTCGAGTGCTATCGTAAAAAAAGAAGCAGAAGAGGAAAGTTCATGACTTATAGTTCTCGTTTAAACTATTTACATATAGCAAGTTCAGTGTCCTCTCTAAAAAAAATTGTTTTGCGCGCAAATTAAGTATTTTTTCCTTGTTCTTGTTTTATCCATACTTTATTTCNGCCTCTCTAAAAAAAATTGTTTTGCGCGCAAATTAAGTATTTTTTCCTTGTTCTTGTTTTATCCATACTTTATTTCACTGCAACAGATGCCACACAGTACACCAACCCAAAACACGTATTTGATTCACAGTAAAGCGAGCGCCTTTGAAAGCCCTCTCATTTGAAACAATAGTCAATAAATATATTTTATGTTAGCCTTAGACGTTAACTTCCGAATGCTGTGGAATATACACACTGTGTTTAGTACTTAAATGGCAATATTTATTTATAAAGGTGGTTAAAGGATAAAACACGGCTGAAAGGGAAAAAGTAACCAGGGCCTCAAAAGGTCTCACTTTACCGTGAATAACCTATACTTGATTACACGCGTACCTGAAAACGTGCACGGCCAAGGCCACACGGGACTGACGAAGAAGTGACGTACCTAGTCGGGAATTCCTGTTATCTTCTTGTCAAATACAACACGTTATCAGCATCAGTTCGGAGAAGGTACAGAAAACCGCTGTAACAACCCGCATCTCCAGCCCCAGCGGTCTGATTGTTAGGCCTAGTCCACAACAGCTGGTCCGCGGACGCCTAGCTGCTGATTGGTGCACGGGACCCTCTGACGTCAGAGCTCGCGGCCCAGTGTCTCACGGTCCCACGTCCCAAAATCATTCGCGAACTTCAACTTTCGTCCGCGGACGCCTGCGGACGTAACCCAAGTTGTTTGGTTTGTTTACATTTTATCTCGCGCAAACGGTAAACGTAAATAATGATGTATTGATATCAAAGCGTGAAGATTTNTTGGTTTGTTTACATTTTATCTCGCGCAAACGGTAAACGTAAATAATGATGTATTGATATCAAAGCGTGAAGATTTGAAATACAAAAAAACTCTACTTGTACAAAGTCATAAATTTCAGTCTCACAGCAACGTAAATTAAACTTTAATAAATGAAAACACAAGAATGTACTACTGACTCGAGATAAAAAAAAAATCCAAATGAAGTTAAATTAAAGAAATATCTCAAAAATGTACTCACTCGCATAACTCAAATTAGAAAGCAAAATAAAATAAGCTGCAAATATCAATATTTACGAGTGATTGCGTACAATGTATTGGTGCACCGATTTGAGTGCACTCTGGTGCCAGTATCCGAAAGCTCAGCTGCGGACATAGTAATTGTAGACACGCACGTTGGGACACGCGTTCGCGGACGAAGTAGGTACGCGGATAATTCGCCCGCGAACGAGCTATTGTGGACAGGANTTGGTTTGTTTACATTTTATCTCGCGCAAACGGTAAACGTAAATAATGATGTATTGATATCAAAGCGTGAAGATTTTAAATACAAAAAAACTCTACTTGTACAAAGTCATAACTTTCAGTCTCACAGCAACGTAAATTAAACTTTAATAAATGAAAACACAAGAATGTACTACTGACTCGAGGAAAAAAAAAATCCAAATGAAGTTAAATTAAAGAAATATCTCAAAAATTTACTCACTCGCATAACTCAAATTAGAAAGCAAAATAAAATAAGCTGCAAATATCAATATTTACGAGTGATTGCGTACAATGTATTGGTGCACCGATTTGAGTGCACTCTGGTGCCAGTATCCGAAAGCTCAGCTGCGGACATAGTAATTGTAGACACANCTGGTGCCAGTATCCGAAAGCTCAGCTGCGGACATAGTAATTGTAGACACACACGTTGGGACACGCGTTCGCGGACGAAGTAGGTACGCGGATAATTCGCCCGCGAACGAGCTATTGTGGACAGGAGTCGACCAGGTTCAAGCCATCATGATTGCCCGGCCATGTTACTGGGACGGGCCGCTGCTACAAGACGCCTACCACGGCGGCCTCTCTCACAAGAGCACTGCAGATAGAAAACCTCGCCTGGGGCGGGCAGTGGTGACGTCACGACGGCTCCGCCGACCTCGCCACGTGCGTGCGTCCGTGTGTGACCTCGGCGGGCGAAAACAGCCGGCTGTTACGTCATCCGGGAAGCCAGGCCACGACCAATCTTACACGTCACTCGCGAGCTGTTAGGTGTTTCCGGTAGCCCTGGCCAAACGGCCGGCCGCCAGCTAGCATCACAGAGCAGGGCAGCGAACAGAAGCGAACCGACAAGTGGCAATTCCACTGACGTACTTGCATAGTCTTTTCACTGTATATTCACACATTTCGAATGAAACCTTTGAAAAATCACCCCAGGCATGACGGGTTTGGTTGTTTCCTAAATACGCCATATATCACAAGCGTTTTGTACTTCGGTTAGCTTGAAAGTATCTTATTTTCGGTTAAATTGAACTTTTACTCATATTTCATCTATAGGTATATTGTATATTCCATTCATGGTTACATCCGACTTTCCTGAAGCCCTGCCCAAGNGTCATCCGGGAAGCCAGGCCACGACCAATCTTACACGTCACTCGCGAGCTGTTAGGTGTTTCCGGTAGCCCTGGCCGCACGGCCGGCCGCCAGCTAGCATCACAGAGCAGGGCAGCGAACAGAAGCGAACCGACAAGTGGCAATTCCACTGACGTACTTGCATAGTCTTTTCACTGTATATTCACACATTTCGAATGAAACCTTTGAAAAATCACCCCAGGTTGTTTCCTAAATACGCCATATATCACAAGCGTTTTGTACTTCGGTTAGCTTGAAAGTATCTTATTTTCGGTTAAATTGAACTTTTACTCATATTTCATCTATAGGTATATTGTATATTCCATTCATGGTTACATCCGACTTTCCTGAAGCCCTGCCCAAGTTATACTTCCAGCATTTTCCTTCGCCTCAAACAAACAAAGCTTAGAAAATTACACCAAGGCTTCAGAAAAGTTGGAGGTAACCATGAAGCGATTATACTCACCCCGTCGCTTGTCGGCTCGTGAGAGTCTGGAAACGACCATCTTGTCTGATTGGCTGTCGCGTGCTGCGAAAAATTCGCAGTTGGCAGAGACCTGAAAATATAGCGGATTCATTTGAGGCCAAAGTAGAGTTCAAAATCTGCACGTTCATTGAAACTTCACAATTGGTTCACGACTTGAAGTGCCATGAACTACTTTAACACGTAGAGAGAGAGAGAAGGGGGGGGGGGCAAGCTCAAGCAGCGAAATGCAAAACCGAGTCATAGCCTCCCGTGTTTATAGAAAGGAGTGTTTATAAATGCCAGTACACTTAACCAAGTTTTATTGCAAGAGGAATATATTAAAACTGCTCTGAAGAACTTATTTTCATAAAAGCACGATTTTATTGGAAAACAAATGTATGCAAAAATCACGTCACTCTATGAACACGTGTTTTGACAGTCCTATACACAAATCTGAATCGTGCCGGATGATGCCTCTGGTTGGCGGGTTTTCTCAGGGACCTCTCGTTTCTCCTGCTCCATTCTCACCGCATTTCACCCTCATAGGCTCTGAAGACCTCGTTCTTAAGAGCCGCTTAAATCTCTCAACTCAACTCATTGTCCAGAATCGAGCCATCCCGTTTCTCATAACCTCAAACGTCATTATTCCTCAAGGGAATTCTTTTTTTTAATAATTTAACTCTATCAAAGCTGGGGTTCTCGTATCAAACCCGCAATAATGCCACACCATGGCTACTGCCTTCTTCATCATTATTATCACACTTCTGTTTCAATCCTCTGGTGTCATGATCACGCCAAACATGACAATGAAGTTTTGGGACTCCGCGAACAGCGAGTAAAAGCATTTACTCATAGTGTTTTGGGACAGCCAAAGAGTAAACGCAGTCGCAGAGTAACGTTTTGGAACACTAAAATAAACGGGAAAGGAAAACACGGACTGGCCGGACCAGAGCGATGGCAACTAGGGGGACAGACGCGGCGTTCGAAGATTGTGTAAATATTTGAAAGCGTAGAGAGCGCCAAATGGCGTTGCACGAAGCAGGCCGCGCGCTCGTGACTATACGTGATGACGTGTACGGTTTACAGGGGCCACGGTGTTTGCTGTGGCATAACTGAGAATGTTTGGGGGGAGGGGGGCAGGGCATACGTTGTCACTCGCTAAAATAAGTAAAGGCCGCCAAAATGATAGAAAACGGGCACCCAAAATGTGCTTGTTTACGGAGATGCGTTGATATGTTGTACACAATCTCTAAAGAATTGTTATCTTGTATTTCTGAAACTTATATATGTAGTTCTGAGTTTCTCGGTCATAGACCTTTCTCTATATTTTATGCAGGACGTAATTTAGGTTTTGACCGCACCGTTGAATTTTTAAGAAAAGCAAAAATGTCTAAAGGGCGCTTTAAAGACTTAGGGGGAGCCTAAAGGCGTGCCTCTCCTTAGCTGAAGACGTTGTTTTGCCACTGGCTGTTCGACTGGCTCAGGCTGATGACGTCACATCCACGTGTACACAGCTTTGAATGACGCTGCCGGCGAGTTTACTAGTGTATTCTGTTGATTTCGCACTTGTTCAGAAAACCACGAAACAGCTACATGCACATGAGAAACTCCTTTTAGGTTTGGAAATTAATTTCACCACCCTATTGCGAAGTAGGTATTACTGGTAAAAATAATTTATACTAACTATAAATAAAAAAACTGAGACCTTGTTATGTTTCAGTACCGTAAACTCGGACGAAACATTTAACTATTAAACTCTCTTCTGTGTTATACGCAATTTAGTTTGGCCGCCTCACTGAGAATTCTAAAGCTGTATATTTTTGTGTTTCAATGTTGTTGGAAGTAAGAAAAATCTGCAACTTCTCAAGATCATTTTAACCCGTTCATTCACCGTGCCCATGATCATAGACATGTTGCAGATGAAGGATATTGTGGCCAGTTCTGTACACAGTGAGGTATCAGTACCCAATGCCTTGAGAGTCTTCGCGACGGGCAATCAGATTGGTGAACATTACCACGCCTCTTGTTCATGAATGGCTGACGGTAACGTCTGTAAGCACGCATCAGGTTGCTCACTGGCTGTAAAAAGTACACTAGACACAAGTACAGCGCACATCAACATATTTCACGGTTGCAACACTTCGGCTCACAAATTAACGCTTGTCCAAACGGGTTATCATAACATATTTTCGCAATAAATTACTGTCTTTAATAACAGTTGACTCCGAGACCTATCCCTTCCAAGGAGTGTGAAAATAACATAGGCTCAAGAATGTTTTAAATTTAACGTGTGTCTGTGCTGAACACACCAATATTCCACGTGATTAAACGAAATATTACTTAAGACATTGTAGAGTTTACAGTATGTCGCTAAGAAAATACAGAGCATGACATTAGAAATATAGCCTACAAGAGAACAATATCTGTTGTCAACAGATCTTGAAAACATGNCTGTTCGACTGGCTCAGGCTGATGACGTCACATCCACGTGTACACAGCTTTGAATGACGCTGCCGGCGAGTTTACTCGCGTATTCTGTTGATTTCGCACTTGTTCAGAAAACCACGAAACAGCTACATGCACATGAGAAACTCCTCTTTTAGGTTTGGAAATTAATTTCACCACCCTATTGCGAAGTAGGTATTACTGGTAAAAATAATTTATATTAACAATAAATAAAAAAACTGAGACCTTGTTATGTTTCAGTACCGTATACTCGGACGAAACATTTATCTATTAAACTCTCTTCTGTGTTATACGCAATTTAGTTTGGCCGCCTCACTGAGAATTCTAAAGCTGTATATTTTTGTGTTTCAATGTTGTTGGAAGTAAGAAAAAGCTGCAACTTCTCAAGATCATTTTAACCCGTTCATTCACCGTGCCCATGATCATAGACATGTTGCAGGGGAAGGATATTTGTGGCCAGTTCTATACACAGTGAGGTATCAGTGCCCAATGCCTTGACAGTCTTCGCGACGGGCAATCAGATAGGTGAACATTACCACGCCTCTTGTTCATGACGGTAACGTCCGTGAGCACGCAGCAGGTTGCTCACTGGCTGTATAAAGTACACTAGACACAAGTACAGCGCACATCAACATATTTCACGGTTGCAACACTTTGGCTCACAAATTAACGCTTGTCCAAACGGGTTATCATAACATATTTTCGCAATTAATTACTGTCTTTAATAACAGTTTACTCCGAGACCTATCCCTTCCAAGGAGTGTGAAAATAACATAGGCTCAAGAATGTTTTAAATTTAACGTGTGTCTGTGCTGAACACACCAATATTCCACGTGATTAAACGAAATATTACTTCAGACATTGTAGAGTTTACAGTATGTCGCTAAGAAAATACAGAGCATGACATTAGAAATATAGCCTACAAGAGAACAATATCTGTTGTCAACAGATCTTGAAAACATGAATCCCTCAAAAGAGCTATTCCTCGCCCCTTCCTATGACTATGTAAAATACACACATTTTTAAACATCCTCACTATTTATCGCCGCTGTGGTGTACCTGTGTCATACGGCACTTCCGGTGTGGGATTTGTGAAATAATATTTATTACACTCTTGCACTGAAGTCACTTTGTCATCCAGCAGATAAATACTAGCAACAAAATCGTTTTCACTTTAAGTGCTACATCTGTACAAAGGATTTTTCTTTATTAATTTTTACCGATTGTTTAAAGTATTCGCAACCAAATAATAATGAAGGTTTGTTCTATTCGCATGTCTGTTTGTTCCGACATCGCACAAACACTATTGCATGGATATGGTAAAATGTTAACTTGAGATAGGTCTCAAACCAACTCAAATACTGGGGTACCTATACATTGTTGCAATTATCCGCTCGCCGGTAGGTGTTCGGGATAGGAATGAGGTATTTTCATTAAATAGAAAAGCTACATTTAATGCCCTNTTCTTCTAGTAGGAGCCGCGGTGGTGTAGTGGTTAGACTGCTCCCCTAACCTTGGCGAACCTGGTTCGATTCCCGGCGGGGTTGCTCCCGGATTTTCGCATGTGGGAATCGTGCCGGATGATGCCACTGGTCGGCGGGTTTTCTCGGGGATCTCCCGTTCCCCCCGCCCTTGCATTCCGGCACTGCTACATACTCGCAAGAGAACGAGCACGTTAACACAGGAGACTGGAAGGTAAGGCGAGGCATGCGTGCTCCTACCCGAGCGCCGATGCCGCCCGCATTAACTTACTTTTTAGAGACGCGAGACGCGGGGTATGGTTAATTGAGCACTTTTGAAATCAACCTTCGAAAATCCAATTTTCCTGAAGCCCTGCTCAAGTTATACTTCCAGGATTTTCCTCCTCCTCCTCAAACAGACAAAGCTTAGAAAATGTAACCAGAGGAACAACACACAGAGTCCGTGCGCACTCCGTTTAATAACAGTTTGCATAAGAACTATTTCTTACTAGCCATTACCAGCACACCTATTTGCTCTCTGTCTTTATTCGCATTAGTTACGAATGAAATACTATAGTTCATAAGAAAAATATAAGCAAAAGTTAAATTGAACCACAAAATAAGGCATTTGTATGTTTACACAAGTATAAAACGCTTGTGATTCATGACATATTTATATTTAAAAAAAAAACACATCATACATGAGGTGATTTTTCAAATGTTTGATTCAAAAAGTTTGAAGAAACCTAGAATAGACTATGACAGTCGCAACAGTTTATCGAGCCCGCCTGTCTTTCTTCCGGCCACATGATAATCCCCATCCGGAAAATTCTCTTCCTTTCGCCGTCTCGTACAGGATCAGCGACCGTCCTTGGTCCGTATTCCTTTACCTACACAATGCGTATTGTGCTAAATGAAAGTTGGCTCGTCCCCTCGGTCAGGCGCATCAGAGTACAATCCTTCGTCATTCTACTTCCGTACATCAGCTGCACGAGATCCGGTGCACTGATACTTCGTGCGGTGGCACCGTGTTACTCAATTTGAGGTTATGTAGGCAAAAGATCTTCAGCGTTGGCGTTCATTTATTTTTCGTGTACGTAGAAAACTTGAGACTTTAGTGCAGATAGAACTTACATAATTGGCTTCGCAGTACTTTATTGTTGTGTAAAGAAAAAAAGGTGCAGCCCCTCTCATATTCTTTGCCATGAAATCTCGAAATTATTTGAATATTTAAGGCTCCCGCCTACCTGGCGCTTGAACTGCGTCGCACGTCACAGCGTCACGTGTTTCTGAAACCCTGCTGAAATTCTACTTCCAGGATATTTCTCCGCCTCAAGCAAATAAAGCTCAAAAAATTGCACTTAGGGGACGGACAGCGCACCGTGCACAAACGGTGTTACAATATTTGGGGGGGGGGGACTATTCCTTACTATGCATTACCAACGCTTCTATTTTATACCCGTTTTAATTCATATTCATTATAAATGAAATTTTATACTTTATAGATACAATACAATATTAAACGTTCAAAATAACAAAAAATAAGGTACTTTTATGTCAACACAAGTATAAAACACGCGTGATACACGACATTTATAGAAACAAGCAAACACATCATAGGTGTGGTGGTTTTTCATGGGTTTCATTCAAAAATTGTGAAGAAACCGCCAATAGACTATACCCGTTTTTCCACGAAACTATAGAACGTGTGTCCAATGTGCTGATCTACAAAAATAACACACATCTTATACGAGGGTTGTTTATTTCTTTCAAGACGTCACGCACATAAGCAACACCATTTCAGAGCACTCCAAAATGGTTAAAAATTGCTTTTTCAAAGCGCCGTTTCTCAAAATTTACGCATCAGATGCCTACATACAAAACTACTCAAGGGCCCTGCATTGAACATTTCTAAAGATTTTGCACGAATAAAATAATAAGGATCGACGCTGAAAAGTCTCATAGGTACACGCAGCACACCGAGAACACTGCACGCCAGTTCAGAGCCTTGCGCTTAGCGGCGATGGCGCACTTGATGCCCGTGACAGTGTCGTCCTTATAGCCCCCGCACTTGTCGACCTCAAACGTGGAGCAAAGCTCCAGGAAGGCGGGAGCCTTAAGTCTTCCTGGGCGAGTTGGTGATGCTCGAGGGGAGAAAGAAACCTACCTACAGTGAAGTTTTAACTTCCAATTGCACCCCAATATGATTTCAGAACTTATGAGGATTTGAACTGGAGGGGATCAAACTTTGAAAGATTTATTCGTCCANTGCACCCCAATATGATTTCAGAACTTATGAGGATTTGAACTGGAGGGGATCAAACTTTGAAAGATTTATTCGTCCATCCCTAGCTTTTCACATGGACCAGCAACGAAGTACTCATAGACACCGTACACGACATTATTGTGTACTGGAATTTTGAGAGAGTCAGGTGATTCCGACAAGAAGATCAAAGTTCTGGNACACCGTACACGACATTATTGTGTACTGGAATTTTGAGAGAGTCAGGTGATTCCGACAAGAAGATCAAAGTTCTGGAGCAAAAATAAAAGTATGTATCCCAAATTGGATTTTATTGCAGGAAGAGAAAATTAGTTGTGTGTCGTATTTTCTCGGGAGTTCGATTGTCCGATTCAAGTAAGAATTTCTGAAGTTAATTGCAGTTGTAGTGAACATTAGTCTTACTGTATATTTGATTCGTATTGGGTGTAACGTAAAAGTTGTTTGCGCGTGGCGGTATTGAATTACTTGAAGGAATGTTGTCCATGACCAGTATACCGGAAACCAACCTGCGCACGGTCGCTGTGCCCCGCTCCCCCTCGCGGTAAACGGGTAACGGAACAGCGTTTGGCGGGTCGTGCACGGCGCTGCTTTGGTGCAGGGAGCGGGACGCGCGACCCGGGTCGGANGCAGGACCGGTGTGTCGGGGGCAAACGGGCACGTGGGAAGACGCCCCACACCTGTGCCCCGGGACCGGAGCCGCCACACCCCTGTGGGCCGGGACAGCTCTCTCTCCTCGTCACGCCCCGCCTTCTCCGGTACCGTAATGTGGTCCATCCACGGTTACTTACTACTTTCCTGAAGCACTGCTAAAGTTCTGCTTCCAGAATATTCCTCCGCCTCATGCAAACAAATCTTAACCGAGTATAGAAAAATTTTTCGCCAAAGGGACAACGCACCGCTTTCGTGCGAACTCACTGTAATAATATTTTGCATGAGAACTATTTATTACTGGGCATTACCAACACACACATTTTCTGCCTGTTTTGTTCACATTAATTATAAACGAAATATTATATTTTATAGATAAAATATAAATATAAATTCAATTTAATTGAAAATAAGGTACTTTTATGTTAACATAATCAATAAATGCTTGTGTTACATGACATGTTTAGGAAAGAATCATATAAGTCATGCCGGGTGATTTTTCAAAGGGTTGATTCAAAAAGTGTGAAGAAACCGCGAATAGACTATTATGAAGTAATACACACAACGAATTGGCTTAAAAAAAAAGTTTAGCAATTATTACGGAGCATGCGGACATTTGCGATCAGTGAAACGTTTCTTAACGGCTGTTCACGGTAAACTGATAAACTGAGCACTATCGAAAGCCCTGCTTAAGATCTACTTCTATGCTCACTAGCTATTCTTCCGCCAAACGTGAAATCAACATTGCCATGGGCCTGGTCTCTTTATTCATGCGTCGGTCAAGTAAAACTGTTTTTTAGAAATTTGCTTATTCTTACATTAATATGTATTAAAAACTAGATTGCAAAACAAATCACTTCAGTATTCGCAAATGTTAAATTAAGCTTTTTTCGCTTCCGTCGCTACCAACTTTAATGGGCGCATGCCATACATTGTGCCTTTAAAAACATATGCATGTGGTGGCAGTGACATTTTTCAAAGGTTAATTTCTAAAGTGCTCAATTAACCGTGATCAAATAACCGTGATCAGTCTATAACTTGGTGAACGCCATGGTTAGAGACCTGAAAAATTCGCGAGTTCAACGACCTGTAGACTATACTCCGTTGTCGTATGTAAAATCATGCAACTATCACCGTTCATCGGTCGCTTGTTGTATTAGCGGAATACGGTGATTCGATCTGCATTTTACTGTGCATTTATTGTTGGCTCAGAGTTGTCCAGAAGGTGTAAACTAACGGGTGGACCAATAGCATAAGCAATACGAACGTACGAGGTTTCGAATTCTAGCTTATTCTAGCTTGTCCCGAAATGAAAACGCGAATTTTTCAGGTCTCTAGCCATAGTGCATGTAATCTCTTTAGTCACATTTATACGAGTACTTTATTTGTATTATCGGAATATTTTATTGGTAGTTAATTATTTTGGTATTTGCTTTCATTAAGCATAGTGTCTTGTATGAGTGCGTTTTTAGTGCATTTTATTGCATTGAATGTAATGTTATCGGCACGTGTCAACCCATTCGAAATGGCTTGGTCCGCCATTTTCTGTACCGTCATGAAGGGCCACAGTTATATTTACGTTCCAAAGTTTAAGTTTGTTAGTTTTCGGAAACCCTTGAAGCGTCGTATTTTCTGAATAGTTCTGCAATTATCCCGTATCAGTGGCAGATAAACGTGTCAAAAAATTGCCCTAGAATAACATGTGTTCGTGAGTTGCGAACAGGTGTTACAAACACCAAGTCAGTGTGTTTTGTAAATAACTAGCTGACCCGGCAAACGTTGTTTTGCTGTGTCACTGGGAGACACCTGGTGGGAATAAATTGTAACCTAGATCGATAAATGATCGATGATAATTCATCAGTTATCGACCTAGGGTAAAATTTATTAAATTACTAATATCGCTATAAAAAATTAGGGTTGGTGGTAGAAGGGTGAAAATTTAGGAGGGTATGTATTTTTTGATGCCACATCATAAAAAAATAAAAAATAAAAATTTTGTTCAAACAATAAAAGAAAATTGTTTGGGGTGGCCACCCTTATTACTTAGGGGTGTAAAAAATAGATATAAATATATTCTCAGACCTACCGAGTATACATAAAAAATTTCATAAAAATCGGTCCAGCCGTTTCGGAGGAGTTCAGTGACTAACACTGTGACGGGAGAATTTTATATATTAGATGTATTTCGAAAGCCGAGTGTGTTTATTACTCGCATAGGTACGAACAGCAACATATTTATCGCGTTTGGTTCATTCTGTGATGTTAAAACTTATCAGGTTATAGGTAATTATTTGAATGTTTCTTGCGTACGAGCAAAATTTTCCACTGCTCCATCATAATAAAATAAACAACCTCAGCAGTATAACTTGGCCCAAACAAAACTCAAACTATTCAGAATGGTAACATACATTGAGCATAGCATTTGTTTACAAACATAGTTTTCGTCATATACAGAACAGCTGTGGCGGAAGGATACGTTGTGGCCATTTTACTTTCCTAGAACTGAAAAAATTGTGTGTTCTTGCATGAAATGGTGTCTAAAAGTACAAACTGATATAAGTTATTCTATATGGAGGGGGGAGGGGGTGTTATGGTATCAGCTGAATGTTGTGTTGGGCACCCCTGGTTCAGGAGGCAGTGACTGCCTACTAGAGATGTCAGGGGGTGCAATACACGTGCGGCGGGCGGGCACGTGCTAGGCCCAGGTTGCCTGCTGGGCGGAGCAGGCGAGCGGTGCTCACGAGCCGCCAGTCGACCTGGATCGGGAGTGCTGACCTCGTTACCCCGCCAACCCCCTCAATCGTGACGTCACGCAGCCGCCCGGGCAGGTGCCCCGCGTCGCGTCGCCCTGCAGCGCGCGCCGTTAATCCCCTGCAAGGCCACGCCCCTCCGCAGGGTTGCCACACTGGCCGATATCCCGCCATTTCGGCTCGTTTCCCCTATGCCTGTGGCAGTGTTGCAAATTTAGCTATTTTACAGCTAAATATAGCTTTTTTAAGAAAGCCGTTGCTACATAATGTTTGTTTTAAATATTAGCTATATTTTTAGCGATAGAAATTTTTACTTTAGCATTTTTCTCTCTCTCTTTTTTTTTTTTTTTACATGTAGCATTGTTCTTGCCGTGCAATTCCCCTCTTGCCGAAGAATTACATGAGCTGATTAAGATGATATAATATTTTATACCTTATATTATTTGTACTCGTACAGCGGAGAAGGGAAGTTTGCGAAGATGCACGACACAGAACATGCTGTATTTGTGGGGAACACTCCTGTTAAGGTGTTTACACAATAAAAAAAATTAGGCAGTAAGCATTAAGCAGTAGGCCTACAAAATTCAACTGACACAATATTGATGGTACTGCTGAAGTTTGACCAATAGAAACTCATTGTTTATCATTCATATTTTGGTTTTTTGTGGTTTTTTCTTTGAAGCAGATTAGTATAAATAGTTAAAAATTGAAAAAAAATTAAATGTGTGTGTGTAAATGTAAGCTTTTTGGTGATTGGCTAAACTTAAGACTTTCAAAAAATTTTCTGCTATAGTAAGTATTATTAGCTCCATTGTGTTGGGCTAGGTTTAAGCCAATGCGTTGAAAAAATTTCTACTTCTTACNCTATAGTAAGTATTATTAGCTCCATTGTGTTGGGCTAGGTTTAAGCCAATGCGTTGAAAAAATTTCTACTTCTTACTTTCTAATTTTTTTATTGTGTGAACTCCTTTAACTTAACTGAGTGGTACTTTCGATTGTGAGATACTTGCATGGAGTATACTCGCAATGATTGCAGTACGTGCAAGTGAAAGTGGCAAGTGCAGAAAATTGTATCATTGGTTCAGGTTGATGGGTTTTGGAACAGATTTCCGAATTATACACAAGTAGGTATATCGGAAGAAGTGGGTATTATTAAATTAGTTTAAATGGTGGATTCGAACAGTTTCTAATTAAGACTAATTTGAGACTAAAAACATTTCGCAAATATGGTCAACTTAAAGCATTGACTTCATACAGTTTTTACTGTGTTTCAAATAATTATATTTAGTAATTATTGGTTAGCTTACTTTTTACCTTTCTCGGTAACCTTGTTAGCTATTTTGATCTATATTGTGTCATGTTTAGCTTTCTTTCGTGATTGTGGGTTGGCAGCACTGACCTGTAGGGTAGCGCTTTGAAATACCGTCTGGCCAATTTGGGCGGGAGAATAACACCAAAGAATATTTTGTTTTTCATTCNTAGGGTAGCGCTTTGAAATACCGTCTGGCCAATTTGGGCGGGAGAATAACACCAAAGAATATTTTGTTTTTCATTCGCTGACATTCTCGTCGGCTATCGCACAATCTTCGTAAAATAAGAAATCGACCTGTCGAATGGAGTATGAAAAAAAAAAAACAGCGTGAGGAAAAATTAATATTTGTTTTAGGTTCATCTAGCATTTTGCAGAATGTGTCTAGTAAATGTAAGGATTAGTATAATAAATTAAAAGAAAAAAACACGAAACTTTTAAACAACTGGCCAAGAGAAGATTCAGCTCTTGGCCAGCTGACAGCTTTAAGTGTTTGTTTAAATCTACAGTTAAAATAACTGCATATTCCTAACCGAAGAGTGATATAAAATATTAGTTATGCGCTCGTACCAGAATACTATTTTGCAGAATAGGTCAGTTACATCTTTTCATGAAAAATAAATTTTTATGGGGTAATGGTAGGAAATTAAATGGAATATAATACTGCTATACTTAATACTACACTTATACTTATCACAATTTTTATTCAGTTTTATACAACGTAAATTACCAGTTAAGTTTTTCAGTTTTTGCATTCATTTTTTGTGTGTAGCAAGGTTAGGCTGGTGATAATAACAACATTATATAATAAATGTGCCATCACTTCTCTGTTCAACGTAATTATTTTGTTATAAAACTATCAAATTTCGGCGACTTTTGGCTATATGCCATGCACGACTTGGCGGCATAGCTTTAAATCTGTGTGGCAACCCTGCTCCGCCATGTTTGCTTACCACCTGCGGGCTTATCTGTGGCCTGGAAATAACCTTTGGGGGGGGGGGGCGTTTCACCTGGTTGGTTATTCATGAACGCCTGGCATTTCAGGACCCCAACACCCTTCACTGAGGCCTAATGTCATTTCGCACGAGAGAAAAAAAATGCCCCTTCACATGAATGTATACTTTTATCGCAATCACTTTCTTTTGTATCACGTGACGTCATTTGGACTTCATAATCGCGGCCATCTTCCATTACAAAAAATGTAATGTTTTGGATTGTTTTTTTTTTTTACATGTGATGTATAGCGCAGAGACCCGGAACAAGCTAGACTCCACGATCCTTTATGCATTCGAGCATCAGTTAGTAGGTAATTGGCTGTTGCTCTACCTTAACCCCAAGCCAGGTTACATAGGATTCGGTTTCCATTTTCCCTGCAGGTTCCTTATAGGGTGACAGTCGTTCGGGGCGTGTCTAATAAACGATGGTCCAATGTAAGCACAAGCACATATGTATACGAGAATGCAGTTTAACTTGTCCTCAGAGGAATCCGCGAAGTTCCCGGGTCTCTATGTATAGGTTTATAGTTTTTTTAATTTCGATTTTTCGTTGGGTCAGTTAGAAAGGAGCTCTAAAACGCGAAAGAAAACATTATCTGCAGTATTATACCGAGTAAATGCAAAACACCAAAAATAATAATCTTTAATAGTTAACTTCTTATCAATTTTTTTAGTTCGTTTGTGATATTCCCCTTCTTATTTCCTAAAACGGAGGCTGCGAAGCGTAAAGACAAGAAATTTAATTAATAATTGGGTGATTATTTCGTATAACGTATCCAAATCACCAAAAAAACATTACATTACGTATCCAATGATACATAAAATCCACCCAAAAAGTCGTCTATTTCGTATCCAAACTAAGTCCTTAGAAGGCCAAAACNGACGTACACAGCAAAGTAATAAAGCAAAAACTTATATAATTTCATTGTTTATCGTTTTATTGATTAAAGTCTTAAATGTATTGGCGTGGTTAAGACAACAGCCATGTATTAGATACACTCAATCACTGCAGCATTATTACAAAAATTAATTCAAACGTTATAAAACAAAGATTAAATGTCAATTACTCCACACGTAAGCTGAAATTTTCACAGAATAGTTAGTTAATCTAAATTAGCTGGGGCCGCTGTGGTGTAGTGGTCAGACTACTCATCTCCGACCAAAGCCATTTTCCAGCTACTCCTCGTGATGTTTAAAAATTAAAATCCTTGAAAATGTTTTGAAATCACGCAAAATTCTTAATTTTCATCCAAAAATAATTACTTTAATTAAAACTTTTCCAATCAGCTAGTGGCAAAGTAAGGGTTCAGTTCAGTTCAGGTTTGCCGTAGTAAATGTCGGAAAGTCGTGTACCTACGAAAAACAACATGGCGGCGTGAAAATGTTCTAGAAGGTCGTTTGACCGGTATTAGGTGAAAAACTTTATTTGTGTGCTAACATACAGTTCAATGGCACCTCAACGGACGTCTCGCGAGTTATAGCTAACCTCTCTGAAAGCTACGTGGAGGGGGCTAATACAGGCTTAAACACCTCGCGTCTTCGTCTCTAGTAGACGACCTGTACTTTCAGGGGCGCGAACTCGGACTTCCCTAAGAAAAATATAAATTTAACACCTCGTGCACAGCCCACCCGGGCTGGCTGCCTGACGTCGCGTAACAAGATACCCGTCTTCTTCGTTGAAAACTTAACTTAAGAACGTTTTTTAAAGGCTGAACAATTGCGAGGTTTATAATTCAAATTCATTCGTACTGCCACTTAAAACTGCCCCAACGTTCAAAAATACAACGTAAAAATAGAAAGACATAAATATGTTGCCAAAATAAAATTTCTGTTAAAAAAAAATATTATGGACTCTGTTACAAAAGAAATAAATAAATCTTCCCACAAAATAAAATAAATAATGTAAAAAATAATATCGAGCCTGTTAAACATAAAAATTACGTGTTAATGATTACTCATTATTATAGCTCAAAAAGCGTGTAATTGTAACAACAACGTATACGATTGATGTTTCTACATTGACAATCAGCACATGTAAATTAACAAAAAAAAAAAAAAAANCGGAACACTCTCAGGTGAACAGTTTGTGAGAGAATTCATGTTGAACATTCAAAACAGGACGTGTGTTGCATATCAGGTGGGAAAACTACAATACAGAGTAAGGCAATCAAATGAAGATTTTATAGGGACGCATAGCTCCCTCAAGATGGCCGCCTGGTTGAAGGAATTTTTGCACGCCTGAGGCCTAAAAACGTGGGAGCGCTAGGGGTGACCGATATATGCGCATCAACTCTCTCATCGCATCTACGAGCAAAGCACTAAACTGGCGTGCAGTCTTGCCGTCGATAACGCGCCTCTATGAGACTTTCAGCGGAGACCCTACCATTTTATGACGTAATAATAAAAATAAATATTTGATGCACGTCCCTATTCCTTTTTTAATGTTTTGTACCAGAATGTTTATACCTAAAAATGACCGTGAAAACACCCGTTTGAGCCATTTTCACTACGACAAGAACCTGTCTTGAGACGCGAAAGTTTCTTAAATGCTATTCGCAAGCCGACCTCACTCAGACACGTTAGGCGGTTTTTTAATTTTAAAAAATTTCTGCTGGAGCTCTGCACATCGTTCGGGATGCCTACACAGGCGGTCACATTAATAATCACTTGACGAGAAAAGTGGTACTTAGATTTTGGTCAGGACTGCACTGCCGAAGTTTATCCGCGTGTTTTAGAGACTCGTTGTGTATGCAGGTAGTGGAGGTGAAGTTTTCTCAGCCGAGCCCAGCCCACCAGCAGCCCAACCCTCGCCTGCTACTGACCGACGACGGATGTACTCTCTGCATGCGAGCAGCGGAGCGGATGACGTACGACGCGGAGTGGCGTACTGGCGACGTGCCAGCGCCAAGGCACGCGCTCGATAACACTTGTCGCCGAACGCCGCCGCCGGGCCTGCACGAGGAAAACGCGCTACAGCCTCGTGCACTTGGTTACGCCACCCTGCGTGGGTGGGGGAGACGGTGGGGCCCAACTCCTTGGCCTACGCGTAAGGAGGAGTGACTTGAGCTGGCATTTACTTGTAGAATTGTGGGCCTAGTACGCGTTCTTCTACGGATGTAGTTATAGTCCATTCACGCTTACTTCCACCTTTTCTGAAGCCTGCTGAAGTTCTACTTCCAGGATATTCCTCCGCTTCGTGCAAACAAAACTTCATCATGTCAAGAAAATTACACCAAAGGGACAGCGTACCGCATTCGTACACACTCACTGTGATAATATCTTGCATACTAACTATTTCCTGCTCTGTATTAACAACACACATATTTTCTCTTTGTTTTTATTCAAATTAATGATTAATGAAATATAATCACATACAGATAAAATATGTTTAAAAGTTGAATTTAACCAAAAATAAGATACTTTCATGTGGAAACAACCAAACTCCTTATACATGAAGTGATTTTTCAAAGGTTTTATTCAAAAAAGTGTTAATAAACCGCAAATCGGCTATATTAGTGGAGTTAATAAAAAAATGTGCGTTGTTGGTTTTCGAAGGATGTTGCTAGCTGTTGCTGATATAAAATATGCGCACCGATACAGGACTCCGAAGCTGATAATGGTTTGTTTTGAACACCTCGTTATAATATAAATATTTTTAAAATTTAATTTGTATAGATTTAAGCAACATATTTCGTGTAATATCTCACAGAAATTTGTTGCAACCAATTTCCCAAGTTTTCTTTGCAAAATAAAATTAAAAAATGGAGCTAACACACCACCGGCACACGGTAAAACAGGCTTTATTTAGGTTCGGATTGCGTTTAAGGCAAGTGTGCGCGTGTCAACGTGCGTATGCGCGCCCTTTTCAGTTTTGAGATTAATCTTATTTAATTTTTTAAGAGCTTCCCATTCCATAAATATTAAGTCTTGACATCCGGTATAAAATAAAGGATTTAGACGTTGGATTTAAAATGACCTGCATCTACTCAAGAATATAGTGTTACATGTTGCCGCTCCGAATCGTTCCCTTGTCCCGTCCCCCTCGAGCGTGCGAAGCGGTGTGTCCAGGGCGTTACTGGTAACCCGAGAAGTGCATGGAGATTTACAAAGGCATGCCGCCGCGAGAAGCCTGTCATGAATCGAGCCGCCTTCTGTCCTCGAGGGGATTGAAAGTTTGAGGATGCCGTCGCAATGATGTTCTGGTCATCGTCCTATCCTCTCTGGTTGCGGGGAACATTCTAGATCGGGTCGACGAGTCTATTTTAGCCGCGACGGACCTCCGAGCCGACAGTCTGGGTTCTGGAGCCTTGCACGGCCTCCTGCGGCGGAAGTGCGGAGCAGACGAGACGATGAAGGCGACCAGCGAGAGTGAAGGCACAGTGCACAGTGGAGAGACTGTCCGGCGGAACTCTGCGACGGGATGCGCGAGTCACGACAGACATTTGGAATGATGGCAATAAACAGTTTGATTGAATATGTGTAAATAATAAGTGCTGATTCAATGACAACGCAAATATAAAGACAATGATAAGGACTTTCATAATGATTGAGATTGGCATTAAATACTGCGCCCACTGAAAATAATAGGTAGAGATATGTAAGTTGTAAATAAGAGCTGTGTGCATTTCTATAGCATTATAAATAAATTTTAAAAATTATACTTAGTTATTTTATTTCTATTAAGAACTTCATCCCTCACGAACTCTGATACGCTCTTGGCGACGTGTAACAATACTTTTTTGTTGAAATTAATCGTATTTTTGGATATCGTGTTACGCTGTCAGCTGCATTTGGGATGACGTATGGTTGTGTAGGATATTTCTTACTGCAAAATCTTGAAATATATTGTTACAGTCCGGGGATTCTCGCGTCTTTAACTGTACTGCGTGGTCAGTGAATGATCATCCGTACTCTCTACCATGGAAGTGAGAAATCGATGTAAAGAAATTATAAGTACTTTACTCAGCTGTTTTAATATCACTACTTAAAAAACACTGACGATTTACAATCCCTTTGTTACTGAACTCCCTAAATTGCATGTAGGTCTGTATGCACTGAAGCGTCTATTAACCCGAAACCAATATGCCTGATATAGCTTGCCACTGTTTGCAGTTGTGGAGACACCAACAAAATGGCGTCGCTCGAGGGATGGCCCGCACAGGTCATGCTGCGGCTGCACTCTGGTGCTGTGCCTCGGCGTAGATCGCCTCCAGGGGCCTATACGCAACTACTACAACACCTACAAGGGGAACATACAATTTACACGCTTGTATATTTCCTGTGACACGGGCATGCTTGTATCTACCCGTGTGGGACTTGCAACTACACAAGAGAAATGCTACCCTTCTAAACCAGTCCTGTAGCACAAACTTGCAAACCTGAAAGTTGTGTTACGGAAAAATCCACATTTTGTATCTAATTTCTTGGTAGACATTGTTTACTAGTGCGTCTGTAGTAAAAATACAATGTATTTTTAAGCTTTAATTCAGGTCCACGGGTTTTTTTGCGGTTATGGTACCTTTATATAATATTACAATCTGTGGATGTCTGCAGGTGTAAGACAGTCGTACAGGTACTTGTGAAGGATTGAGTTTGTGGTAGCCAACGACTTTAAATTTAAATATTAATTCAAGTTAAGTATTATAAAGTTTGAAAATGTTTNATTGAGTTTGTGGTAGCCAACGACTTTAAATTTAAATATTAATTCAAGTTAAGTATTATAAAGTTTGAAAATGTTTTCGGTAAAATACTGTAAATGTATTTTGCGCAGTCCCGTGTAATAGGACATTTTTTTCTTCGAGCGAATTCAGCTTTTCATGACTCAGACTGTTAATTCGTTTACTGCGGTGAATGCGTGAAGCATGTGTGTATAGGCCTACAGCTCTAAGAAACCAAAACCCAAAACGTTATTATGAATTAACTATGCAACTTAATCATATTTTTAAAAAAATATCACATGGGTGTTCTACAAAGGTAATAAATAGGGCTGAAAAAGTTATATATTACGAGTTGTTTGATATGTTATTTCTCTACGAGAGCGACAGTTAGTAATATAATTTTTTATTCCAGTAATGTTTTTATGTACTCTTGATGGCTTCANCCCCCCCCTCCTCAGTCTTTCCGTCTTCACTCTTAACTGCAGTCTTCCTCTGTGTAATGACGGAGAACGAGAGAGACCTAATCGGAGCGTATTGCAGGCTCGCAGGAAATGTCTCGTAACGAGTCGTGTGCGTCGTATATCAAGATGGGACGTGCAGAGTGACCGAGAGAATCAGTGGCGAGAGCTCCGGAGTGTAGCACGCACGTGCGCGGCATCTAGGAGCAGGGATCAGGAGGGAGGGGTATGAACACTCCAGCACCGCAATGCTGCAATGCTGTATGATAGCGCCCAGTTGTGGGGCAGGTATACCTTGGCGTGCCCAAGAGAGCGGGATAATGCTTAGTCTGAAAAAATAAAAACTTCTGCCCATTGTGTATCCTTCCACCTCGGCCGGCGGCGTAACAACTAAGTGGGAGGCAGGGTATAGTTCATTCACGGTTACTTCACACTTTTTTGAATTCCTGCTAAATTTCTACTTCCATGGTACCCCTCAGACTCATGTAAACAAAGTTTAACCAAGTTTAGAAAATTACACCAAAGGGAAAACGCATCGAATTCGTGCGCACTCACTTCAGTGATATTTTCAGTGAGAACTATTTCTTCCTGGGCATTACCAGCATGCCTAAGTTCTCCCTGTTTGTATTCATATTAATTGTGAATGAAATGTTATCATTTTCAGATAGGATATATGCAAAAGTAAAATTTAACCGAAAATAAAGTACGGCCATGTTTACAGAAGTATAAAACACTTGTGATAAACGCATATTTAGGAAAAACCAAACACATCATACATGAAGCGATTTTTTCAAAGATTTAATTAAAAAAGTATGAAGAACCGTTAAATAGGATATATGCATTGCTGTTCGCTAACTTTAGCCATTGGCGCCAGAATGAAAGTAAAAGGGCACCCGAACTGTTTTTGTTCACCGAGATGCGTTGTATATAGCATACAATCTCCAATTAATTGTTATAATTTATTTGTTATAATGTATTTCCGACACTCAAAATACATCTTCGCTTCTGGGATTTTTTTTTTTTCTCTGTATTTCATGCAGCATGTAATTTAGGTTCTAATCACACCAAAATGAAATTTATAAGAGAAGCAAAAATGTTTCAAGAGGGGCGCCTAAAGGCCTCTTAGGTTCGAGACGTTTCTTCACTCCTTGCCGCGTGTAATTATTAATCTTGTCGTGGTCCCGCTGTCTAGAGGCTAGACTGTAGAATCTGTGTGCCGATGTAAAATTATCACAATTATATCACACCAACTCCTACAGCAATTCTCTATGAATGNAATCTGTGTGCCGATGTAAAATTATCACAATTATATCACACCAACTCATACAGCAATTCTCTATGAATAAAAAAAATGTGTTTCATTTCCCACTTAATTTAAGCACTACACTTTTAATAAAACATTACTACTTACAACAACTTTTCATGAAATGCCGCCGAAATTGGCGTTAACTGTACCGGTCATTCACGGACAGCGATGATTTGATTAAGCTTGGTTTCAAAGTAGTTCGAAGTGTGAGCCCGATGTGGTCAGTGGGACGCATTTGCTTCACTGTTGCCCTGCATCTCCGTATTTCCCAGCCCCGTGCCGCCGACGTCGCTAAAGGTTTTATCTTGTTACTCCGGAGTTCCGGGTTCGTACCTCGGATAAGCTGTTCACGTATGCTTAGTTTTAATTCAGACCACGAGCCGTCCCCCTGTTCTCCACAAGTCACAACAACGACGACAACAAACGTAAAATCATAGCTTACACAGAGCTTTGTTTATTCTTGGTTCTGACGGATCACTTAGCTGCAGTGCGTCAGTTTAACACGGGCAACCTATCTCAACACCTAATCCATTTAATAACCAAAACTTACGGTACATGATTGAACAACTCATTGAAATGTATTTTAATCATAAAAAACGTGATATTTGTATTATTTTATTCTATAAATGTTAAAAGTAAGTCAATAAAAAATTACTGTTATTTTATTATAATATAAAACAGATAATATCTTGACAAATCATAGACTGGAACAAACCGCATTTTCAAAATTTAAAACTAGGAAAGAGCCATTTTTTTTTTTAGAATATTTTATTGTTTTGTGAAACTATATCGATGAGAACTTGGTTAAAATACCAAATCGTTAGAAATAACATTCATCGTGTTTTTTTTAGCGCAAATATGTAGTTTTTCTATAATAAAAACTTGATTTGTACCAATTTTCAAAAAGTTATTTTAACCCAAAATTGGGTATCACCTAAGTATTTATTGAAGTCCTGTGAGAGACATGCTGAAATTTCTTTGATATCCGTCTCCTGGTTAACTTGCATTAACGGTTTAAATTCTACCTATTTTGACTTTAATTTAAAATTTATCTCAAAAGTTAACTTTGAAATAGAAAGGCGAACCGCAGACATTTCCAGGAAATGTTCTTTATGACTTTGTAGAAACATTATCAATCATTTCGAGCTCCATTCTTTTGTTCAATTTTGAGATTTGTACGATGCGCGTTTCATTAATTTTAGAAAACTCATTTTCCTCTGTTGTGATCATTATTTTTTAGACTATTATTTTATATGACAATGAAAAGAAAAGTATGCGCAAAAAATGTACAAAATAATTTAAACTCTTGAACGCTCAGTGAACCGCGGGCCACACTTTGACAACCACGAGAATCATCTTAATGGGGCATATTGCCATGTGCTGTGCTCTAGATATGCTGGCAGGTATGCAGAGGTGGATCCAGAAAGGGTTTGGGGGAGAGGGTGTTGTCACAGGGGATATAAACCCCCCCCCTCTCTCCCTCGCACAACCTTAAATATACATGGAATTCTCCTATCAATGTTTAAAACTGATATTAAATGAATCAGAATTGCTTCAATTATGGCTTTTGTTTTATTAATTTAATATTGTTTCCAAAAATTATGATGAGGCGGTGGTCCCCTCCCATGTCAAGGAACAAACCCTGTACCTGCACAATGGGAATATGACCCTTCCCCTCACCGGTGATGCAGCGTGTCGTCATTACGGCGAAACGGAGAAAAAAAAAGCTTGGAAGTCGTAATTACCTGTCGCTGCCCCTCGCCGTGTCATCAATCACCTACCGTGCTCAGGTAGAAGGCATTCCAGTGACATCAGCATTCCGTCCTCCCCCCCTCCCCCTCCCAGTTAGTGAATTGTTTCTCGTCACCCGGCTCAACTGCTTTGCGCTTCAATGGCTTGAACCAGGGGGGTAGTACTATATATAGGGCCTACAGAGTTCTTATTGAGCATTAACGATTGTGTGTACACTAACATTGGAGTAGCATACACACTGACTTCATTTATAAATGGCATTAATTTTCTGGCAAATATATATATATATATATATATATATATATATATATAAGATACTAA
>NQII01000821.1:508907-530368 GCA_002778355.1 Clitarchus hookeri | reverse complement strand
CTGACTGAAGGGAGAACGCATGCTGTCCGGAACTGACTGAAGGGAGAACGCATGCTGTCCGGAGCTGACTGGAGGGAGAACGCATACTGTCCGGAGCTGACTGGAGGGAGAACACATACTGTACGGAGCTGACTGAAGGGATTATATATACTCGGAATGCGGCCGGCCCGGTGGTAGCAACAAGCGGGCTGCGAGTTCGCCACTCTCACTGCTGACTCGTGTTATCAGTATTGAAAATGTGGGCTGTTTATTGTAAATTGAGCACTTATGATGTAAAACTTTATCATATCCGCCGTCCGGTCCCGCACTAGGTAGTCGCCTTATCAGACGCTCTGTGTGCATTGTGTATTCTTCCAGTATGTGTAGAATTAACTGGCTTGATCACTTTATTAATGTGTCATTACATTTAAAAATGTAAATTATTAGAAAAGTAAATATTTTGCAAATTTGAAAATTATTACACTTATTATGCATAAAAATAGAAAGTAAATTGTTTCAGAACATTTAATTTAACATTTAAGATACGGAACTACTTTCTCTCCGTCGTCACCAACTTTAGTGGGCACATGCTAGTCGGTGCNTTAATTTAACATTTAAGATACGGAACTACTTTCTCTCCGTCGTCACCAACTTTAGTGGGCACATGCTAGTCGGTGCTCCCGTTAAAATATATGCAAGTAGGAGGCAGTGACATTTTTCAAAGGTTGATTTCAAAAGTGCTCAATTAACCGTATACAGCGTATAACAAGATGTTTGTGCGTAGTTATGTGCACGTATGTGTAGAGACATACATACATACAAATACACTTAGGATGTTATGTTAACATGTTAAACTCAGACTGTTTAATTTTTATACAGTAGGCCTACTGTCTTTAATTGACAACTAATTGGGAAGTTTATAATACGGTTTTTTAACAACTCCCATGATTGAGTTAATGAGCGAAGTATGCCTTACATGTAAACATTTTAATGTCTATATTTTCAGGTTTTTTTTGCATCGTCACCTTCCTGGCGACTTTGATCAACACTTCTGACAGATAATCCAGTGTGATACCTACTCANTTTTTTTTTGCATCGTCACCTTCCTGGCGACTTTGATCAACACTTCTGACAGATAATCCAGTGTGATACCTACTCATACATACTTGTTGATGGACCAAAAGTTTTAACTCGCCATCAACTTCTGCAGGAAATTGCAGTCACAGTACTGCTGACACAGTACCTCGCTTCGCGGGGTGCATACAGTTTTCCTCCTTCGTCCTTGAAAGAACCATAATGCACCGTCTCGACACGGAACCTGCTCCCAACTCGTTATTAGCAGTGACCTGCTGACTCAGGATGGCAAACACCGTAGCTATACCGTTACTGTGGCGGCGTGCGGTAAGGTGGTCGTATCCTCGCCATTATCTTGTGTTAACTTACATCTCTCTATAACTTACTGCTTAGATTTGATATTAAAATTCAAACCTTATTATTTCATACGGAACTACTTTACAGAATTCCCAAAGCCACGATGGACTGATCTCAGAAGGTATTGTCTCCTGTCAGACAGAAAACGAATAAATACTTAGCTAATCCTTCATTACCTTTACATACGCAACAAAAACCACGTGGACAAAATTTCTTGAGATATTCCAGTCATCGTTCACGTTGGAATACATGTAGCCACATACTGGGATATTTGATTAAAGTTTAGTCTGTGAAAAACAGCTTTTGCACGCCGCAAGAATCATACAAATTACAAAACCCGTGCAAGATCACACTCTCTTACTAAATTCTATGCGAGAATATCTCGTGCAAAGCACATATAGTATGAAAACTAGAGATAAAGCAGGTCGCATTTTCAGGAGAATTTTACANGAGAATATCTCGTGCAAAGCACATATAGTATGAAAACTAGAGATAAAGCAGGTCGCATTTTCAGGAGAATTTTACACGAAACGAGTGATTCTATAGGCCATGTTACTACCTTTATATCGACCACAAAGGCAGGAAAGAAGCAGAGAATATAACTGCGCTAAAATTAATCAGGCGAAAAATATTAATTGTGAAAAACTCTTCATAATTCTTTCAGAAATGGAATGGAGTGCAGAAATTGTGAGGATGTCGGACGAGTGCAAGAAATACCCTGTCCTTTTAATACCCACTGGTTTAAAACCGCGTGTAGTCACGAGATTTAAGTATTAAAATTATGGCCAGTTAAGATGTCCCGACGCCATAAACTTTTCTCACGCGTGGAGGTATTTTGCAAGTTTTATCTGTGGACTGGTTTCTCCATTTTGCGTCTTGCAAAAACAACTTTATTCCGGGATAAAAATAGCACGACAAACGCAACACGATGACAAGAATGCCTGTTAGCCTATAGCCTATACACGGTAAAGTGAGCATTTTTGAAAGTCCCCTCATTTGGAATAGTCAATAAATATATTTTATTTTAGCCGTAGACGTTAACTTCAGAGTGCGGTGGAATGTACACACAGTGTTTGTTTATTACTTTCATGGCAATATTTATTTAAAAAGGTGGTTAAAGGATAAGAAATGGCTGAAAGGAGGAAGTAACTAGTGCCTCAAAAGAGCTCACTTTAACGTGAACGGCCTATAGTTACAGATACTACAGTAGTTTTCCCGCCTCGAGGCCAACACAAAAAATAATGTTATAGGGAAATATTTCAGTGTATCTACACAATAATTTATTGTACGAGAGAGCCATTAGTGTCCACGTTACTTTTATTATGTTCTATTATGGTTATTCAACTATTTCTTTCCACGCCCACAGATACTCCACGTGTTAAAAAAATATGGTCGTAATTACACGTCGGCGTAAATTGGTGCTGCTTTGCTTATTGTACGCGGGTGAAACTCGCGCAGGAAAGAACCTGGGCACAAAGCAGATGGTTGGTTAGGCCTATTTAAATTCTACAACGCNGAGAATATCTCGTGCAAAGCACATATAGTATGAAAACTAGAGATAAAGCAGGTCGCATTTTCAGGAGAATTTTACATGAAACGAGTGATTCTATTGGCCATGTTACTACCTATATATCGACCACAAAGGCAGGAAAGGAGCAGAGAATATAACTGCGCTAAAATTAATCAGGCGAAAAATATTAATTGTGAAAAACTCTTCAAAATTCTTTCAGAAATGGAATGGAGTGCAGAAATTGTGAGGATGTCGGACGAGTGCAAGAAATACCCTGTCCTTTTAATACCCACTGGTTTAAAACCGCGTGTAGTCACGAGATTTAAGTATTAAAATTATGGCCAGTTAAGATGTCCCGACGCCATAAACTTTTCTCACGCGTGGAGGTATTTTGCAAGTTTTATCTGTGGACTGGTTTCTCCATTTTGCGTCTTGCAAAAACAACTTTATTCCGGGATAAAAATAGCACGACAAACGCAACACGATGACAAGAATGCCTGTTAGCCTATAGCCTATACACGGTAAAGTGAGCATTTTTGAAAGTCCCCTCATTTGGAATAGTCAATAAATATATTTTATTTTAGCCGTAGACGTTAACTTCTGAGTGCGGTGGAATGTACACACAGTGTTTGTTTATTACTTTCATGGCAATATTTATTTAAAAAGGTGGTTAAAGGATAAGAAATGGCTGAAAGGAGGAAGTAACTAGTGCCTCNATAAGAAATGGCTGAAAGGAGGAAGTAACTAGTGCCTCAAAAGAGCTCACTTTAACGTGAACGGCCTACAGTTACAGATACTACAGTAGTTTTCCCGCCTCGAGGCCAACACAAAAAATAATGTTATAGGGAAATATTTCAGTGTATCTACACAATAATTTATTGTACGAGAGAGCTATTAGTGTCCACGTTACTTTTATTATGTTCTATTATGGTTATTCAACTATTTCTTTCCACGCCCACAGATACTCCACGTGTTAAAAAAATATGGTCGTAATTACACGTCGGCGTAAATAGGTGCTGCTTTGCTTATTGTACACGGGTGAAACTCGCGCAGGAAAGAACCTGGGCACAAAGCAGATGGTTGGTTAGGCCTATTTAAATTCTACAACGCNACGGGTGAAACTCGCGCAGGAAAGAACCTGGGCACAAAGCAGATGGTTGGTTAGGCCTATTTAAATTCTACAACGCCCGCGATTCTTGTTGCGCTGACGTCACAGAAGTGTCTATGTTGATTGGCTCGCATCTGTCGCGCTGTTGTGGTTTCAACTTTGTTCTGACGTTCGCTCCATGGCGACCGCAGGCAGACAGTTGAGCCAGTCTCACTAGTTCTTGCTACAGTCCACAACCAGTAATCAGTGTCAGATGACTAATTAATATGATGGTTCAATTTCACTGTTTTTTTTTTCAATTAATGTCGATAATGCCACTACCATAAGTCGCCTGTTCCACAGTTTATTTGCTTGATTCGCCAATCGGCAGTAACTTATCAACTGACTTTCAGTGAATGTTAATTCACTAACAGATATCACTAGAGCTAGTAATTTTTCGTGAAAAAATAATATGAGTACACGGTAGACTTCAATACTACAAGCACCCAACAGCAGTTTGTCTATTGCCATTGGTTGTTGTCTGCTTGAGAAGGAGTTTTCATATTTGACCGGACCACACAGAATTCGGCAACATCGGCACGGCTCCTACGTGATTCGCGTGCAGACAGTTAACAACGTGTCAAAAAGTAATTCAGCTAATCAAGAGAGGTAAACGACCTTCGGTGTTTTGAAATATAACTTGCCTTGAAATATTTTCGCGAAATCTACGTCTACGTATCACTGATGCGGGGTTATCGAGTGTACGAGGGCCTGCGTCGTGTGTGTCTCAAGGCCCCGGGCGACTGCTCGCCGGCCAAACACGGGGAGCGGCCCGCACGTCGATATTCTTGAAGGTGTTTGCATAAGGCCTGGCTAGGCGCGTCCACTACAACTGTAAACTGTTAAGTGCCGCGTCCTTCGCTCGCCAAGCAAACCTGCCGTGAAAGTCAAAGAGCGGCACGACAGGTTTCCCTCCGGGCAACAGTGGCATATCTAGCTGTCCTCATTCTCACCTCACGTTCTACTAAAACCAGGTGCCGCGGTGTTGTAGTGGTTANCCCTCCGGGCAACAGTGGCATATCTAGCTGTCCTCATTCTCACCTCACGTTCTACTAAAACCAGGTGCCGCGGTGTTGTAGTGGTTAGACTACTCGCCTCCCACCTAGGTGAACCAGGTTCGATTCCCGGCGGGGTCGCAATTGTGCCGTGCGATGCCGTTGTCTGTCAGGTTTTCTCGGGGATCTTCCGTTCCCCCCGTCCCTTGCATTCCGGCGCTGCTCCATACTCACCTTCTACTACAACCACAGAGTATCCCTGCCACCTTGGATATATGCATATTCCTTCATAACCTAATGTCTATATCCACTATTTAAAACCCAAGCTTGTCAATGCATAGTTATTTCGAAATCAAACTACGTTTTTTCGCTTGATTCGTTTCATATCTGTAACACTAATGGAGTGGCGTGGAGAGATCTCGGCTGAATGCAAAAAGGGGGGGGGGAGATCCACGAGAGAACCTGCTGACCAGAGGCACGATTCTCACGTTCGGAAATCTGGGAGCGACCCCGCCGGTAATCGAACCCAGTTCACCTAGGTGGGAGGCGCGTGGTCTGACCATTACACCACGCGGCCCCTTGTAACCGTAATCAAAGGTTCCCTCACTATTTATTAATTTCGGTTCCTCAAGGGAACATATAGATATAACTGAAGCGTACATACTTCAAAAATTCTAATAAAGTAGTCCTTTGTCATTTCAAGCTTTGATTTTTGTTGTCTGGTCATAAAGATTAATTATGTAGATTAAAAAAAATTAAGATGGAAGAGTTACTACCCTCTTTAGAATGCAGAGGCGAAACAACAGCTTGTATCACGACTTCCAGTCGCACACGCCAGCAAAATGGCGTCACTGGTTAACAAAATGCTGGAACGGCGTTCGCCAATCAGCGCCTGGTAACCTACTCTCCAGTTGGTAGCCCAGTCAATAGAGGAACCTATCGCAGCAGGTAGTAGCCAATCGCACACAAGGTCCGTTCCAGAGCCCCACACAGCCAATCAGACAATGGGTACGCCCACATCGAAGGAACCGCCAATCTATTTCATCTTTGTGTAGTTATATCTACTCTGTGCTATAAAGACTCATTTTGAGTATACTTTTTTTGCTGCACAAAATCTAGTCAGTTGAAAATACTGTCCCCGCATTTTAAATTTTTTCTTTCAAATTTTTATTTTTACATTTTACTTGTATTAACTTTTGTTTTTAATAATTATGGTTAACTTGTTTGCCTTGGCGCTCGGAAAATCTTACCTAGGAGAAGCTACAATCCCAGCTTTGGAAAATTATCGTGAACCGGTTTACAAAATGGAAACGCTGAATATCCGTGCTGTGTGTTAAAAGCGAGCTCTAACAACATTAAACCAAGCGAATTCAGGTACTTCTGCGATGTGGTTTATCTTAGCGAACAACTGGGCGTCGTGTGACTGAAATCTCACATCATCTATAATGACTCTCATGTTGACCAACATTCTGGGAGAAGTATCCTGTTTCTGAATTCTTACAAACACCCCGCATTTCCATTACAGTTACACACGAAGTAGATTGATATCGGAATAGTGATGAAAACTGTTTCCGCGGACATGACTGACCTTGAAATTTCGGTATTAACCTTTAAATTTCTTCTATGTTTCATTTCAAGCACCGTCGACCCTCCCTACCGTTTCAACTCATCCTGTCGCTATTTACTGTACATCCCAGCCAGAAAGAAAATGAAGTAAAATAGTTTTTTCTCATAAAGGTCGTAGAAAACTGATGAAGATAGACAATCAAACCCCCTCGCCATAAAGGGAGGTGGAAAAAATTAAGTAAAAAGAAAAATACATTTGGGAAGAATTGGCTAATGACTGACAATAAATGAAAAATACTGTGTATACGTACCTTCACCACAGAATAGCTAAGTACACAGAAGTGGAATGGCGTGTCGTTTCCTCCGATGTGGGCCATTGGCTGCATGAGGCCATGCTGACAAGAGTGTGGAACGAGTTTGATTATCGCGTGGATGTCGTTCGGGCCGTTCATGGTGGTCACATTGAACATTTATGAATGTATGGTAAACAAACTTAACGGTTCCACGGTTCATTTGGTTGGTCAATCAAGGTTGTAGGTTGTTTAGTTTTGATATTATAGACCTTCAAAGTTGGGCTATTGTTTTATACTCATCCTATATATACGAACACACACATACTGTTACGTGTTTCTTGTTTTGCATCGGCTCTCTTGGCCCGTCCGCTCGAGCGAGCGTAGGAGTGTTTCAAAGCCAGGCGAGCGGTAACGCGAGAAGTGCACGGCAATTTACAAAGACGAGCTGCCGCGTTTGCGAGATAAGTCTATCGTGACTTGTGCGCTCCTGACCTTCAGCGTATTGACTTTCTGGAGTTATCTTTGAAAGAATATTCTTGTCATTGCCCTAGCGCCTCTCTCAGCGAGACTCAAGGTGCAAGGAACCTTCTAGAATAGGCCAGCGAGACTACTTAAACCGCGTAGGGCCTCCGAGCCGACAGTTTAGAGTTTGAGAGACTCTGCGACCTTAAGCGCCAGGTGTGCGAAGACAGCGAAGTGACGAGCCAGCAGAGCGACGAGTGGTGGCGACAGCGGGAGTGAAGTCTGCGGACTGCGAGCATCGGTACAGTGAAGAGTGAGACTGACGGTCGGGAATATTGAACTGGATGCGTGAGCCACAGACATTTGGAATGACGGCAGTAGACAGATTGAGTAAGTGTAAATAATGAGTGGGGATTAAGTGACTGTAACCAGTATAGAGAATTGAGAAGGACATTAAATATTACGGTTACTGAGAATAACAAGAGTGATAAGGGGGGATAGATACTTGAATGCTGTAAATAATAGCTTTGTGAATAAGTAAAAATCAAATTTATTTATTTTATTTTATTATGACCTCCATCTGTCACGAACTCGGATACGCCTCTCTGGCGTCTTGTAACAATATATATATACATACTGTATAGCTATTTTTGATGTAGTCAAATTACTATACAATGTTCGTAAAGGCTATAGGGTCTCATTTCTGTATGTGGCGTTGGCATAAGTATTTTTAATTTATCTATTCCATCAGTATTTCCATATGGCTACACCATTGCACATTACAGTAAAGGTATTGCATTCATTCAGAATAATTTGGAGATATTTAACGACACCTTTTGATAATGTCCTGGAGTGAAATAAATAAAAAATACTACAGCATAATTACAAGAGTGTTAAGAAAATAAGGAAAAGTAGACCTGTAACACCTTAGAAAAAGTATAAAGTTCAATCGATTCAGACCTAGTGTACGCAGTCGAGTATATGTTGCAACGAAGATTATATATGGACTACACTGTACACATCGAGACTCAGTGCTCCATTTTCCTTGTGGGTAACTGATTCGTGAATCGTCCTACTGGTTCATGTTATGACTGGTTTTAAAAAAATTTCTGCGAACACAAAACCGTCATCTCGTCGGTTTCAATGAGAAAAACAAGTAGAGTAAAGTTCAAATGAGAAAACAATTTTCGCGCAGCTTTGAGGGAGGGATGGTAGGGTGGGGGAGGGGTCTGCTGAGCGCCTGTCGCTGGAGGGAGGGAAACCACGTTACACTGCTGGCGCTATACAGAGCAAACTGATAGCATCGCTCTACACTACCGCGCTGTTAAATACCGCGCTGCGCAATTTCGTTTTCTCAACAGGTAATATGTACGCGCGGAGCAGCTGGCTCCTGACCGTTCTCGGCCGCCGTCGCTACTGAACTAAACAACGCCACCCCTTCCTGCGATGGCAATGGATTCTCCGACTTGCCGGACGCGTTTTGGTCATCTGCGCATTATCTACTCATTTTGATTTCACTATACTCTATCTACGTGCAGTAAACCTGATAAGTAACTATCTGTATATTGGCTTATCTTGATTTGTTATAATTATTTGGCTTGTTATTCACTAATTATGCGATAACCTTTTAATTATCTTGCGTGATTTTTCCATGACTTTGTACTGTCAAATTGATTGTATTCTTCTATGATACCTTAATATCAGGTAGTAATTTACATAATTTGAGTAACGCTTTGTATGTGCTACTGAAAGAGATATGATTGAATACCATATAAGAAAAAAACGGAAAGCTATAACTTCGCCATACAAAACGAAAATTGTCTTATTTTTGTTTTATACGTATTTAAGTAACTTTTTGCGCGGTAGTAAAAAACGCACACAACCATTCCACAGTGACACTTCAGTGACACATGGCTAACGGTCACTAGGTCCAAGGCAATGTTATTTTTAGTTAGTCTTGTGGCGGAAAGATACACAGTGAACCGAAAGGAGTGCTGATGCGCAACACTGTCACCCGCATCGAAGTCTTGAGGCTCTTTCACGCTATCAAATTTAACTTCGAATTTTCTTCAAATTTATTTTATTCAATTCTTAAATGCTATATGACGTCACTCGGACGTCATAATCGTGACCATTTTGTCTTTAAAGCCATTGAATGACAAAAATTCCTTCAGAAATTTTCATTTAGAACATGTTATATATATCCTTGAATCCAATTTTTTAGCCAGCACTCCAAATTATCAAAACAGTGTTAATAAAAAGTGTAGTGTTTTATAGATTNCCTTGAATCCAATTTTTTAGCCAGCACTCCAAATTATCAAAACAGTGTTAATAAAAAGTGTAGTGTTTTATAGATTAATTTATGCACATTTAAGCTACAAAAATATTTGCATATATGTTTCATGCAAAGTAAATATATAATCTCAGAAAAAAAAAATTTGTTTTGATTTTGACAAATTATTTTCTCGTAGTGTATAGTATAGAGGTTTAAAAAAGTTAAATGAACTTAATTATAATTTTCTTAACTGAAATATTTGCGAAAAATGGTTTAAGTTGCCACTTTAATATTTATTGAATACAGCTGCATGTGTGAAGTCATTCTCAACTTCTATTGAATTCAATCTTTTGAAATGCATCGGAACACTTTCTGTGTTCAATAAGTTGAATTCAATAAAATATTTGATCGTATGAAATGGTCTTTAGCGTAGAACACTTCCATTTTGGGATACAGTTTACTCGCCAGCCTGGACTTTGCAATCCTGTAGGCCCATATGCTCGATCATCGGCACCAACTGCTCACAGAGTGGTGTTTTTGTTAGAAATCACGTCCTTCGCTGACGGGACAACACGGAATTGGGGTAGTGGAGTGCCAAATATGTTCCATTGCCTCACGATTCTCAGCTTCGTGCCTAATCAACGATCACGTAATCAAGTAAGCGGGGGGAAAAAAAGGAGGGGGGGCTAGAACCTCTCGTAGGGGTTATTATCACAACATAATGAAAATTTATCAATTTCCTATTTTTTTTTACTCGTTACTCCTAGTTTATTTAAAGAAACGTTTATAATTTAAAGTAATCAGTTTGGGAAAAGCCAAAGAAAGAAAAATATTTGTAAAATGCTTCTTACCGTTTTTAATTTACAAGCTGTTATTTAATACGTTTGGCGAATCTGCGCTGTGCGATTGGGAAGTGGGTGAAAGGAAGGGGTGGAGAGGAAATTCGAAAAGATATCATTAAGTAAAGAATTACAACTGGAATGGTCGTAAAAGCCTGTTGAAAAAATTCCTGAAATTCTTTTCTTTTGGCAAAACACACAACGTGGCAATCTTTTTGTGTTCGTTTTTGTAAGAAAATATCAGCTGCTGTCACGACAGTGGCTTCCGCAATGAAATCAGAGAAAAAAAAGGGGGGGGGACACGTGTATAATTTGTTCACGGTGAAATGAACATTTTTGAAAACCCCGCACCTGCTCAAGATCAACTTGTTTGCACATCTTGTATCTTCCGCCATATATACATTTAACATTGCCATGGGCCTGATCACTTTATTCATGTGTCGCTCAAGTGAAACTAGAAATATTAGAAAGGGAAATGTCCAAAAAATTTGCTAATTCTTATTACACGCACAAAAAAGAACAGAAAGTAGAAGAAATAATTTTAAGTATTCACAAATGTTTACAAGCCTGGTTTGAAAGCAGTGAGAATTCGGTATAGGGAAATACACGTTAGTGATATTCGATTTTTTGGCGTTCCTGTTAAAAGATAGATGCATACCACCGGGAACTGTTTTGAGCAGAAAAATACGTGATTCTTTGCTATTGAAGCCTTTTGCAACATTAATGTATAGTCTGTTTCCTGGAAAAATCAGAAAACTTAATAATTAAATGAAAAATTACCGAAAAACAAATTTTTATATTTGACTTGATACAGAGCTTGAGAGTATCATTTCTCACACTTAGGTTTTGTTTCAAGTCTATATTTTCAAAATTATCTTGAAACCTAATTTAGTAACGTGTATTTCCCTATACCAATTCTAGCTGATTTCAAACCAATCTTGCGATTACTAACGTTGGTTGCGACGTCATCAAACTCCGATACTCACGGTATAATAACGAAACTCTAGGTGTTCGTAATCAGTCTTGGAATACGGTACACACCGAATGTTGCTGTTCATCACGTTCGTATCAGCCCGCAGGCAACAGCCTCAACTTTAAAACAAGGAACTACTTTCACTTTGTCGTTAACCAGCTTCACTGGGCGCATGCCAGTCAGTGTGCCCATTGAAATACATGAATGGCACGGGGCAGCGAAATCTTTCAAATGTTTATTTCAAAAGTGCTTCTTTGCTGTGAACAGTCTGTACTCGAGTGTAGTCGGTTCCGGGGAGCCGAGACGATGCGAAGGCGTGACGTGGCGTGGCGTGACGAGCGACTTGCGCCGCTGTTGCGCGCATGCGCGGCGGCCATGTTTGCTGAGTCAGCGCCGCGGGGGTTTGACTTTGTGAAGGACGTGGCGAGGCGCGGGCCGGCCGCGCGTGACGTCACGCGGCGCGCATGGCAACGACTGCCCATTCACGCCGCGTCACTCCGCGCATGCGCCTCCGCCCTGCCACGCCAGCCAGTCTGCATCCGCGTGCGCCAGCGTGCACAGAATACATTGAGTATAGACCGTTCACGGTAAAGTGACGCACTTTTGTGGCCCTAGTTACTTTTTCCTTTCAGCCATTTCGTATCCTTTAACCACCTTTTAAAATAAATTTTTCCATGTAAGTAATAAACAAAGTGTGTGTATTCCACCGCACTCGGAAGTTAACGTCCAAGGCTAAAATAAAACATATTTATTGACTATTATTCCAAATGAGAGTGCTTTCAAAAGTGCTTACTTTACCTTGAATAGCATATATACGAGTCTATTCCCCGTTTCTTTACACTTTTTGAATCAAACCTTTGAAAAATCTTCCATTGATTGACGTGTTTGGTTGCCCCCTCCATATGGCACACATCCATCACAAGCGTTTTATACTTCTTTTTGATTGAATCAAACTTGTACTTATAATTTATGTGTAAATACACATATATATGCATATATTTAATTTATATCTAAAATGAATAGAAACAGGGAGGAAATAGCTGTGCTGGTAATGTCTAGTATGAAATAGTTTTCATGCAAACTATTATTATTATAATTTGGTGAGTGCGCATGAAAGCGGCGCGTTGTCTCTTTGATTTAATATTTTAGACTGGTTTGCATGAGGCGGAGGAATATCCTGGAAGTAGAACTTTAGCAGGGTTTCAGAAAAGTTGGAAGTAACAATGAAAGAACTACTGTATATAATCTCTGCCACGAAGGCCAATTCTTGACAATTCTAAGGTAGCGCCAGTGTTTTTGTTTTGATTACATATCCATTAACCTTAACTGTTCTGACACACGAAAACCATGCTGTATATGTTAATTTTGTAAATCTGACACAAAATTATATTTGACAAATGCTGTCCAATTAAGAGAATATTATTGTTACGTGTTACTGGTCTGCGTCTGACCTTGGTCCGCCCCGCGCGAGCGGGCGGAAGAGAAGGACACAATAGAGATAATCGGGGTGGCAAGTCAATGGGATGTTTGAATGACAGTCGAGCTATAATCCTACCAGCATTTTGAATTATGGAGGTATTCTGCCGCGATAACCCTTTGTCGGCCCTCCCGCTCCTGACCTTCGGCGGATAGGATTTCTGCGTTTATCTGAAGAATGCTCTGGATTACTGACCTCGTTCTCTCAGCGTGACTCGGGGTGCGTTGAACCTTTCAGATGGTCAGGGCGACTGATATAAAAGTGTGACAGGCCTCCAGGCTGAGGAGTTGTTGTTGAATGGATTAGTGGTTGCAGCATCGAGCGAAGGGCGACGAGCGAGAAGTGTGCGACGAGATAAGTGTCCAGCGGGAGGAAGGGGTGTGACTGCGAGCATCAGAGCAGTGAAGAGTGCGACTGCAGGCTGGACTAATTGGACTGGATGCGTGACTGAAAGACATTACAAATGATAGCAACAGATAGACTGAACGTGTGTTAGTGATGAGTATGAGTTTATTGACAACCAAACCGAGACATAATGAAGGACTTTAATTAGAGAATAAACATACATTAAATATTGCGCTCACTGTGAAATAAAAAGAGTAATAGTGGAGAAACATAATTTAATGCTGTAAATAATCGCCGTGTGAATAAATTAAAAATCAAATTTAGTTATTTAATTTTTATTAAGACCTCCATCCCTCACGAACTCGGATACGTCGCTCGGGCGTCTTTGTAACACTGGCGTCAGAAGTGGGATGGAGGCATTTAATTGTGTGTTAAGTTAGACAGTAGGCAAGTAATTAGTGATAGTTAAAGAAATTTAATTTATTGTAGTAGTTGTTGGCCGAGATAACCAAGACTGTTTTGTACAACCATGGCAGTGAATGTTAACTATAAAAATATCTGCAGAACTGGAAGTACTGCGAGAATTAATTGAGGGCTTAGGTAGCCAAGTGAGCGCAAGTGTTAATACTCTCGATGGCAAAATTAACAGTGTAAAAGTGAGTGTGAATGAAACTGTAAATACCCAGATTAATTCTGTAATAGTAACTGTAAATACTGTAAATGAAAATGTAAACAGGAAAATTGACTCTGTAAAAAGGCATTAGCGAGTTAGTGAACACGAGAATCGACAGTGTTAATGAAATAGTGAACAGTATCAATGGAAGAATGGACAGTGTAAATGAAAGGATGGGTAGTATCGAGAACGAAATGAAACAGAAGATCAGTGCAGTAGAGAGGCAGTTGGAGGAATTTCTTCAGCAGCAGAAATATACTATAACATCATCGCCAGCCGAGAAAAGGGGAGAGGCAGTGCAAGACGAAACCAACACAGCAACCTCGGAGGAGAGCAAGAGGATCTGCGGCATTGTTGTCGTGCAGCCAGAAGTGAGGAAGGGGGTTTCAATTAAGCCCGCCCTATACGACGGCCAGACTTCTTGTTGGGAGTACTAACACTGGTTTGAAATAGTTGCCACTCTAAATGACTAGACAAACGAACAGCGGCTTACTACCTCGCGGCTGTACTGAGAGACCCCGCACCGAGCATACCACAATCTCTTCCAGAGCGACATGGACTGGAGTACCCCACGCTGGTGTCCGCCTTGGAGTTACGTTTTGGCGACCGGTACCTGCGACATGCCCACCACGCACAGCTGCGAAGCCGCACCCAGCGACCAGGGAAGCCACTGCAGGAGCTATAGCAAGGCATTGTGCGGCTCTCCCACCTATCTCTGGAAGGGTGCCCCGAAGAGACGCGCAACATCATCGCAGTCAGCTTGTTCATCGATGCCATCGTCGACACGAGGTACGGCGAGCAGTACGTATGGCTGCACCTCGCAACATGCAGGACGCCCTGGTCCGAGAAATGGAGGTGAAGTCGGCAAGACAGAGTGTTGCACCCCGTCGTCCAGTATGAGCAGTGATGCTGAATTAAGACGACGACGGCATCAAGAAGACACTGAAGGAGTTGCAGATGGCCGTGAAGGACACCACTTCCAGGGTCCCTTCTATAGAGCTTCGCCGCCCCCCACCCAAACAGCCTGAGTGTTGTTTATGTGTACAGTCGGGGCACCTGATATCCTTACTGCCCACAACAGCAGCAACAGAAGCAGCAGCGAGAAAAGAAGCAACGAGAGGCAGGTGAGAATACAGAACATTCGGAAAACTTGTGAACACCGAACTTGAGGGGCGAAGGGGCACCAATGTTATTACATACACATTCGGTGAAACAAGATTGGGATGCAATACTGGTGCTCTTTGCCAGATGGTCGTCGACACTGGGGTGACCATAGCAGTAGTAAGACCAGACATCCTCGGGTCTTCGCTCTAGCGATCGCCCGACGACAGTATGGTATGCTGCCATTTGACTACAGTTACAAGTGAGACCACACCAGTTATCGGTAGGAGAAAAGTGATCTTGAGGCTTGGTGACTGTAGCATACAGAACAATGTTTACATAGCAAAACTAGAGGATGAATGTATTTTGGGGCTTGATGTACTATGTAGGCTGGGGTGCTGTATCGATACTCGACTTGGTGTGCTACCAGTAGGCAGTACAGAGTTGGTGGTGTCAACACTGCATGATTTGTCCTCCCCAGTTAGCTGCTCAGTAGTATGTGGTCAACCTACTGTGCTGTCCGCTTCTAGTGAAATTATCATTAAAGGCAGATGTCAAGGAATGTTTTTAAGATGTTTGGGTTTCATTGAGCTAGCAGAAAAGATTGGCGTCCTGCCAGGTAAAGTCGTTCTAGCAAGTACTTTGGTTTCTTTTAATTCTGACAATTTTCCAGTTAGAATAATAAATTTGTCCGATAGTGCCATTCCTTTTGAGTAGGGGGCTTTGATATATGTTAGCAAGCGGATCACACAGGTACTTCCAAATGACCCAGAAGATTCTATGGTAGAACAAGTAGAATATTCTCTACCAGATGTACTGGATGAACTTCTAGTACGAACATGAGAAAATCTTAACTGGCACCAGGAGAAGGCTGTCTCTGAATTACTGCAGAGAAATATGGATGCCTTCTCATGTGGACCAAATAACCTTGGAAGGACTAAAGTGACCTGCCATCACATTGATACAGGAGATGCCAGGTCCATAAAGCAGCAACCAAGACGATTGCCACTAGCTTCGCATGAGGCATTTGAGGGAATTCTGAAGGAAATAAGGAGTTAGATGTGATAGAACAATCAGTTAATCCATGGTCGTCACCCATTGTACTTGTTAAGAAGAAAGATGGCTCCCTCAGGTTTTGTGTAGATTATCGCCAACTTAATAATGTGACAAAGAAAGACTCTTATTCGCTTCCAAGGATAGATGACACATTAAACAGCCTAGCAGGTTCACAATGATTCTCTGCTTTGGGCATGAAGAGTGGGTACTGGCAGTGCGAGGTGGCTCCTACGACCAAGAGAAGACTTCATTTTGTGTCCAAGGGAAAGGAACTTGGCAGTTCAAAGTTATGCCTTTTGGGCTATGTAATGCCCCTGCTACCTTCGAATGCCTGGTGTAAAAAGTTTTGCCTTTAGATATTTGTCAGGTTTATCTAGATGGCATTGTTGTGGCAGGAAGGACATTTGAAGAGCAACTATTACCCTTAGACTCTGTGTTCCGGAAAGTGGCGACAGCCAACTTGGAACTAGTTTCTAGGAATTGCCACCTGTCCAAAATAAAATAAATTTCTTGGCCGACACCAACTGAAAAAACTGAAATGTGGAGTTTTCTGGGTTTATGTGCCTATTACCGTAGATTTGTACCTGGGTTCGCCATGATCGCCAAGCCACTACACGAGCTGTCTGAGGTGAAAAGGAGATTTCATTGGACCACTGAGTGTGAAAATGCTTTTAATAAACAAAAGAAAATTCTGACATCTCCACCAGTCATGGGTTTCCCGAAAATTGAGGGTGTATTTATTTTGGACAATGATGCTAGTGATGTAGGCATTGAATCTTTGTTATCTCAGGTTCAAGATGGAAAGGAAAGACCACTTGAGTTCTTCAGTAGGGTATTGCATAAGTCTGAGAGAAATTACTGTGTTACATGCAGGGAGCTCTTGGCCATGGTGAAGGCAATCTCACACTTCCACCTCTACCTTTATGACAGATATTTTATTCTAAGAACCGACTATGCTTCATTACACTCGCTACTAAATTTTAAGAACCCCGAAGATCTAATAGCCCAGTGAATACAGTATCTTCAAGAATATGACCTTGAAATACAGCACAGATCTGGACATCATCTCAGCAATGCAGATGCACTATTTAGGAGGCCATGTGATCCATTCTGTCGTCATTGCGAACGCCAGGAAGAAAAGAGTGGTGAATCGCTGAAGGTATGGGGAACAAGAATGCAAGGTTATTTATCTTGTAATGGGGTATCTACATGGAGTGATGAGGATATTAGGAAAGATCAGCTGAATGATCCCACTTTGCAGCCATTACTAAAGTGGAAAAAAACTGTCTGTCGGCCAAAATGGGAAGATATATCTAGTCTGAGCGCAGCAGTCGAAGCATACTGGGCACAATGGAATTCGCTCGTACAGAGAGAATGGTGTACTTTACAGAAACTGGGAAAGCAATGATGGAAAAAACACACGTTTACAATTGATCCTTCCAGAATGCAGGGTTCCAGAAGTCTTAAAGGAACTGCATAATGCGGCAGCCAGTGGACACCTGGGTGTTAATAAAACCCTTGAGAGAGTCAGACTGAGATTCTACTGGCTTCATTGTCGGGAGGATGTTGAGAAGTGGTGTTGAATGTGCGACACCTGCACCGCGAGGAAGGGCCCGAGAACCAGAGGAATGTTGCAAACATTGCGGCGTATAAATAATACTTTAAAGTACGATTTCGTTTATAACTTCAGAGCAGATATGGTATCGTATAAACAATGATATTTATTCTGTTAAAAAAGTGCTTCGTTGAAACCTCACACTGGCGGTTGAAAAACGCTCGAGCAATTAGAGTGGATGCGAAAACCGCTGTGCATTTACTCACCTGTAGTGCTCAGTGAGGTTGATCTTGAAGGTTTGGTTGTTGATGGCCTCGGCGGGTGGGGGTCGTGGCTGCGACCACTTAACGCAGGTTGTTGTTCATGCATGTGTGTGTGTAAGGGTCGGCATGAATGGGTGAGGCTGAATACTCGACCTAATATATGTACCCGTCGTTTCTTAACTGCCACAAGAAATTTAAGACTGTGTTCGAAATAACCATTTGGTGTGTTAGTATTTTAGTATTTGGTAGCGTTCGATTCGGAAGTCGTCGATAGTCACTTGTTCAGCAGTGGTTGCGATTTGGTACTTTAGTAAGTTTCGTTACATATGCTTATCACAATTAAATGCTTATTGAAAACTTTACACTAATCGCTGACAACCTCAATGTCAAAAGTTTTTTTGGGTANGAATCAACCACCATATATCCTTCCTGGTTATGCCCCTGATCCTCAGCCTACGGCTGGTACACGCTTGCTGAAAGAAAATATTTATTAGTGGTTTCAAAATTTATTTGGTTAATACTTTCCAAGGCGAAATTTTGCTGCCGGTAAAAACCAAATTGTGGTGCATAATATCACGTATCCTATTGGCAATTACTAAAGCCATTTAGTGGTCACTGACACATAGGTTTATCGAAAGAAAAAAATGTTTATTGGCTGCCGCCAAGTATTTTGTCGTCCAGAGTAAAACCGTTAGCTGCGACTGCAAACCTACACGTGTTATATTCTGCGCATTCACGATTGGCGTGTTGGAACTGGCCGCCTTCTGTCTGGTCACGACGCCATATTTGTTAGTGTTTGCCTCTTTGCATCAGGTCACGAACTAATTAATGAGGAATATTCTTAAGAATTTAGGGATTGGTTACATAATTCCTTTATTCCAACACACTGAATGTACTGCTTACCACACAAGTCCTTTTGTGGTTTCTACTAATGGCGAAAGAATTTTGTGACTTCCAACAAGAAGTTTTGGTCACCACAAAGCTCTTTTTCAGTGCTGTTTAAACGTAGAATTTAAGTACATCTGTACGCAGGCTTACCACGAAGCGTTTGGAGACCAAGGTTCACGCCTGATTCACGCGTATGTCCTACAAGCTTACCCAGCTGAGCGGACAGAACCTTCGTATAGTCCATTCACGGCTACTTCACACTTTTCTTAAGCCCTGCTGAAGTTATACTTCTAGGATATCCCTCCGCCTCGTGCAAACAAAGTCTAGAAAATTACACTAACGGGACAACGCACCGCATTCGTGCGCATTCAGTGTAATAATAATTACCAACGCGCCTTATTTTCTCTCTGGTTTTATTCGCATTAATTATAAATGAAATATTATAATTTATAGGTCAATTATAAGTAAAGGTTTAATTCAACAAAAATATGATTCTTTAATGTTAACACAAGTATAAAACGCTTGTGGTGTATTACATATTCAGGAAACAACCAAACACGCCATACATGGGGTGATTTTAACGAAGGTTTGTTTCAAAAAAGTGCTAGGAAACCGGTAATAGACAATACAAGTCGAGGTGAACAAGAATGTCATCACCTTCTTGTTCGAGAAAGATGCCCGTGTGAAAATATTCTAATTCTCTTGCAGAAGTTCGGTCGCTGCTACTCGAAAATACGACAGAAGTCTCCTTTTATGACTTCTCTGCTGATTATTTTACGTGGCGTAGAGTGACGTCAACGGCGTCGCGTCATTTTTATTTCCGTCAGCAAGCACATGCAGCGGAAAGAAAAAAAAAAGGAGGAGGGGGGGACAGTTAAACCCTGTGTACACAGCGTGATTTACAAGTCTGACAACGACCTTGCCGCGCGCGCTTACGAAGGAAGAGTCAGTAGCCAAACACTTGCGGAACATGCTTCGTAATAAAATTTTATTTTTACGCGATTGCATCAGCGCCCAATCCTGCTGGTGCAATACCTTTGCCACCTGCTCTAGAGGTTTTTTTTTTTCCTTCGATTAATTGAACACTTTTGAATGTCCCACGTGGCTTCTCTTTTCAGTAAGTTGTTTAACACTACTCTACGTATAAAAATTAGCATTTCTGTTTCCACTGACGTAAGACCCTACCATTGTGTTAATGTTGTAGTGCAAACATTTAAAAAAAAATTAAGTTGTAATTAAAAAAAAAATATTACATATTACTTGGACTCGAACTATATTAATAGGCGAAGATAGGTTAGTGTAGACTCGGCATTGTTCGTTCCCGAAACCCGAAACTATTGGAAATAAAGAAACTTTCCGTAATTTTCATTTACGGATTCAGCTCCGTTTTTCGTCATTACGGATTGTTTCCGTGAATATACGAAAATTTTTAACAGTGATGTTGCAGCCTAGTGAAGCCGTTTTGGTCGCGTGTGTGGCTGGAGTTCGCGGAATAAGCAGATGTTTCACCTCTGTATTCTTAAGTACTCTGTGCTACCGCCATGTGTTCTGTTCACTTGTCCATACAGAGAGATCATTAGGTGTACCGATGAATGGTTGTCAATGCCCCGCTGTGTTCAACTGTGTGGCCATATTTACGTACACCAATAAAAACAGCGAACCGGATCAATAGTGTTACTATCATTTTATCAAACTCACTCACGTATTTAACGGTTAAGTGGTGTTTTTTACTCCATTAGTAATTTTCAAGGAGCTGATTTTTTCTCGTGCTCATTTTTTATTGACTATATAAATGCATGTGGTTTTAAAAGCCAAGGAAAATTAATTATAATCCATTCACAGTTACTTCCAAATTTTCTGAAGTTCTGCGTTCAGGATATTCCTCCGCCTCATACAAGCAAATCTTAACTATGAAGTGTAGAAAAATACACAATAAAGACAACGCGCCGCATTCAATCGCACTCAGTGTAATAATATTCTGCATAAGAACTATTTCTTACTTGACGTTACCAGAACATCTATTTTTTCCGTGTTTTTATTCATACTAATTATGAATAAATTATAATAATTTATTGGTAAAGTATATAGGCAAATGCCCAATTTAACCAGGAATTAGATACTTTTATGTTAACAGAAATATAAAAATCTTGTGATGAGTGATACATCTGTTAAACAAACGTGTTTGCATACATGGGGTCATTTTTAAAAGGTTTAATTAAAAAAAGTGTGAAGAAACCGGGAATAGACTGTCAGTGATTTCCCGTGTGGTAGCTTATACGCAGGCCCTCGTAACTCGAATATAAGTAAACGTTTAAATTAACCAAAAATAACGTATTTTTAACTTCAACAGAAGTATAAAACGCTTGTGATAGATGGCATATGTAGGAAGGAACCAAACACATCATACGTGGGGTGATTTTTCAAAGATTAGATTCAAAAAAAGTGTGAAGAAACCGCTGATAGACCGTATACGAGTATAGAAAGTGTTTAGGGGCCACGTAGCCGCTGCATGGGAGGCGCTGATGTTGATAGGCTGGCGACGGGCGCCGACGCATGTGAGCGACCCTCCTATAAACAATAAGGTTCATCTACCTCGGCGTCTTCGCCGCTGCCACGTGGTCTATCCCCTGCTT
>NQII01000821.1:483038-508858 GCA_002778355.1 Clitarchus hookeri | reverse complement strand
GGTACTGCTGTGCCGTATGGCGATATGTGGATCACGGAGCAATGTCCCTGGAATATCGCAACTGCTATGTGGTACAACGATGTAGAGCAATGCACCGCTTATTGCGATATTAACGATTGGCGATATGCGGTATTTGCGAATCAATATTACCTATATTTGCGATATCAATATCTACATATTTAAAAGTTAAAGTTCGCATTTCTGTATGTATGTATGTATGTATGTATGTATGTCTAAGTATGTAAGTAGACCTATGTTTGTTCTCTATACAATTCCACACCGTTTGACGTATCTGAACCAAATTTGGCAAGGATGTATTTTAGTACCCAACTTAAAGTACTGTGTAGGCCAACATAGGCTTCGGCCCCCCATTGTGATCAAAACTTCCAAAACCCCTAAAACCGAGTCGTATATCTCAATTCTACACAGTTCGGCATAATTGGGTCAAAATTGGCAGGGATGCCCTTCAATGCCCAACTTAAATTACTGTGTAGGTCAAAATGGTATCTGAGACCCTTAAAAAGCGGTCGTGTATCTCACATTGCCCTCTTACACCCGGGGAACAACGGGTTGTTCTGCTAGTGCGCTATATTTGCCACATATCGCCATCAGTTATCAGTACTCTCTGGGAGCGGTTTACTTCATCGATGCCGATATGGTCAACATGTTTCGAAACGATATAGAATAGTGGTCATCGTACAGACCTACCAGCCGGCTGTCGCTCGCTGATACAACCACGCCCAGTGGCGGCTCGCGGACTGTTGCGAGTTAGGCTGGTGCTTGCTCACTGCTGTACATCGTCGGGCTCACCAGTGGCGTGTGGCGAAGTGTTGCGAGGTTGGCTGGTGCTCGCTCACTACTGTACATCGTCGGGCTCGCCAGTGGCGTGTGGCGAAGTGTTGCGATGTAGGCTGGTGTTTGCTCACTGCTGTACATCGTCGGGCTCACCAGTGGCGTGTGGCGAAGTGTTGCGAGGTAGGCTGGTGTTTGCTCAATGCTGTACACACTCGCCGCACCCAGCAGGAATCGGTAACCAGAATGTAACCGAATTTACTGCGGCCACTCACGAGAGAGCGGCGGGCCCCAAATTTTATGGAAACGCATAGTAAATATACGGAAACGCAATCCGTAATGACGAAAAAAACGGAGTTAAGTCGGTTAATACAAAATACTGAAAGTCTCCGTGTTTCCTATAGCTTCGGGTTTCGTGGATGAACAATGCCGAGTGTACGCGAAACTTTCTTCGCTACTATAACCAGAAAATTATCGTTCCTGCGGCAGTTAGGATGTTCTAGCCACTAAGAATTATTCTTCGAAACATTAAAAAGTAGCATCAGGCTCCTGTAAAATTCAGAAACACTTATAATACACTAATTTTTAATAGAAACTGAAAATGTTGCTTATGTGACTTTTAGAAAAACCTAAGTTATACCACCCACGCTAGGTAAGAGTCGTAGGTGAATGGTTGGAGTCGTGCACTGGTAATTTTTCGACTGTTTCAAATCTTGCTCAAGTAAAAATTATTTTAACTTTTTTAAATATATTTTTTATACACATTAGAACACCCACATAACTAAAATTAAAGACTTTTTCATTATCTCTTTTTTATTTTGAATGAGAAGTACAGAAAACTAACTAGGAAATTAACGGAGACTTTCCGTAAATTAACGGAGACTTTCCGTGAATTCACGGAAAGCTTTGTGAAATTTACGGAAATTCCGTCTTTGAAAATCAACGTGTCCGTAATTTTACTGAGAGTTTACGGACACCTCNAGCTTTGTGAAATTTACGGAAAGCTTTGTGAAATTTACGGAAATTCCGTCTTTGAAAATCAACGTGTCCGTAATTTTACTGAAGTTTACGGACACCTCTGGATAAATTTTTACCAGCATTTTCCCGTAAAACTAAGGAAATATATTTTTTTAACAGTGTACGGAAACTCGCTACCACCAGAAAGCCGCGAGGCACCCTCNCGGACACCTCTGGATAAATTTTTACCAGCATTTTCCCGTAAAACTAAGGAAATATATTTTTTTAACAGTGTACGGAAACTCGCTACCACCAGAAAGCCGCGAGGCACCCTCACACTCGCTACCTGACTTCAGCTGCAAAACTGTGACATGCAATCTTGGAAATAACAAGATACAGGGAAGAGCAAACGGCAGTATACCTTGCAACCGTTGCACAGCCGCCACTATGTACATCTACATCACAGAGCAGATAAGTGCACAGATACGAAATGACGCAGCGGTTCTTTTGACGTGGACGTAAACATTTTCAGATTGACTGTGCGAAGCTTTGGGAACGTGTGTTGTGTCTGACTGGCCANTCTTTTGACGTGGACGTAAACATTTTCAGATTGACTGTGCGAAGCTTTGGGAACGTGTGTTGTGTCTGACTGGCCACTTCATGCTGCGGAAGGTTCCTTATTGGCTGGCCGCTTGTCAGACGCCAGCCGAACGTCCGACGTCTAGTATGCATGGAAATCTTTCTACACATTCCAAATTAACGTTTCGTAAAATATGTTATAATTTATGTGTATTATAACAAAATTAATGANAAATCTTTCTACACATTCCAAATTAACGTTTCGTAAAATATGTTATAATTTATGTGTATTATAACAAAATTAATGATCGCAACTAGTGTCCAAAGAATTATTTGTTAAAAAAATTCAGAAATGTTTCACAGTGCACGAAAGTGGATCCGAAGTAAGTGTTTTTAGGAATACACCTAGTCCTGAAAGACTTGCGCGAAAAGCAGGTGCCACTATGAATGACTAGTCACTAGGGATGGGAGAATTCCGTGACTTCATTTGAGGGCAAGCTGTACTTTAAACACATGTACATTTGAGCTGCTCGTGCAATTGGCCCACCGTTCATTAGACACGCCCTGAGTGATTCTGAACCAATAACAAACGTGCAAGTACGCGAGGACGGACTCCCGTGACAACAGGCCTGAAGTTAAAATGGCTACGCGTTGGGGCAGCATCCAATGGAGAGAGAGCGGAGGTCTGAGTGTGCAACCACAGTGGAGTCTAGCCTGCGGTTTACTGAACCCGTAGGATTCCCCCAGCCGTACCAATCACGTTCGAATTCGTCTCCTTTCATCATCGAGTCTCGGCAACAATTCGTTCAGCGAGCGGGAGCCCTTGTGTTGCTGTCCCGGCTTGGAACGGTTGGCAGGGTAGTTAGAAGTGTGTTAGCGCGGTGTGACGGGCCGGGTACCGAGTCACGGTGTGTTCGTCTACGGCGGAGCGCGTGCCCGCGATACCGCTGCACTTTCTACTTCGTGACCGGGGAACTAGCAGCTGGTTCCCGTGCTTGTTTTCCTGTTGCCGTCCACCGCGGTAAGCAGCCTCAGTGGCGACTACAGTGACCAGCGGAGGTGACTGCGAGCATCGGTACAGTGGAGAGCGAGACTGACGGCCGGGATTACTTAACTAGATGCGCCAGTGACAGATATTTGGAATGAAGGCAATGGACAGATTAAATATAATGAGTGAGAATTATGTGACCAATGTAGAGACAGTGATAAGTAGGGCCACCTGTTTTTCGCGAAAATATTTGTGCGCAGGATAGACATGAACATTCTACGTGCACACAAGCCGGTATCCTTTGGCTATTGGCTGGGTGTCTGTGTGAGGATACATTCTCTATTTGACTGGGCCCATTAGAATTTAGATACTCCGGCACTGAAATTCCATGATTGGCTGGCAGACACCTCAGACGTGTGAGAGCTCAAGTCATCGAACCACGGAATGGTTTCTGAACTAACGTGTTTCCCAGTACAAGTCGTGGAATATTTTCGCGGAAAACACGTGGCACTAGTGATAATGTCTATCTCAAATCTAATTAAAGTCCTTAAGTATTGCTTTTGCATAGAATAACAAAAGTAATAGTGAAAAACTTCACCATTAAAAATAATTACTGCATATTTAAAAAAAAAAANTTTTGCATAGAATAACAAAAGTAATAGTGAAAAACTTCACCATTAAAAATAATTACTGCATATTTAAAAAAAAAAAGTGTATACTATGTTAACATAGCACGCGTAATTTCCCTCTTAAGATATTGTAGCATGTTTGATTTNAAAAAAAAAAAAGTGTATACTATGTTAACATAGCACGCGTAATTTCCCTCTTAAGATATTGTAGCATGTTTGATTTTCATATTTCGTATAAGCGGCCTTCACGTATGTTTATTCCGTCGCGTATATTCTCGAATATATGCATAACACTGGTCGTAAAGTCGTGTTTCACCTTCATGGTTACGGTTTATATCCTCTCAAATGTACGAGTATATGTAATATGAGATATGTGTGAGAAAGCGACGCGTCAATAATATTGCCCTATTGCCCAGAAAACACAAGCCAGTCAAAATATGGAGAAAAAAAATAACAGCAGACGAAGTAATACACATTGCCATCAACATAAAGAAGTGAGAATTTGTAGTTTGCTTTGTGTTATAACGTTGGCAGTACCGCAGAATCTATTTCGGCTTGTTTCGGCAAACATGTACAGTACACTCGTTATACTGTTGGGTTTCAACTCTCTACTTATATGCTCACTGGGGCGTGTTTAGTAAGCTGTAATCTAGTTTCAAACATAAAAGAAATGAACAAGTGTTTGAAACATAGACTAAAGATGAGGTAGACCGATTTTCCGTCTTCTGCGCATGTACCCAACATTGGCCTACTCCAAAGAAACACAACAAACTGTTAGTCACATGGCCAGCAATATTATGAACGTGTTTGTTTATGTTTTAATTTTTGAATGACAAGCACTGTTATATTAATAAAATACCTTTACCAATTTGAATTTAATCAAACTGCATTACAGATTGGTTAGCGGAAGTATAACAACATCTCAAATCCACTCCACGCCGTCTTTGCTAGTCGTGTTGGCAGAGCAGTTCAGTATTGGGACACGAAGACTAGTTGTGCGCAGCCAACGAGATCGGTCTACCTCATCTGTAGTCTATGCTTTGAAGTTTAGCTTGTCCTAAATATGAGTTCGCGAAATTTCCCAGTCCCTCACAGATAAGGCAATATCCCGCGTCGTGTTGGTTGGCTAGCGGCCAGTGGCCTTGTGGTTCCATGCCGACAGTTTGTACAGCGCTGTCGGCAGTTAGTTCCTCGGCGCAGCTCAAGTGGCGCTATATCAGGACCTGGGCAAGTGGGGCGTGCACGGGAGATGGATGTATATGTCCGCCGGCGTGCGTCAGAGGGCGGCAAGGCTGTCGCAGCCCGCGGCGGAGGAAGGTCAGCCGTCATTGGGCGGGTCACGGGCCAAGTGGGATGACTGTCTGGGAGGCCTCCGCTCATCGCGCCCCATCGCAGGAGATTCTTTTATGGAAGTCTGCCGAAGTTCTCGTTAGCTCTCCGGTTGCGATCATATTCTCGGTATTCCGAAACTTGCTATGGACCCTGGCTCCTCCAGTGAGTTCCTCTCTGGGGAATAAAAGCGGCGTGTCATCCGTGCTGTTGCTGGTTTCAAAGGGTCGATGCTCGCTTATGAAACGACGGTGGTTTGGTCAGTCCAGTAAGAGGGACCGTTCACGAAGAGCGTTCGTAGAGGTTGGAGGTAGGCCTCTGCCCCATCAAGGTGGCGCGTACGGGTTCAATCCCGTGCGTTACTGTCGACAGGTGAGGTGGTATCCACGCCTGCTTACCGCATTCAACTGCATGTGATAAGCTCAAGTTTGAAAACAAATGCATTGATATGGGCATGGGAAGCGATTATGCCTGTCCGGTACGACACAGCAGAAGAAGCTCTGGAGCTAATGAAAGGTGACTATACGTGGCAGTTGGAATGTCTGGGAAATTACGTGTGCTGGTACGCTGTGCGTGCTGTTGTGTTGATATATCTGGAAGGTAATTCTCCTGGATAACCGTAAGGGATCAAGCGCAGGAGGAAAATATACCAGGACGCTGAACCAAGTTCAGGTTACGCGGACTCTGTCTCCAAGGTGGAGCAGATCCCGAAAAGTGTTGATGCAGTGAGAAGCACACTGCTCCACTGACCTTTGACAGATATTAGGGGAGGGGGTACAAGCTCAAAGGGTGGTTCACCCCGGCTGGATCGTGTGAGCGTCTGAGCGCGAGGGTCTCAGAAATGTGGAAGTATATTGAAGGTGCACGAGTGCGTCACACTTATGGGTTTAGGTATGGCCAACGGTTGTCATCCTGAGACTATCCGCAGTGATGGGGCTTATCTCGATCCTCCTAATTGGCAGGTGCTTGGGTGACGTTAAACGGATACATCCGTCATAGACACCTGCGAGTCGCCCTGAAAATTCGACGTTATTGCTGATGAGTAGAGGCCCGGAAAATTTCCCGAATTCATTTTAAGGACAAGTTTAACTTAGCCGCATGTACCACGGAGTTTCGCTTCTATTTGTACACAGCTTGTTAGATACGCTCCGGACGACTTTTGACCAATAACGAACCTGTAGGGAATACAAGGACCTAATTCCGTGCTACCTGATCAGTGGTTAAACTGGAACATTAGTCAATGAACGACTAACTGAGGCGCAAGTACATAAAGGATTGTGGAGTCTAGCTTGTAGCCGAATGAATCCGCAAAATTTCCGTGTCTCTACTGGTGAGTATAGACCAGAGAATTTCGCGAGTTCAAGCGGTACTAGGCCAGACTTTAAACATGTATACTTTCCTTTTGCTTTTGTGATTGGGTTGCCTGTTTCCTGTTGAGCCACGTGTTTTCCGCGAAACGATTTACACGCAGGCTAGACCTCAAAATACTATGTGCACGCTTCCAACTATCGTTCTTTTATTGCTCAGTGTCTTTAGGCGAAGATTTTTTTTTTATTAAGCTGAGCCAATCAGAGTTGATTTACTCCGACACTGAACGTCTGTGATTGGCTGATAAACAGCTAAGAGGCGAGACATTTAAAACCATTCAATCTGGAAAGAGGATCCGAATTTAAGTGTTTTGGAATACAACTAGTCGTGAAATCGTTTGGCGAAAAACAGGTGTGGCCCCTAGAATTAGTTATATTGGTTTCCTGATAGTAACTAAGATTCGGAAAAAGTGCTTGCAATCAAGCTACCCACATGCCTTCGTACTGCTATAGCCGCAAACACAAATATGTAAAAACGCTTAATTATGTAATAAGCATTTTTCCATTAGATTTTTTTTTTTCGTGGGGAAAAAAATATTGGGCCTATGTTTTAGTAGCCTTAGTAAAAACCTGAACCATTGGTATGGACTGGAAAATTTCTAAATTCATTTTAGGACAAGCTATACTTCAACACGTGTGTTTCTGTAATGTTTTCAATTGGATCACAATTTATTAGGCACGCCCAGGTGAACTCTGAGCCAATAACAAACCTGCAAGGAGACGAGCACCGAATCCCGTGCCGCCTGGTCTGAGGTAAAACTGACTACACACTGGGGCAGCAGCCAATCAATACAAAGCTGAGGCTTGAAAATTCATAGAATCGTGGAGTATTTATTGCCTACAGGCACTGTCCTATATGGCCATTGCGCTTCCCCAAATCAAAATCTCCGCTACACCACTGCCATCCGCTCCCGGCGTTCACAAGTATTCTCAAGGAGCGAGAGTGTCATCGCCACGCAAACACTCGTCACGACCCGGAGATGCCGTGATGGCCCGCCGACGACGTGACGAAAATACTGACATCCCCAGGAGCTGCTTCCATAACGCAAGAGGCAGGGGGTGTTTTGGCAGAGATGCGGGGCACGTGTTCGGCTTTGTCGTTTGTCCCCACGCAACTCTAAAAGCGCGCGTCTTCTGAATGCATGCCGAAGATCGCGCGACCAGACCCAATGATGGCGTCTCACTAAAGTGTTTAAGGGGCCGCGGTGGTGTAGTGGTCAGACTACTCACCTCCCAGCTTAGGCGAACCGGGTTGGATTCCCGACGGGGTAGCTCGAGGATTTTCGCAAGTGGGAATCGTACCGGACGATGCCGCTGGTCGGCGGGTTTTCCCGCTCTTGCATTCCGGCGCTGCTCCATACTGACCTCGCATTACACGCATCGGCTCTCAACGTCTCGATGTTAAAAGTCGCCCAAATCTCTCCACTACAGTATTGTTTTTGCACTAACCAGATGGGATTATTAACGCTTTGAGGACGACACACATTTAGAGGCACTGAAGGCAAGGTTGGAGTGAGCTGCCTTTGTTATCCACTGCAGCAATATCGTTTGTTTTGGTCTCTGTGTTTCCTCTTACCTTCGTCCTATTGGTCCCGGCTACACCGGACGCTTACTATACTCTGCAACGTTTATTATTGGCTGGCCGTCGGCCAATGGAGTTGCGCGTTGACTGTGCACCAATTAATGTGTCGAACTAGAAAGTTGACAATTTGTGGAGTGGAGTTGAGTGGAGTGGAGTGGAGTGGAGTGGAGTGGAGTGGAGTGGAGTGGAGAGATTTTCTGTGGCTCTTAACATCGAGGTCTTGAGAGCCGATGAGGGTGGAGCGAGGCGAGTATGGAGCAGCGGCGGAATGTAAGGTCGGGGGAAACGGGAGATCCTCGATAAAACCCGCCGACCAGCGGCATCATCCGGCACGAATCCTACGTGCAAAAATCTGGGGAGCGACCCCGTCGGGAATTGAACCCTGTTCGTCTAGTAGGGAGGCGAGTATTCTAACCACTACATCACCGCGGCCCCGTTGACTAGTGTTAATTTTTTTTACTTAGATTCCGATAAAGTTCAGAGAAACAGAAAAACTATAAAAGTGTAAGTTTGGTCTTTAAGAGCAAAGAAATTTCCATACAAAGGTAACCACGAGTGTGTACGTGCATACTCCTCCATACTTACACGGTTAAATTAGCGCTTTCGGTTACACACTATTTTCTGATTGCAGGCGTTGCCCCCAAACCTCCAGCGCTCCTGGGCACGTTCACAGTATGCCCATTTACAAAATCAGGGCCTGACCGCGCTTGTACCGATGCACATTCGCACGAGACAGCGATATTGCCTCAATTGCCAGCAATATGGGGAGACGTCATTCGCCAATCAGCGCCTGTAGACGAGCTTGCCGGACGCCAGCCGAACAAAAAAAGAACCATTCCACAGCACGGCGTTGCTGGTCAGACATTAAGGGCACTGCCTGCAGGCTGGCAGCTGCATAATTTATATAGGAAATCCCACGTTAAGGAAATTTCCCCTCAGTGCGTTAAATTTAAAGATAGGCGTGTCAAACAAATTCCCTACGAGCGTATATTTTCAGTATAGATAGATAGCATGTACTTTTTTCTAAAATTACTAATTTTAAAAATTCCTTGCAAACAGACTATACATGTTATGGAAACATTTCCACTGTACGGAACTTCTCCTAAAAAAATTCGTGAAGAATACAAGTTGTTTGAAACTCCTATATGTAAAATTAACGCACTGAGGCGAAATTTCCTTAACATGGGATTTAATATTTAAATTTCGCAGCTGCCAGCCGGTAGGCAGGGTTCTTAAGGCCCCTGCTTAGTGTGGGACCAACCTAGTGTAAAGGTGGGAATTGGAATTAGAAATTGCTTATTAACGTCCCCCGGTGTTGTGCCGGAAGACTTATCAGGGGACGGCTTACAAATTATCTTATGATCTCACTTAAACTAACACCCATACCTTATCTAGCATTCGAACCCAGAACCTCCCGTGTAAAGGTGAGTTTTTTGCATGGTTAGCGGGAAGTATCCTTGCCATCTTGGATTTATAGGATGTTCGCGGTAAAGTGAGCACTTTTGAAAGCCCTTTAATTTGGAATAATTGTCAATAAATATATTTATTTTATTTAGCCTTAGACGTTAACTTCTAAGCGCGGTATAATATACACACTGTTTAAAAAGGTGGTTAAAGGAGAAAAAAATGTCTGAAAGGAAAAAGTAACAAGGGCTTCAAAAGCGCTCCCTTTACCGTGAACAGCCTATACGGAATGCGCCGGAATGCAAGGGCGGGGGAAACGGGAGACCCCCGGGAAAACCAGCCGACCAGTGGCATCGCCCGGCACAATTCCCAAGTATGAAAATCCGGGAGTGACCTCGCCGGAAATCGAACCCAGTTCGCCTAGGTGGGAGGCGATCGCTCTAGCCGCCGCACCACCTCGGCCCCAACATAGCAAAAGATTAATCGTGCAAGACGCAGTATGTTAATGAATTTAGTGCTCTCAGTAGATACTCCAGCAGCCTAATTTTAGTTTGAATTGGTAAAATGGTAACAAAAACATGCCTTCGTTCACTTGTGACTGCTGAAAATGATTCTTGCTTGCAAAATATTTCGGGACTCTATAAGAGCTAACTGATATGTAATATTTAAGTTTAATGTTCAAGATTTTTATTTTTAGTTTGGCGGACAAAATAGGTTTTCAATGTATGTACATATTTAATGCAAATAATAAGTTATTCATGCATTCCAAGTAGGGTTCAAATTGGTTAGTAGTTCTTAAGATGTACTGTAAAGGGTCTTTTTATCTTTCCAATTTGAACTTTATTTTTAAAAAAAATGGCCTGACCAGTGAGACTTTTATTTAAATTTTGTATTTTCTCAGAAGTCACTGCCAGCGTACCAAATTTTGTTTAAATAGTGTCTAATGGGTCAACACAAAATATTCATAAAACTGCCATTTGAAGGTGTGTCTAATTTTTTCTAACTGTGTACACTATCACGTTAGGTAACCTACCATGGAAAATATTTATTATATGTCGAAGGTGGCTGGAATCGGTTGAGCATTCGGGGATTTGATGTAGATTATTGTTTCAAGTAACACAATCTTACAAAATAGTCTACATAAAGATATGTTGTAGCTTAATTAATGTTAGCTTTAGGTATTATCAGCTTAACTATTTTGGTTTAATTAGTTGGTTTGGCACACTTGTCATAAATATTTACAAAGAAGCCATTTTGAATGTGCCTGATGCAACTAAATCATGTAATTTTAAGTGGCGTATAGCATCACTACTTATATGGCAAATTTGACAGTAACTGTTTGAGTTATACTATAAATATTGTGTAAAAGCATTATTTTTCATGTAGCTACGTCCCAAAATGGGAGAACACTAGGGATTCAAGTCGACAAATTCCATCTTGACATTGCGAATATTGAAAATGCAATATTTTGTTCAAATCGGCGGAACAGTTCGTGAGAAATATCACAGCACCAATAATTATAATTAGTAGCTGCCATTTTGAAAAATAAATTATCCGGTACGGAATCAACTACGGAAGTAAGCTATCCTTACTGCGTCTTATAAGTTGATCGAGTCAGGTATAATTCAGTGGATAGTTTCAAAAGTTTCAGGTGAGTACGCGCGCGCACACACAAGCACACGCAGATACATACTCTTAGTCAAGACACGCACACACGGACTGGAAGGTTATCACACAAGCGTATCTCTCGCCGACCTCCATAGCCTAGTTGGTTACACACCGACTTACGGCGCGAGGAATTGTATGTGAATCTTGGGCAAGGCACCGGTGTCTTTGTGTTTGCCTTGAATTTTAAATGAATGACTACGAATTTTCGACACTTCCTGGATTGGATGTTACGTTGTTTGGCGCTGAAATCACATTCTGGCTGTACGTTTCTCAAGGCCATTTGCCCCAAAGTAATAATAATGATAAAAGCCTCTCTTTCCTTGGGAATGTAGGCTAAAAATGGAGGGGAACAAATACAGTTCCTGCAACTACTAAAGTTTTGCAACAAATTCTCGGGAACAGGAACTTTTTGTAGTATATAAAAATCGTGGTTAGTCTACGGACTCTATTCGAAGGTTGCATTAATGTTTTTTTTGTAATACTTATTAGGTGATTATCTTTATATTTCTGTGTTACACAACAATTTTTGTTCACGTTTATAATTTTGCAAAATTTTATCTACGCGGTTTTGTTAGATTAAAAGAATTTTAATATGTTTTCCAATATTTTTAGTTTCTTTCGTATCTTCATTTTTTGTTAATAATTTACACCAATTTTTTTAGGAATCATGGCTAGTTTCAGGTTTTTTTCAGTTTCGAGTTTTTCTGTTGAATTTTTGAGATTTCTAATGATTTTCTAATGTTTCCAGGGATATTCCGAGGGTTTTTTTTCTTCGTGATTTACTGCAATTTTCTGCGATTTTTAGGGATTCTTAGTAATTTTTGAGTGATTTTTTCCATCTTGTACACCGATTTTCTTAGGTTGTTACCCCCTCGGTTGCAGTGCAGTAGTAGAAGGCCTGGGTGTAAAAAAATATTGTTCTTGGAATAGCTGAATAATTAACTACGTTAAGAGATTTTCTTGTCGTCCCATTTCACGTGAGTGATACATTAACACTTTATCATAATCGAGAGCCAAGAGTTACGCGTTTGGATGAGACATGCAATGGCCCAAACTCGGTCGAGCAAACAAACTCATCAGTCGATTGTTCTCTCCGATGAAAATCGGCTATCCTCAGACTGACGAAGACGATATTTCTAGCAACGTTCGCGTCACTATAACACAACTTAAAATCGGTGCTCGTGATTTTTTTTGTCGGTCTCTAGTATACGGCAAGATTTACAATGATCGGACTGGGCATTCGTACAATCTAATTTTCCTTACCATGCTTGCCTTATACACTATATGCATTGCGTGTATTTTTTCTTTCTTTCAAAACCATTGTTTTAATTGTTGTTTGTTATATGTAATATTAAAATAAAAGTTATGTTTAACATTATGTACAAATTTCTGTATAATTGTTGGATCGTATATGATGATATATATATAGTTAAGGGTTAATATTATATTACTATACTGGAATCGCAGTTAATTAGAAGCATGAAAATAATTACTTACTCGATTGGTTATTTCTTGTGAATCGAAATATGTCATAGGTGTCTTGTGATTAAGTTCATGTTTTACAGTCTAAAGCTGTCGGCATAAAATAAAATAACTATATTTTGTCTTTATACAAAAGGTAGTGGAGCCCACATTAAAAGTCGGAAGCTTCACGAAATGATCCATAACTGAAAAATACAAAGTTGTAGTGAAAAACAAAATGTTAAAGCACACAATTTCGCAAGCCGAGTCGTATAACCAGTACTTTAAAGCCGATGCTATGATGTCTTAATGTTCTTGTTTCAAACTGAAGCTGGAATTTAATGGTATTATAATAGGCGTATTTCAAAAGTGTTAGATTAACAGCAAATGAGTTATCGCAGCCTGGCGTAGGCACCATTGGTTGCATGACCGGAGTGCAATATTGCAGAAGTGCCGAATTAACGTAGTCTTGGAACGGGATCCGTCACGTTCATGAATCGTGCCCATGTTCTGATGAGAGTTATCAACAATCCTCGCGAGTTCTTGATAAAGCATACACTGTCACTAAAGGCGATAGAGCATGAGTAGTTATAAATAGTATGCTCCTCTGCGGCAAGCGATTGGGGATGTGGATGAGCCGGCCGCCATATTGTATGACGTCACGTGGAAACCACCTGCTCTGTAATTCCTCACTAGCAGTGGCCATCTCGGATTTCCTTTTTTCCCTTTTTTCCCTCCTACTCTATCATTTCACCTCGGCACTTCATGCTCTTGCATTCCTTTTCTGTTTCATCCCGCGCTGTCATTCCCATGTTAATTTTTTCTCGCGTTCTGTTATTCCTTCCTGCCTCTCGTCCGTTCTATCCCTTGGGGTTTTTCTCATATTCCTCCCGCTCGCTCTCTCTCTCTCTCTTCTCCCACATTCTATCCCTTTGGGTTTACTTATATTCCTCCCGGTCACCTTTATTTTTCTCACGTTCTCTCATTACTTCCTGCCTCTCGTCTGTTCTATCTATTGGGAGGGTTTCCTCATATTGTTCCCGGTCTCTCTCTCGCCTCCCACATCCTATCACTTAGGGTTTTTTTCATATTACTTCCGGTATTCTTTATTTTCTAATGCTCTCTCATTCCTTCCTGACTCACATGTGTTATATCNCATTAGCTTCTCTCTCTTGTCTCCACCCCTCTCTTGCTTTTTGCGTCCGCCATCACCGCCGACTTAGTTTGCTGTAGGCGGCCATTTTTAATTACCTCACCCACCACCAGAGTTTCTGAAGTTCGACAGGTAGCGGCTAGGAGCGCTGGTATCGGCGCGGCCATTTTGTGTGTTAGTTTACTAGTTGTCCACAGAGGCGCGCTAGCATCGGGGAGCGGAGTTCAAGTAGCTGCCGTCAGGAGCGCTGGGAATTTTTTTTAGTTGTTTGCGAAGCATTAAGATATTAAATAATGTGCATACTCATATCGGCCTACGCACTATGTAGGAACACGCGCATCCACCTGCCTGCTGCGGGCTGCGGAGCCATTGCATGGTCATGAGAAGAAATATTTTAAATACTCGCATCGTCATTCAGAAAGAAATTAAATACATAGAAATTCGGCAAGGTCACGTCTCTACATAAACGTTTTTATATTTAACTTTTACACATATAGGGTGGGTGAGGGAATTAAAGATTGCCGCCTACAGCGTCCGACTGGCACCTGGAATTAAAGATGACCGCCTTTTACTGTTGCAACTAGATCACAGTTCATTAAACATACCTTGGCTCATACTGAGCCAGCAGTAGTAAACCTGCCAGAGAACAAGAACCAATCAAACGCCCTACTAACTGGTCAAGGGCAAAACTTACCAGGGCAGTAGCAAATGAACAAACAGTGCACAGCACAAGTCAGTATCATTATTAATTCATGACTGTGGTTTTTGGATCCCTTCAATCCCGCAAAGCCATTACATTTTGCACAAGTTGTTAGGAGCCTCCCAATTCTCTCTACTATTCTCAAATACCACTAAATGGCTTTAGTTCTTGCAAAGCCATGTGTTGGCTCATACCACAATCTGTTTTTAGAAGCAGAAAAGTNTACCACTAAATGGCTTTAGTTCTTGCAAAGCCATGTGTTGGCTCATACCACAATCTGTTTTTAGAAGCAGAAAAGTGTCGCCTTCGGAATCATCACACTGAGAAAAAATGTGGTTGTAGGAACCATCTAAGACTGTTAAATAGGGACAGCCATCTGGTGGAGTGTAGGTGCCATATGAATATTGTNATGGTTGTAGGAACCATCTAAGACTGTTAAATAGGGACAGCCATCTGGTGGAGTGTAGGTGCCATATGAATATTGTTAGCATACATAGGAACACCAACAGAACTGTTTGTTGTATTCCTGCCTGCGATTGTAGTTGCTACTGAACATATACTGTAGTTGTTACAGCAGAACACTCCAACTGGACAACTTCAACAATGTTTGGATTTTACTCACAACAGTCAGTGTTGTAATGACTTGACAGAATATGCTGTCGTTTTTGCGACCCTTAGACCTGATTACTAAACTGTTCAATACTATCAATAGAACATTCTGTTGGGTTATTACAGTACTGATTGTTGTGGGAACAATATATATATATATATATATATATATATATATANTACTTTCATTTTGATGGAGATAGCACAATTAACTTGTATATTATTAGTACGTTTATATCGTCAGTCGAAACCATAGTTTAAAATTACCGACTTACGAAAGCAAGGTTTTGCTGAAATGTTTATACCAGTAACAGAAGAAACTCGCTTGGTTCTTGGAAACGTGTGTTTGTAGTATTTGCCGGAAATATTTGCAGGTGCAATATATATATATATATATATATATAGTAGAGGTTTTTCTGTTGAAGGTACTATCTGTTCTGTAGTAGAAATACAGTGCTCTTATGTAGCAACCATATCAGCAAACATAATCACAGACAGGAATACAACAGTTCTGTTGGTATTACTACCTATGTTAACAATATTCAAATGGTACCTGAAACTCATCAGATGGCTGTCCCTATTTTAACAGTTTAGATGGTTCCTACAACCCTATTTTTTTTTCCCCAAATGTGTGGACAGGTGGAGTAATACAAGCTGCCGCCTTGGAACGGGTAGAGTATAAATGTAGACAGTGTTTTATCGCGTACATGTCGCAGTACGTGTTTTTTTCCCAGTGTTCCATGCACACTTCTGGGTCATTGCTATCGTCGCTGGCTGTCGTACGTTTGACAAAACTACTTCCTCGTCTGACTGGCCCATTGCGATTTCGGCTCCGCTGATAGTGAACGTCCGTGGCTTGTCTGTGATCACTTACGCTTTATCAAGAACGCGTCAGACCCGTTGCAAACCAGCAACGAAATCTTGGAATTTTGTAAAATATCTCGGCCCGAAATATTTTCACGATGAACCGCTTCCTCTAGAGTTGAGTTAAGAGATTTATGAGGCTCTTAACAACGAGGTCTTGAGAGCCGATGAGGGTGAAATGAGGTGAGGATGGAGCAGCGCCGGAATGCAAGGCCGGGGGAAGCGGGAGATCCCCGAGAAAACCCGCTGATCAGCGGAATCGTCAAGCACGATTCTCACATGCGAAAATATGGGATTGACCCAGCCGGGGATTGCACCTGGTTCGCCTTGATGGGAGGCGAGCAGGCTAACCGCTCAGCCACCGCGGTCTCCCCTTCTCTAAAGACTCCATCATTTCGCATTACAGTTCAGTAAGAGTTAGGAATGAAAGAAGCATATGCTAGTTTCACTTTTGTCTTTGGACCCTGGCATATCCGTAGGGACAGGAAAATTTCGCGTTTTAAACATTCTGTAGACTATCAATTTTCGAGCCTTAGCTTTCTGTTCAATGGCTGCTGCCTCAGTGTGTAGCCAGTTTTTCTTCATATCAGGTGGCACGGGATTCGGTCCTTCTCTCCTTGCAGGTCTGTTATTGGCTCAGAGTTCACCTGGTCGTGTCTAATAAACTGTGATTCACTGGCAAACATTCCAGAAACACACGTGTTGAAGTCTAACTTGTCCTAGAATTAATTCGCAAGATTTTACAGTCCATACACATTACACACTCTTTGCAGGACTTGAGGCAATATTTAAAAAAACACAAAATAGGTAATTACACAGAAGCCAAACGACGTGTCGGTTTCTTTCATGTGAGCGTGCTAGGTCGTTTGCTGCAGGAGAGTCTATAAATTTGCCTTGTGTCTGATTGGCTATTTGCTTACTGTGAAATATTGCCAGTTAGTTGCATCGTCGTATGGCAGGTTCTTGTCCAAGAACTGACTGGCAAATGACGTTCCGCCTTACTGTTGATAAGCTTGGCCATTTGGCTAACACGTGCGGTTGGAGTCCACGATACAAACAATTTTGCTTCTGCGTGCATAGGTATTCTATACGCCTGTTGCACGGATGTCGGATCGCCAACCTGTCAAATGTGAGGTTGTGTATTTGAGACACGCCAGGCGTTGAGCGTGTACGGCATTTCGCCCACGACGTAACTCACAATCACAGCAGCGAACCGACTAAGTCATGGTTCGGAGCCCACCATAGGTAGCAGTCCGCGTAGCATTTATCCTTTACACTCATAACCCAGTAAGACCCAGTAAAATGTTACCATGGGAACAGGCCTGAAAATTAGCCGGAATGCAAGGGCGGAGGATACGGGAGATCCCCGAGAAAATACGCCGACCAGCGGCATTATCCGGCACGACTCCCTCGAGTGAAAATCCGGAAGCGAGCCCGCCGGGAATCGAACCCGGTTCCCCTTGGTGGACGGCGAGTGCTCTACCCGCTGCTCCACCACAGCCCCAGTGTATGTGACCGAACGTGTTAGTGTGTGAGTTAAAGGGTCGATGAAAACGTAGGTAGGAATCGCGGCTGCGAAAACAGGCGGAATGTGTGGAATGGAATCGTAAAGATGAGTTTCTCTCGGTGAAACCGAGTTTCTTGGATTCGCCTTGTTGGTAGCAGGAAATGTGTAAACTGAAGAGGAGAAAATGCAGCAGCCTCCGTCTTCGTTAACCGCCACGTCCTACGAACCACGGATGACTGACAAGTTCCGAGATTAACGGACTGATCCACATCCTACGTGCCTCAACTCGCAGCAAATGTTTTACTCTTCTATGTACAAGTGGTGAAAATAAACTTAATGTTCAGTCATATAAGCCATGTTCAATTTTCTATTTATGTGTCATATCTTTCTTTTGAATCAGATAACTGAATATTTCTTATTACAGCACGTTTACATCTTACAAATGCCTTAAAATGTAGTCGCCACATTTTATCAACGCGTTGTGTGGCAACTGTGAAGCGGCACAAATTTATTGATAATTGAAAAACGGCGTTGCACTAATTACGTCTTAATTACTTGACCAAAAGTTCAGTCCATGGATGAATCTTAGTAACTATTAAGCGAGCAAGTAAACAAGGACCGAATATCGTGCTTCGTGCTGTCGAGTAAAACTGGCTACTCAATACAGACAGGTAAACGCTGTTCGCGATAAAGTGAGCACTTTTGAAATCAACCTTGGAAAAAAGTCACTGCCCCTGCCTGCATTTAATTTAACGGGCGCACTGAGTGACATGTGCTCAGTAAAGTTGGCCATGGTGGATGGAAAGTAGTTCCATATCTTAACGTCGAATAACCATTTGTTACAACTTGAATACTTAAATCGAAGTGTAAAGTGGGCAGATTTGTAAATATTTACTTATCTAATAATTTCACAGTTTCACTCGACCGACGCATGGTTAAAGTGATAAGGCTCATAGCAATGTTAATTGTACATAAGGCGGAAGAACACACAAGGTTAATACAAGCAGATTTTAAGCAGGGTTTTCAAAAGCGCTCATTTTACCGTGAACAGCTTACAGCTACTAAGCTTGAGTATACAAAATAAAAATGACTGTGGAGGTCTATCCTGCAGGACGTTGAACCCGCAAAATTCTTCCGTCGTTTGTTGTAACACTGTCGTGCTGGCTAGTGCATTAAGTCATTTACTCCTTCGCTGTTGCCGAAGTCAGAACCCATTCTCATGTTCTACTCGACCGCTCGGAATTAAGACACCTGAGTGCTAAACTCTTACTATTGGTTCTGAGTCCTGGAGGGTGTATCGAATGAGCGGATGTACAAAGACACGACGCGAAGCGATGCCTGCCCTTTAACTGAATCATAACGCCAAATTATAAAGTATTTTGTAATAACTATAAACACAATGTAACCTGTGAAAATAATTTATTTTGGTTTATTGCAATGTGTGTAAGCAGTTAACACTTTTAAAAGTGCTGCCAACTTAATATTTCCTGAATTTAACTGTGTTGTATGGAGTTCGCCGTTAACATTACGACACCCGCATTACCTGAAGAAATGTACGAACAAATATTACTTCATCAGCAGTTTTCATAAGGTTCTCTGCAACGTGATATTACGCCAGCGACACTCGTAGTGTGAATTACTCAAATCAACACTATGTATTGTATATTATTCCACGTATAGTCTATTCGTTGTTACTTCCAACTTTCCTCAAGCCCTGCTAAAGTTCTGCTTCCAGGATATCCCTACATCTCATGCAATCAAATCTAGAAAATTACACCAAAGGGACAAAGTGATAACGCATCGCATTCATGCGCATTCAACTTAATAATATTATACATGAGAACTATTTCTTACTAGGTATTACCTACACACATATTTTCTCTCTGGTTTTATTCCTATTTATTAGAAACGAAATAATATAATTTAACTATAAAATATGATTAAAAGTTCAATTTAACCAAAAACAAGTCACTATTACGTTAACACAAGTACAAAATGCTTGCCATGCATGACATATTTAGGAAACAACCAAATGTCATACACACCTCAGGTATATAGGCTTGACAACATTCAGCTGTCGCAGTAATTCATCTGCAGTGAGGGTTATGTCAAAGTATTCGAAAGCCGTTGCACACTTGTTGCTATGGCCTGGCGTGACCCTGTGGTGTAAAACGTGACATGCTGGTCACAAACATTAATTATTTGTTTTAATTCCTCCTCGAGTGGCCGTATACTGTCTGCTGAAAACGAAACCAAATCACTTCATAGGAATAAAATTAAAGAAACCGTCATGTCTGATAAGCATTTCGTACATTTCTTCTGTCACTATTACCTTAATCGTACGTTATAATGATTCGTTAAAAGCAGCACGAATGTATTGACGCTTCAAAATCGTTATTTCATTAATACAGCACGCATTTATAATTTTTCCGGGTACAAAAAACCGTAAGTGTTCGACAATGATTACCATAGAATTGCACTTCTCCCGGATAGCTGCCACCTGAACGAGAGCGAATGTGATTTTGGTCTACGAGTGAAAGTGACCTTCATTTCCCCATCTTCGTCCTCGCAAAAACAGAGACCGCTCGAGATGGCCCCATTTCATGTTTAAGCAGATCACACGCGTCATTAGTCATGAATGCTGGTGAGAGCTGTAGCGATATATTTTAACAAAGCTGTGCTCAGTGGCGCAGATCCTTGTCCTAATTAGTAATATCACAGAATAATCAAGAACGTAGAACAAAAAATCCCGTTTATATCATGAGCTCCAGCAAAGTAACGTCACTGGCAAGTAACATTTCGGAACGCCGTTTGCCTTTAGGAGAAGCTATACTTCAAACACGTGTTCACAAATTTGTGTTATATTTCAAATTAGACGCGCCCAGGTGAACTCGTGAGCCAATAACAACATTGCAAGAAGACAAGCACCGAATGAAAATTGTGCACGTATCTTTCGCCAAGAACATGTGGCCCTGCTAACCAGACACGAGGCCCACTTCCGGATTCTTGCGCAGCCAATCAAAGACTGGTTACGCCCACATTTAAGGAACCGCCACGCAATTTCGTCTCAGCTTAATTATGCATTCTGTGGCTCTGGCACATACACATACACACACAGCGATAGAACCATCCTCTTAGCCGTGAGGCCTTCCGGATTTTGTTTGTAAATATTGTATTATATTCTTGTTATCTTTTCGTATAATTGAACAATTTATATTATTTTATCTCTTTAAGCTTTATCCTCACTGCCATGGAACGTTGCACAAACGTAAAAATTATTATAAAAACTTTAATAAAATCAAATTCTAATCGTTTGGCACATTGGGANTTATTCATATTAATTTTTAAGTGCATTATTATAATTTATAGGCAAAACGTAAGTAAAGTTCAATTTAACAAAAAAATTAGATAATTCGATTTTATTAGAAGTATAAAACGCTTGTGGTACCCGAGATAATTAGGGAACAACGAAACCCCTCATACATGGGGTGATTTTTCAAATGTTTGATTCAAAAAGTGCGAAGAAACCGCGAATAGACTATACATCCCCTTCAGACCCACTTTATTTACGGTTTCAGGTGTTAAAAAAAATTATGATGCGTGCTGTACTCAAGTCGTTGTCGCAGCCAATGAGCTGTAGGCTACATGTTCGACTACAGTTATGTGGACCAATTATGACCTAGACCAGTAAGACGGTTTGCGAATCATTTACCCACAGGTAAGATCATTGGTCACTGAGCTTCGCAGTGTACAGTACAGACCACAAATTACTTACACGTGCGAATGTACACGATTGTGTACACTGAAGCTGAATGAGTTAAAGTGCACCGTTGTCTTTATTTTTACACGATAAAATGNGATTGTGTACACTGAAGCTGAATGAGTTAAAGTGCACCGTTGTCTTTATTTTTACACGATAAAATGATAGCGTCACCGCTGAGGATCTCAAGAGGCCTTTAACCGATGTAAAGACTGCACACCAGTTCAGTACCTTGCGCATAGAGTCGATCAGGCATGTGATGCTGGTGCCTAGGCCGCCCTTAGCGCTCGCCATATTCTAGAAGACATCAGACACGCAAAATACGTCTAGCCAGGCGGCCTTTCCAGACGTCTATTAATTTGTTTTTTTACCCCTTTGCTGACACGAGTAAATTCTATCCGTGTTATACTGATGTTGATTCTGTGCTTTATTAATTATCATAACCAGAGAAAAATCGTGCTTGAAGCTAGATGAAAATGGCCCGAATCACTGAGAAATCACATCTGTAGCCAGGCAGGGTTTNCTTCATTTCCCCATCTTCGTCCTCGCAAAAACAGAGACCGCTCGAGATGGCCCCATTTCATGTTTAAGCAGATCACACGCGTCATTAGTCATGAATGCTGGTGAGAGCTGTAGCGATATATTTTAACAAGGCTGTGCTCAGTGGCGCAGATCCTTGTCCTAATTAGTAATATCACAGAATAATCAAGAACGTAGAACAAAAAATCCCGTTTATATCATGAGCTCCAGCAAAGTAACGTCACTGGCGNGAACAAAAAATCCCGTTTATATCATGAGCTCCAGCAAAGTAACGTCACTGGCGAGTAACATTTCGGAACGCCGTTTGCCTTTAGGAGAAGCTATACTTCAAACACGTGTTCACAAATTTGTGTTATATTTCAAATTAGACGCGCCCAGGTGAACTCGTGAGCCAATAACAACATTGCAAGAAGACAAGCACCGAATGAAAATTGTGCACGTATCTTTCGCCAAGAACATGTGGCCCTGCTAACCAGACACGAGGCCCACTTCCGGATTCTTGCGCAGCCAATCAAAGACTGGTTACGCCCACATTTAAGGAACCGCCACGCAATTTCGTCTCAGCTTAATTATGCATTCTGTGGCTCTGGCACATACACATAGACACACCGCGATAGAACCATCCTCTTAGCCGTGAGGCCTTCCGGATTTTGTTTGTAAATATTGTATTATATTCTTGTTATCTTTTCGTATAATTGAACAATTTATATTATTTTATTTCTTTAAGCTTTATCCTCACTGTCAAGGAACGTTGCACAAACGTAAAAATTATTATAAAAACTTTAATAAAATCAAATTCTAATCGTTTGGCACATTGGGAATCTCCAGGGTGGGAGCAGTGACTATTGGCCCGGCAAAGCCGGTTTACACGGGGAGCCACGGGAAGGCTGTCACTCGACCTGCGCTCCCACCCATACAATCACAAAGCACTTAGCACTTTAAGACAAATTAAACACAATTAATTAAAAAATATAGTTTAAAATTTCATTTATACATCGACAATTTAAAAACTATAGTACACAAAATAAAACACCACATAACCATTGAGAAACAGTTTTAATATTTACATTTTATATCAAAACAATTTCAACTCATACAATTTTATTAAAAATATCCAAAAGATATAGAGTAAAACATTCAATATAAAACATATGATTATTACATTCATACACAGAGACGAAATATCGTGGCGGTTCCTTTGATGTGGGCGTACCCATCGTCTCATTGGCTGCATGAGATTATGGAAACAGGCCTTGTGTCTGATGGGCTACTGCGTGGCTGCCCAATAGGCTCGTAGATCACCAGCCGATGATTGGCGAACGGCGTTCCAACATTCGTCTGGCAGGAGACGCCTACTTGCTGTCGTGTGCGGCCGTTCCGCCTCTGTATTGTCAAGTCCTCTGCGGCCGTGGAGAGTGAACGGGCGACGCGAAGTCCTCGTGGCAAGTGTGCAGCAGGTGACATCACCGCCGCTCCAGCAGGAAATAGCGCTGCTTGTCAGCCAGCCTTCAGAAAGCTGAGTTGTAGCCTGGTATCGGCGAGCACTGCACGCTCTTGCAACGTTGCGTCACGCCGCTTCTTTTGCACGAGTGCCTCCCTGTCCGTTGCCGTGCCAACTTGAAAATAACCCTCGCAGCCACACGCCCGCCGGGTTTCTGTGTGCCTAACCTTGTTCCTCCGTCTGTTGATTATAACCCTTCCCGTTCTTCTCAAGGTCCCAAACAGCGTGCAGAGGTTTCAGCCGTATACAGTCCCGTTCACGGTTACCTCCAACTTTTCTGAAGACCTGCTAAAGTTGTACTTCCGGGCTATTCCTCAACCTCATGCAAACATATCTTAACAAAGTCTGGAAAACCACACCAAAGAGACAAAGCACAGTATTGGTGCGCTCTCGGTTTAATACTATTTTGCATGAGAACTAATTTTACTAACAATGACCAACAAATGGATTTTTTTGGTGTTCTTATTCATATTAATTTTTAAGTGCATTATTATAATTTATAGGCAAAACGTAAGTAAAGTTCAATTTAACAAAAAAAACTAGATAATTCGATTTTATCAGAACTATAAAACGCTTGTGGTACCTTAGATAATTAGGGAACAACGAAACACCTCATACATGGGGTGATTTTTCAAATGTTTGATTCAAAAAGTGTGAAGAAACCGCGAATAGACTATACATCCCCTTCAGACCCACTTTATTTACGGTTTCAGGTGTTAAAAAAATTATGATGCGTGCTGTACTCAAGTCGACACAACACTTGTTTCGTTGTCGCAGCCAATGAGCTGTAGGCTACATGTTCGACTACAGTTATGTGGACCAATTATGACCTAGACCAGTAAGATGGTTTGCGAATCATTTACCCACAGGTAAGATCATTGGTCATAGAGCTTCGCAGTGTGCAGTACAGACCAAAAATTACTTACACGTGCGTAATGTACACGATTGTGTACACTGAAGCTGAATGAGTTAAAGTGCACCGTTGTCTTTATTTTTACACGATAAAATGATAGCGTCACGCTGAGGATCTCAAGAGGCCTTTAGCCGATGTAAAGACTGAACACCAGTTTAGTACCTTGCGCATAGAGTCGATGAGGCATGCGATGCTGGTGCCTGGGTCGCCCTTAGCGCTCGTCCTATTCTAGACATCAGACACGCAAAATACGTCTAGCCAGGCGGCCTTTCCAGACGTCTATTAATTTGTTTTTTTACCCCTTTGCTGACACGAGTAAATTCTATCGGTGTTATACTGATATTGATTCTGTGCTTTATTAATTATATCTTAACCAAAGAAAAATCGTGCTTGAAGCTAGATGAAAATGGCCCGAATCACTGAGAAATCACATCTGTAGCCAGGCAGGGTTTACAAATGACCCACAGGACGGAAAACAACATTGGGTATAGAGCGTTACTGTGCTGTACGTACAAGATTGTAGACATGGGTGTTGAATATATTAAGATGGCCAGCTTCCTACGCCATTTGTAGCTATACCCAGTCGCCAAAGAACAGAGAGTTACAACTAACATAACCTCTGGAAGTATTCCTGACCGAGAGTTTGAGTCTGATTTTGTTATTTTAGGCTTAGTTTTTTTCCCAGAAGATAATCGAAATCGTTTTTGCTTCTTATGGAATCATTTTTAAAGAGATCATGACCCTTGCATAACAGGTTTTTGCCAAAAACTCACCTTTAAATTACACACTCCTGATGACCTTTCGACTGGAACAACAGTGGCTTTTTTTTTCTTTCCTAACAGCAGCATTTATGACGAACGACTGCATGAATAGGCTGTTGACGGTAAACTGAGCACTTTTGAAAGCCCTGCTTTTAAGATCTACTTGTATGCACAGTGTGTGTCCTTCCACCATACGTAAAATTTACATTGACATGGACCTCATTGTTTATTCGTGCATCAGTCATGCAAATGTTCACCCAGCACTTCTAATTCAAAGTTAAGACATGGAACTACTTTCCCTCTGTCGTTACTAACTTGACTGGGCGCTTACCATACCAGTCCGTGTGCATGTTAACACTTTCAATTCCCGTGCCCACTACAGGAAAGGAAACCCATGAGAAGAGCTAGAATCATGGCCTAATGCTGTCAGTTTTTCACTGTGGGCAATGCGATTTGTGGTCATTTCAACAGCTTTGTTTTTTGAGTGGTCCTCCCAATGTTTCGTAGGGGTCGCGGTGGTGTAGTGGTCTAACTTCTACCTCCCACCTAGGCGAACCGTATTCCATTCCCGGCGGGCTCGCTCCCGAATTTTCACTCGTAGGAATCCCGCCGGACGATGCCGCAGGTCGGCGGGTTTTCTCGGGGATTTCCCATTTTCCTCCTTCCTTGCATTCCGGCTGATGCTCCATTCTAAGCTCTTTTCACCCTCATCGGCTCTCAAGACCAAATCTCCCAACTCAACTCTCTAAACAAAAT
>NQII01000821.1:465535-481807 GCA_002778355.1 Clitarchus hookeri | reverse complement strand
CATTATAGAGGTATGGGAATCACAGGGGTGCGGTGCAACTTTGAGACTACTCTTCTGATTGTGGACGAAAGTATTAACCCTTTAGTGAAACGGTAGAAAAGTGCCACATAATACATCTCAATACGCACACCAGATGTCACTAGAATTAAAAATTACGCCGTTAAGGCTATTGAGATGTTGGTGAATTGATTCTCAAACATGTGGGTAGTGAAAAGGCGCGCGATTTCGAAGGCCCCTTATAAGTAAAGATAACACAACATCGTCCCTATTCTGATTGGCCAGAGATATCACGCAGTGCAGAGACACGTAACACGTATCACGCAAAAGCTAGACATAACACAAGCTTCTCTATCACGTAAACGTTACGTGACGTGATCGTAATAGGTCTCTTTGAAACGCATTAGCCAAGGTGCAACCGGCTTACATGAACGTGTTATTCGTTACGTTTTACGCGAAGCGTGAAGTCATCGTAATCCCGGCCCAACAGTCACTAGTTGTATATCGGACAGATGAACCACTCAAGAGCTGTGGTCATCGCCGAACATCAACCCTACTACCAGCAATGTTGACGGCTCGGCACTGCAGACGTGAGTACGGAGGCCCCTGCGGGCGATGAGGCCAGAGCTAATTCCTCACCTTCTTTCCTCCCCTGGCCCCTTTCCACTGCATTCATCACACCTACGTGATGGCGTACCAAGACGGCGTCTACCCACGTGCTGCGAGGGGAAAACTCAGTTGTACGGATGCCGTGCTTATAAAGATGATGTAACCTACCAGACGTGGGGCACTGCAAGAGCTCTCATCGCACGGATATGTCTGCGTTATATTATAGTCCCTCTCTTTGCGTCCTTACGGTTCACCTTCCAAGTAGTTGCCTCCGCAGCTGTCCAATGAGGGAAGGATGGAGATGACTGTCCTAACGGAGGGATGCGCCTTATATTGGGCGCCAAGTTAACGTCCATCGATGGCACACGAAATATCCTTGCATAGCAACTGTCGTTGTTGGCTAAAACCCGACACGTCTATCGTGAGCAGCGTACTGAGATACGCTCGATCACAGCAGGACACTTCTAGCTGACACCCTATCTGAGACAGGGCTCTTCACAAAATGTGGAATGATTTCTTCACAAAAATCGGAAAGTGATCAGACAAACACGATAAGTGGCAAGAAGAGCAAAATTCCGAGGACCCACTAATGAGTATTGGGGTAAAGGCTTAAAAGTGTGAAGTCGGAACACTTCTGATTGGCGAGGACAGGTTTTTACTGAATGCCGTGTAAGGGCAAAAAGAAAAGTGAATAGCCCGAAGAGGGAAGAGGAGAAAGTGATGAACACTATCTTACTCATCGGAGTTCAGTTACATTGCAGGAGGATGTGAGGTGTGCCGGCCTTCGGGCCGTAAAAAATCTGACCAGATAACAAAGCCCGTGTGCCTTCAGTACTGTACCGAATTTTACCGAGAGGCCCTCAGCTCAGAAATTCCGTGATTCAACTCGAGTGCTTGCTACTTCGCTCTTGCTCTCCGTCCACTGCGTCAATCCCCCNCAGCTCAGAAATTCCGTGATTCAACTCGAGTGCTTGCTACTTCGCTCTTGCTCTCCGTCCACTGCGTCAATCCCCCCATTGCGAGTGAGTTTTCGCACCGTACATGCCCACTACCGCCAGTAGGTGTTGATCGGTCACCAGAGAGAACNCCCCCATTGCGAGTGAGTTTTCGCACCGTACATGCCCACTACCGCCAGTAGGTGTTGATCGGTCACCAGAGAGAACCTCTGTCGGGGCCAACTGGTCGTCCCGTGGTATACCTTAACTTCCCATGACCGTCATGAATAATCCACGAGTAAGGACACCGAATTTCGTGAAAAGATTTCCGCGCATGCTAGATTCCAATACTCCACGGCCGTACCAGCAGTTTTCGTTTGCTTATCGGCGGCGTGTCTCTGTGTGAAAACATTTTCCTACTCGGCTGGCCAATCATTGTGTAACTTCAATACTGTACGCATGTGATTCGCGCTCAGACACCTAAGACGCGTAACACGGAAACCATCCAATCACGAAAGTGCATCTGAGCTGAAGCGTTATGAAAGACAACTTGTCGTGAAATCTTTTCTCGAAAGTCGGGTGTCCCTATCCATGAGGTTAGATGGAGTAAAGCGATGGTGGAAGAAAGGACGAAGTGGAAACAGAGATAACCCTGAAAAAACAGCTTCTTCACTGTAGTGTCCACCACGCTCTCTCCACGCCAGGATGTGCCGGAAGATGCTGCTGGTCAGAGGGTTTTCTCAGAGATCTCCCTTTCCCCCCCGTTCTTTGGCGCTGCTCCAAACTCACCTCGCTTCACTCTTATCGGCTTTTAAGACCCCGATTTTGGCCGCCCAAACCTCTCCACACTCCACTTCACATTAGGAATCATGGCCCGGAAAACTTTCACATCCGCAGTAAACTCTAATCGAAATGGAAACCTCTTCACGAACCGGAGTTCATCATCCATACTCCAGGTCAAACAGTGGTTCCGACGTACCTGATTTGACTGAACGTGCATGCGGCCTCAGTAGTGTACTCTCGGCGTAATCTGCGGCTTAAGGGGATTTTTTTTAAAAGTACAACAAAAGTCGGTTGTTTGCGTCCGTTTCAGCTCATATCGGTAATACCGTAGCAGTTTTGCATAGTGGCGTACTAGGATTTGAAAAGGTTTAGGCGCTGGAAAACATTTTTCAGAGTTTTTGGCTGATTATACGCGAGTAAACACACATTTGGTTATGCTCTATATACACTTAATGTTTTGAAGTTACTTCATCATTCTCTCTCTCTCTTTCTCTTTCTCTCTCTTTTTCTCTCTCTCTCTCTTTCTCTCTCTGTGTCTTTCATGCAACTAGATGTTGATATGACACCCTCCCCCCATTTTTTTATTGTAAACGTTTTTTAGAAAAAAAAATTGTGTTCCTTTATATTATTTTATACAGTCCATTGTGCAGTACCTGCAAACTCATCTAATGCGGTGGGCAATATTCACTACTGGACTTCCTCATATCGTAAAAAGTGTGGTTCGTCGAATAATTGGGTAGACATGCATCGCCAGTCACGAGTAATAGTATTTACAGGTGGATAGGCGTGGTGTCAGACAACGGGTTTTGCTAGAACCCGAAATGTAAAGCGTCTGCATGCTGTCAAGCATTTAAAAACAACTAAAATCGCAAGAATTTGAATTTATGATATGTAACTGGGGAACGGGGATTGTTCNGGAAGGGGGGAAGGGGGGAGGCGCCGCAGCGGCCCGGCCAGAACCTCCGCCGGACTAGGTGACGTCACGACCACGTGGCGACTGGCGACAGACGCTGCCGCGCGCAGGGGTGCCCAACATCGCACCGCTCTCGCCCCTCACTGATTGTCTTCCCTTTCTCGTCGGCTCGCGACCAAGGAGGTTACGTTGTATGCACATCTGCTACTCGCAATCGCCGAATTTGTCCAGTGGTCGGAATTTTTTCCTACAATGCGTCGGGGATATTGATAAATTTCCGCAACGCATTCCGTGCAATTATTTCGGTCACTGAGCATTAGAAAATACCCACTACGCGTTGTGGCAGTTCCACTTTCCTCAATAGCAGAAACAGTATTGCTTTTCGCTTTGTGGTCACTGCAAATTAGCCACGACGTGATGTGTGTATCCTGGTTGTACACCCTACGCATTTATCCACGGTTAGGTTAGGTTAGGTTAGGTAAGGTTATGTTAGGTTAGTTTAGGGTAGGTTAGGTTATGTTCGCCTACATTAGTTTAAAATTCCCTTCGTGAACCCGAAAACAGTATAATTGTTAGGCGTGGGATCGATCCGAAGCCTTTACTAGTGCAGGAATGTCCACATTAGGGTATGTTTTTTGCCAGCCGTGGGCCGTGCAAATTCTGCAAGGTGGGTCACATGCGGCCCGCAAACTGTGTTTTGGATACTCACGCTTAGTATCTCTGCTGACAATACTTCCAATCGTAACGGAAACTTAATGAAAAAAAAAACCTGATCCTTCAAAAGACTTAAAAATATGCAACCAACGAGACACGACGCACACCGCTGTCCCTCTCTGTAGATCAAATACTGATTAATTTCCTTGATAGTGTGCGATTCAAAATGATTTTAAACTACGAGAAAAAAAATACGCGTTGCGTTTGGGGTTACAGAATAAGGAATGTAATTTCAATACAAAATAGAACAATTATGTTAAAATCTTAGCCGTAAAAATTACATTTGTTCGCATTTATATTAACAGTCGTAATTTAAAAAAAAATATGTTAAAATAAATTTATAGGATTTTTACAGTAAAACTGGTAACTTATATGTATGCAGTTAACTGTAAATATAATTTTTTTTTATCACTGTACATAAACAGAAATACTAAAATTAAATATACTTTATGTTATCCGTTGTTTTACTGTGCAGTGTACAGGTTAGCACACACTGTTACCCGTTTCACAAACCAGATACTGCATTTTTGTATATTGTTGTATATGCCGGCGTACATACAGATGAACGCATTATGATACTCAGTTACTATTCAAAGATCTAGAATAATTTTTTTGGCATAATTTTCACCGAGTGAAAAAAGTCGGACGTTACTGTTCACCTCAAAAAATCCAGGTGGACGCAAAAAAAAAAAGTTTAAAAAGGAGAACATATATCCTGTCTTTACCAGACGCCTGCCATCCGTAGTCGTGTTTGAAGTTTCGTGTTTAAACACGAATCATTTTCGCACACGCCTGACAAAAGTGAACCTTAAATTTTCTAACGTTCCGAACAGGGGCACCCCTGATCCCTCACTTCATCGATTGCCGCTGGTGTATGTTCATCAACACAATCTCTATATTCCAGGAATGGGAATCGCTAGGTCTCCCCCTCATTCCTTGTTATACAGTTATCTGGACCCGAGTCTGTGCGGAATGGGCATATTGCTTCCCAGAAAGGGCTACATTATTTTTATTTAACGTCCCCAGCACGCAGTATGTCCTTTTGGACACATATAGCCCAAAAATTTTGAGAACCAACATTAAGTGTTGGTAGGTTTTTGATCATATGAAATAGCCACCCCACCCAGTAGGCAATTAAATATTGTTACGCGCTCGCTGCTTTGTTTCGCACGAGCGAGTGGGAGTGAAGGACACTTCAGTTATATGATAGCGGCGGCGGCAAGTCAATGGAATGTTTTAAATGATACGGGAGCGATAAACAAGGAACCGCGCATATGTTGCAAACAGCGAGCCGACACGATAATAATTTTTGCTGCGCGTGCTGCTGACCTTGGTTGTATTGATTTTCTGTATTTATTTCAAGAATTTTCTTGTGGTGTTGTGCCCTAGTTTCCCTAAGCGTGACTCAGGGTGCGTTAAATTTTCCAGGCCAAGGCCAGTACAGCATAAATAGTGCGATGGGCCTCCGGGCCGGCAGTTGTTGAATGGATGAGTGGCTCAGTTTCAGCGATAGACGACGAGCGGCGAGAGAAGTGACCAGTGGAAGGGAAATCTGCGACTGCGAGTATCAAGCAGTTAAGAGTGCGGCTGGAAGGCTGGACTATTGGACTAGATGCGCGAGTCAAAGACATTACAAATGATGGCAACAGGCCGCCTGAACGTGTGTTAATGATGAGTATGAGTTAATTGAAACAGCAACGTTGAGAAGGACGTTAATTATAGTTGAAATATACATTAATATTGCATTCACTGAGAAATAAAAAGAGTGAGAGTGGATATGTATAATTTAATTATGTAACTCTGTGAATAAATTAGAAATCAAATTTAGTTGTTTTACTTTTATTAATACTCCCATCCCTCAAGATCTCAGATACGCCCCTCAGGCGTCTTGTAACAATATACTAGGCTATGAAGTTACTCTCGATCTAGTGTCACTAGTGTTTCAACACAGAATAACACATTTACATGTTTACAAATCGTTCCGGTTAAGGAGGATTGATTTCAGTCATCTTGATTTGTGGATTTTTACCCTCCCCCCATTCCCTTCTCACAAAAAAAAACTGGCATTATATATAGTGATCTGCGTTCTTTAAGCCAACAGAACATGAGAGTGTAATTCAGTAGGCCTACACTTTTTTAAGTCTATGTTGCATTGCTGATGTAATCTCTGTAGTCTCTGTAGTGATTAACTTTCCTTCTCCGGTAACGCCGGTAGTAAAAATGTAACATTAAAAAAAGTTTTAATGAACTTTTATTTATACTCTGTCGTGCCGGCACTTTGATACACATTTCGAAACAGAACGCGTAACTAAAAATAAAATTTATGCAAACAAAATGTGAGAGACCAGTCCTCTAACTATAATACTTTTCAAAGCCTTGCGAAGTGTGTTATTTTATTTAGCCTATTTTGTATCATTTCGTCGTAATGTAAAATTTATCGGAGCTCTAAAGTAAAAATGAAATACACGTTGATAACATTATGTGCATTGTCTGCCAGGAAGAGGATTCGGCTGTGATGATAGAATGTTAAACTTGTTTTCTGATTGTTTGGCTAGTACAGTATGTGTTCTGTGTGCCAAGAATAATATTACTACCTATCAGAGAATGTTCTCTTGTACCTAACATTTCCCACCAACAACTAAATCCCAGCTACCCCGCTGTTATTTCAACAGGCCAATAGAAATATTATTTAAAATAGTGCACCGGATGCACGATTATGCATCCGGTGCACTATTGGCCACATATGCGCGACTTAGTTATACATATAACGGTGCAAACTGAAACTAAGACTTATTACCGTTTCATAAATAAATTCTACTCTGGTACCTAAAACTGAGATAGGGGTTTTTTTTTTTTTCAAAGTGACCCGCGAGTTGTGAATACCCGATATGCTGCCGTGTTCAACACGCAACAAAACGTTAGGGAAACGTGTTTTATCATGCTTACGTTTAATAAAGTCAGAGTTACAGATGTTTCACACGTTTTCTAGACTACAGATGTTCGTTCAACCTATGAATATTCTAGCTGCATTTAGTATGACAGTTTTTGCTAAGAGTATAGTGCAATCCAAACGAGAGGATAATGCGCAGAAGACCGAAACGCGTCGGGTGAGTCGGGAGTGTCCATTGCCGCTACACGAATGGGTGAGGTCGTCCATTTCAGGAGTGACAGCCGCCGAGAGCGGGTGGGGCGATAGCTGCTCCGCGCGTGGATATTACCTGTCGAGAAAACGTAGGTCGCGCAGCGCGGTATTTAACAGCGCGGTAGTAGCGAGCGATGTTAGTTTGGTGTATACAGCGACAGCAGTGCCACGTGGTTTCCCTCCCTCCAGCGGCATGCGTTCGGGAGAGCCCTCCTCTACAGTGTCTTCCCTACGTTCCCTCCCTCAAAGCTGCGCGAAGATTATTTTCTCATATAACTTCACTGTACCATAACGGAAACGGCGATGTAACATTTGCAGGGTTAACTCGACACTTCTCTCACCTATGACTTACAGGCTGCATGCGGGGTCAACACAAAGTCGTACTCGGGTTTAATTTACGCACACTTACGTTTATTTGGTAAACACAGGTCACTGTTACACATGCGAGACCTATCCCCTTTTCCTATCTGTCTGAACTGCTGGGTTAATTCTAACGCGTTCTACAGACGTTCTGGCGAAAGGCTTGTGTTGGGGGGGAAGGTTCTTGGCGGGTTGCTGTGTTTACCTCTGTGTTGGCTGTGGTGCGTTGTCCTCTCTCTCTCTCTCTCTCTCTCTCTCGCGTTGGTGTCCTGGTGTATCTCTTCGGCTTCTGGCGGGAAGTCCGGGCTCGTATCCCGGGATGTGTAGTCTCTCGCTCTCTGGTTCCACCTCCACTCGCGTCCCGTCACTCTCCCGATCATAACTCGTACATCACTGCCTGGTACTCGCTTTGTCTTCCCTATATATAGTTTTCTCGTGGTACTTCCCCTGAAGCCCGGTGGTTTCCCTAATTCTGCGGGGGAGATGAGGAAGGGGGGGTGGGCGCGTGCTGTGCTTCCCCGGCTCGGGGGGGTTCCTTTGCTCGTTACTGTCCTCGGGGTGAGAGGTGGTGGGTGTGGCGTCCTCGGGGAACCCTAGGGTCATTACCTCAGGTTTCTCCCCTGCGCGGGTATCTAGCGTCGTGACTAATCTAAGTATGAGCGATTCGCGTCAGGGTGATCCATCCCGATACTGGTAACTCCCTGACTAATAACGCGATTGATATGGATGTGGTTTCGTTCGATCGGGTATGCGACTACGATGCGAGCGTGACCTTGAGTAGGCGCCGTGCATGCGCGCGGCGCGGGAGGGGGCCCGTGGTGACCGGTAGCAATTTTGGGAGTGGGGGAATTTTCCAGGCAATATATCTCGCAACTGCGGTGTGCCAGCGCGCTGTTTTTAGTGCCAAACGCAATTTCTCTTCTATATTTGGCGATTTAGGCTATAGAAGCCAAGTATCCATTTCGTTATAGGCAGTTCACGGTAAAGTGAGCACTTTTGACGTCCTAGTTACATTTTCCTTTCAGTTATTTTTTTATTATTTAACCACCTTTTTTAAATAAATATTGCCATGTAAGTAATGTACATAGTGTGTATATTCCACCGCACTCGGAAGTTAACGTCTTAGTCTAAAATAAAATATAATTATTGACCATTATTCCAAATGAGTGGCCTGGGCGTCAGCAGGAAGGGCAAAGGGAGGCACTGCCCTCCCCTGGAAGCTGGATTGTTTCTATGACATCGTTTACAAAATATTAGTGGTCATAATAATTCTCGTAAGTAAGTGAAATAGCGATTTTTATAACAAATAAATCACTTACCAGGGACCTCTCCAAAATGCAAGTCTTGCTGGGAGGAGTAATTGAGTTATTTCTGTTTTTCCGTTTTAATTTTAGTTGATAACTGTTCGTGTTTCTGTATTTAATATTATATTGTATTTTGTTAAAGATAAACTAATTCCTCTGCCTCCCCTTGGAAATAAACTTGGTGACATCCATGAAGAGAGGGCTTTCAAAAGTGCTCACTTTACCGTGAATAGCATATACGTTAATTTAACTCCCACGCCCCAAATAAAATATTACCCGCTAAACGCAGATGTATTCACTGAAAACCCATGGCCGTACCCCGACACAATCACGCCCCGAATTTTTTAGCAGGTCATCGCAGATAATTATTACAAAAGTGTAACAATTCCACTAATTGTCTTGATATTTTATGTAAGTGGCGATACTTGTTAGACTCGCGCTCGTTATCAGCATCCACATTTGAGTGAAACAGCTGAATTTAGGTTTCGGTGAGGTTTTATAAATATACGATTTTTCAAAAACATTACACAGATAGTACAGATAATCTGATTAAAACCTTAAAATAAAAACGTCGTGTTATGTATGTATAAGATGGNATTAAAACCTTAAAATAAAAACGTCGTGTTATGTATGTATAAGATGGAGTTAATTGAACATAAGGATTATACAATAACTATTTACGTGACTATTGATCGGGGGAGCTTAAATGGAACACCAAGATGCTAATTAATTGTATTAAATATTACCACCTCACGCCATTACTATTACAATCTAACTGAAAAGTCCCCACCTTGTTCATGTTGACGGAAATTGATTCTAGGAGGCGGTTAACGACGGCCGGACACACCCATCTCCAGTGGTTTTCACGTTCCAGTGGCTCGACGACAAAAGACACCGCTCCCGGTGTTACGCTGGCGTATATCGGGCGCGTTGTTTAATATTTTCGGCTCCGTTTACTGGCTGGTCGAGGGGGTTTCTGCAACTGTCTTTCGCAAGGTGTTATTGCAATCACGCTCGTGTCCTGGTTCAATGTTTGAAGCTGTGATCAGGCAGGCCGTCCAGCTAAGGCTTGATCACTTCATAACAATCGGCTCCTAGTTAGGTGACGAAAATCCTTTTAGCTTATTATAGTATCATTACAATAAATAAAGAAGCACGATTTTTTTTAGCAGCAGTTTGCAGCGTCCTCTGTAGCAGCGACACTAAGGGCGGTATTCGTAAACATATCTTGAGCACAAGCTTCTTCAAGACAATATTATTAGGTGTCTTAAGTTCGTATTTACATTTCATGAACATTGCTTAAGCTTGTCTCAAGCACAGGCAAACAAGGCGGTCTTCACGAAGACTGTCTTATTTCTGTGCGCCTTAAGAATGAATATTTTTGTTCCATAGTCACTACTTGAGATCGCGATGTCGAACCACGTTTCATAGTCATCGAGACCTTGCTTAAGACGGCAAATAAGCTCGTCTTCGCCAAGTCCACTATAGAGGTGACTTGAGACGATGTTTTTTTTTTACGGCGGACGCTGATTGGATATATTAATACGGCGTCGCACACGCGCTGTATTTTAGTCCAGCCGTTTGTCCACTAGAAATTCAAACTACTGGGGTCGCACTGTGGTGTCTGCCCAGTACATTTACGTACATTATACACTGATGACCTTCTCACTGTCTAGGATAAAAGCGAGACAAGAGATAGGTAGTGCTCAATATTCAGGTCTGTTACTAGTGTTCATTACAATTTTCTGTCCGCTTTTAAAAAATGTTACTGTACTTTAAACACCGCCTTCCGCCCTTTTTTCTTAAGGGGTACCGTCCCCCGCCATATTGAGTTCTTGGTTTTTCTAGCTTGTTTATATATTTTTTTTTTAATTCTGAAAGCACCCCTGTACCTAACTGTAGTCTATTCGCGGTTTCTTCACACTTTTTTAATCAAACCTTTGAAAAATCACCCCATGCGACGTGTTTGGTTGTTTCCTAAATGCCGTATATCACAAGCGTTTTATACTTTTATTAACGTAAAATTGCCTTTCTTTGTTGGTAAAATTAAACTTTTATATAAGTTTTATCTATAAATAATTACATTTCATTTATAATTAATATGAATACGAACAGTGTGAAAAATAGGTGTACTGGTAATGCCTAGTACGAAATAGTTCTTATGCAAAATATGATTACACCCGTGTGAACACGAATGTGGTGCGTTATCCTTTTGGTGTAATTTTCAAGACTCGACTAAGCTTTGTTCGCATGAGGAGGAGGAATATCCTGGAAGTAGAACATTAGCAGGGCTTTAGAAAAGTTGGAAGTAAATGTGAATGGACTGTAACTATTGATCTTGCACTGCAGTACAGTAAGACAAGGAAACTACGAACGTATAATTACGCCATAATATTAATTCTGCTAAAACTTGGGAAAATCAATATTGCGACACAAATATGAGTTCGTAGTTTATTCGTTGTGTGTGCACTGCTGTGTAAGGTCACTAGCTAGTTAGGTATAAGGGTACTTTCGGAATTTTCATTTTCAAAAGCATAACAAGCTAGAAAAAACAGCAATCCAATTTGGCAGGGAAAGTTCCCCTTCAGCCTGTTCAAAAGTAAAATTTTTTTCCTGGGTTTTGGTGATATTTTTCATTTTCGCGAACGTGTTATTGATGATAACTTGATGAAAATACCAAATCATGTGAAAAAATGAGTGTCATCATTATATACAATGTATTCCTAAAACATGGGGACAAATTCGGTAGTGTATTTCGGACGAAAATATAATACTAAAATGTAAGTACCACTTTCATCGTCAAGTGATTATTAAGGGAGCTGTGCGCCCTTGAAATGTCCTATTTTAAATTGGTTTACTTTGAATTGTGGTTCGCCTACCTGGTATGCAACACAAATTCCGTTTTGAATGTTCAATATGAATATTCTCACGAACGGTTCACACGAGTGTGTCCCGACAAGACGACCTTTTTTGTTAATTTAGACGCGCTGATTCACAGGTTGTCTTTAATAATTGCTTAGATGAACGTAGTGTTACAAAGTTTGATGCAAACATGGGGTGCCAACTACCGACCGCGTTTTTAGAGGTGCAAGATCGTTATACAAAACACCTTTTCAGATTTGTTGCTTAATCACAAGGGGTTTCTGATGTCTTCAACTAAACGCATTTTAAAACTCTAATTCTGGGGGCGCATAGCCCACTTAATAATCACTTTAGCGATAAGATGAACATATGCCAAAGTTTGTCCCCATGTTTTAGAAACACGTGGGTAGGACATTTGAGCGTAAACATAAGAATTTTAACTTAAAACCATAATTTTAAAAATTATCGTAACACAAAGTTTCGTTTAAGCTTATTGAAGTCACGGAAATGGTCTGCAGCAATTTGTTTGAAATCTGACACTTGGTTGCGAAGATTTAATCTTGCAACACTACAAGTAAAATAGGGTAAATTGTACAACACGCTACTGTTGAATGTGCAATACTTATGTTGAATTTAAACAAGCAAGTACTGGAAATTTCACGTGTACTAATTATGGGGGTATAGACTGTTCATGATAAACTGGGCACTTTTGAAAGCCATGCTTAAGGATCCCGCCTACCTGGCGCTTGAACTGCGTTGCAGAGCGTTTGAAATGCACACTTCAGACAAGGGCTGTTGGGTGCTTTCAAGGAGTCACGTACATTAGAAACGCCATTTCACTGTACTACTAAATGGCTAAAATAGGCTGTTTCAAAAAGTCGTATCTCAAAATATACGCGTCATATACATATATTCAAAACTACTCAAGGGCCTTGCATTGAACCTTCCTACGGACTTTCTACTGATAAAATAATAGATACACGCAGTGCGACTAGAACACTGCACGCCAATTCAGAGCAGTGCGCTTAGCGGTGATGGCGCGCTTGATGCGCGTGGCAGTGTCGCCCTTATCGTTCCGCGCTTCTCGGTCTCAAACGCGGAAAAAAGCTCAAGGTAGGCGGTAGCCGTAAGATCTACATGTATACACACTGTGTATTCTTCCGCCATGTAAAATTAACATTGTCTTAGACCTGCCCACGTTATTCATATAAGTGTAACTAAAATTATTCTTAAAGTAAAATATATTTTACAAATTTTATAATTTTTATACTAATGTGCATTTAAAACAGAAAGCAAAAGCATTAACATCAGTATTCACAAAAGTTTACCTAACACTTTTAATTAAATGTTAAAACATGGAATTACTTTCACTCCTTCGTCGCCAACTTTACTTTTTATTCCGTTAATGAATTTACTAATATGAATTAGTTATCTTAGTTTATTTGATGAATGTTGTTAATATCCAAATGTGATCAATGTATATATTATGTAATCTAATGTACGTAGTATATTTTATTATATTGACTAACTGTATATCACTGGGCACATAACCTTTTAGGTATCAATGGAGTTATAAATAAAATAAATAATTAAACAAACAGGGCGCATACCTCTCGGTGAGCTCGTTAAGATGTATGTTGCTAGAAGCAGTGACATTTTTCAAAGGTTTATTTCAAAAGTGCAGTGCTCAATAAACTGTGAAGTCTGTAACTAAACAATTTTTGTAGGTCTCATAAAACAATGTGTCGTAAAAATACAGTATTTCACCTGTAGTGTTACAATACAGTATTTCACCTGTAGTGTTACAATACAGTATTTCACCTGTAGTGTTACAATACACGTTTTGGCAACGTGTTTTCAAAATTCAGTTCTTGTTACAAACAGTTTTCGCTAACTAACTTAGTTGTCAAAGATCTACTTAACTCTACAAATAAAATATAGTATATTTTCTCATTATTTTAGAAAACATACAAGATTGTTTTTGTAACAATATTCATAACAAACAAAGTCTACAGCACATGTTTGTTAAAATTCAACATTAGTTTTACACACCCCACACTAGGGTTATGTGAAATTTACTCTAATTTATGTGTAATGTGACAGAAATATCATTGGGAACTGGTTTATAAAGAACTAATTGTACAAATTCAAAAAATAATTAGTGTAAAAAATATAGACATGTTTTTTACTATGTATCAACTTGGTGTCTTCCAGGTGCATACGGAAGGCGTAGGGGGGAAGGGGGGAGCTGAATGGGCTGCAGCCTCTCCCAAAAAAGACAAAATATAAATAAAATTTCGGAAAATAGAAATAAACAATTCTAATAAGTTTCACTTGAATGTGCACGTGAAATTAGAATGTGTTTTACACTGGGGAAATGTGTTTCTTATTGTGCAAAGTGCTCACTCCCAAAATAAAAATCTTGTGAACGCAACTGGCGCCTGGCAAAGCCTATTTAGGTTTACACGCAGCTTCTGGACAACATCTCTGGCTGGTCCACGCCGTAAATCTGTTTTGGAAGTGGGGCAAGTAACCACGGCTGACCCTTATTCCCTCGGGAGACTTCTGCCGCGGTCCATGAACTGGAAAACCCCAATGGGTGACCTTTTTTTATTTTTCGCCCCTGCTTCCTCGAAAACTGTTTGCGTGGGGGTTCCCTGGTTTTGGAATCGGGGCATGCCTATGTCGGGGGAGGAGGGGTGTGGTATAAACACGCTGGCTGGGCGGCGACGAATGCGTCTCAACTTGCCAGCTGGCGCGGGGCGGCCCGGCGCCGAGAATAGAAGAAGGCCAAGCCCAGGCCTGCCAGATGGCGGTGACGTCACTGCTGAATAATACAGGCCCCACACATCACTCTTCATCTGGCGGCCGCGCCCCCCTCCCCCACTACTTTAACACTCCTCTTGCGCGGACTTGTGTCTGGCCGCTGAGCCGCCCTCTGTAGCCGACCTCAGGCCTTCTGCCCTCTCCACTGTCGCACTTGACGGCAGTTTTGCCAACACACATGTTGGTTTGTAGTGACTGTCATGTGGACTAAATTATTATTTAGTGGCCAGCGGGTAATCTAATGGATTTTTAAACATTTTATTCCCACATTAACCCCTTAACGTACACATTCATTTTTCATTTAAGGTTTTGCAAAAAAAAAAAAAAATTATGGTGTGAATAGTACCTACAAATTTCTTATAACAGATTACAGTTTGGAACCTATGGAAGGATTTTCAGTAGATCCGTGGCACAAGAAGCAACCAATTATAAAGTATTTAATGTGTTTGCAGCAGCCAATAGCATTGTCCAGGGAAAGGCGTCGCCTGTGCTTGTGCTAGCTTCTGATATTGCACAGCACCGATCATGATTTCACCTATTCTGCAACATGTCAGTCGTGAACGAGTTTTCTCGGGATAGTGTGTTAAGGGGATAATTCCTAATTTCTAGTGTTGCAAATTAGAAAGTTTTTTTGATGCGTGCTATACTTAGGCTGGCGAAGAACGTGTCTCGTTATCACAACCAATAAGCTGTAGTCATTAATTGTGCTTGGTGTTCAGTAATATGAACCAGTGGTGACGTAGAGCAGTAGCACGGTTTACGAATCAGTTACCCACAGGGAAGGTCATTGGGCACCGAGCCTCGCAGAGTACAGTGTCGGTCAAATATAAGCTTCCTGTGCAGCATGTTGACGACTGTCTGCAATGGGCGTGGAAGGGTTAAATGTTCGTATATGACTGTGGCAGAGTGTATTCTGAATTTTAAAAAAAACTCACTATCTGAGTGTTTAAATAATTAATTTAAATGTGTATACGATGAAGTTGTAAATATTTCTACCTCAGTTCTGTAATTGATGTTTTTGAATTGGTGCCATGGCATCGTTATGCTCATTTTCTAAGTTGTCGTTGGTGTTCATGCTTGTGTTAAAATATTATTATAATTTGAATTAAAGCATGGGTGCTGTCGTAATTCGAATGGTTATGCCGATATTCAAATCTAGTGGATTTTGGTCTATTTTTATTCGTGGCCTACTAAAATTCCCTGTCTTAGTGTTGGTATCACTTGACAACACTTCTCAAATAAACCTTCCGGAAAAAATGTATCATAAATTGCAAAAAAAAATTGCTTAAATCGATGATAACTAGCGAATAATGCTCTACTGGAAATCTGTAGCAGCAGAAATTACGGATATTTGCTGGTGATTTCCGTGCACTGAACACTATAATGAATTTCTGTGTTTTACGCTGCAATTTGAAACTTGTGCTAGAATAGATGGGGGTTTTGGATATGTTCCCCTATTCAATGTATTTACCGTTATTTCTTTTTACAGTTCATTGGATTGCTTCAATTATCCGGCTCTGTGCAAGAACGATGTAATCGTTGGTACACATGATACTGTATTTTTTGTTTACTGTTCCTATGTTGTATTCGCACATTTGTAAACTTGTCATAAAAAAAATGGAAGGAGGAGTGAAGTTGAAACCGAGGAACTGGTGGTAACACGGGCCGCAGAACGAGAAGTCTCAAGTGTTAACATTCCGTACGTGTGTCACGAGTTCTCTCTCCTGCAATAACTGTAATTACAAAAGACACCAGCAGAACGGACGTTCCTGCAGTGTTGAATATAGGCGACTCACGTATAGCTTTTGTGGAATGCCCGCCTCCTTT
>NQII01000821.1:373784-458261 GCA_002778355.1 Clitarchus hookeri | reverse complement strand
TGTAAGCCAGCCCGGAGAGCCGCAGACAAGCATGCAAATTTTTTGAAAGAAATATGTGTTGCCACTATATAAAAAAGACAATGCAAAAATTTTAGGAGGCGATGCCACGTACCCTGTTTCTTAATGATGTTTTGTTATCACCAACGAACAGTTGTCTGATCACTAGAATAATGGATTTTTTCTGTCACTTCTAAACATTTATTTGGCTATATTTTAACACAGTATTTTGTGGTAAACGTAATTTTTGTTTTCTGCTTCTTACGCAGACGACAGGTGATTACGCCAGTTTTGCAGTTTTCTGCTTGTAATTTCTAGTACGAGGTCATAGTTCACAAACCTCTGTACAGTCTACACAATGTATTCGTTGGCTGCTTCCGCTGAGAGATGCCAATGGATTTCCTGACCGCGTTACAAGATATTTATTTGGCCTACATTTTAACGGTTTTATATTGTATTTTAGTCAACAAATGCAGCAAGACAATACCCGTGAGCCAGTGGTAAAAAAACACTGAGAAAATGTAATATAATTTAAGTCAGTATTACGTGAGTGAGAGAGTGAGTGAGTGTGAGAGAGAGTGAGTGAGTGTGAGAGAGAGTGAGAGAGAGAGTGAGAGAGAGAGTGAGTGAGTGAGTGTGAGAGAGTGAGAGTGTGAATGTGAGTGAGTGTGTGAGTGTGAATGTGAGTGAGTGTGTGAGTGAAGAGATTTGGGCGGCTCTTGTGCGAAGTAAGTTTCATTTGGAATCAAGCGGTAAACGTACAGAAACTTTGCGTTTCATTCCAGATAAGATACATTTCTCACTTGAAATGTCCAACGTTTTGCTGTCTTGGCCTGTCGCCAAGGAACATTGAGAAATTTCAGTCTCCGGTCGGAGGTTTATTTTCAAAGCGCGCTGAGATTTTAACATCAAAACCCAGTGGTTGGCGTAGATGTCATCATGGAGATCTGCACTAGCCTGTAACATTGCGACAAAGAAATAGGTACTGTTATAACGACTTATTAAATTAATTTGGCAAATTTATTCTGTCTGGTTTTCAACATCCAACGCGTCTGAATTATCGATATTTACATGTCACGTCGAGATGTTGTGGATTTCGTAACATTTTGATCTAACAAGCTGTCAGCCTGCCTGTCTTATTCCCTGAAAAGAAGGAGCCTGGTTAAGACAGGCTCGCTAATTCAGTCGTATATATCGTGCATATGCAGCCGACATTTCCTCCACCGGGGTTTGACAGCGCTCGCAAAAAAATAATACTATCAGGAGTCAGTGGCGTACTGCGAATCTTGAACGAGGAAGGGCTGAAACCTCAACAGAGATGGTCACACAAAGTTCCAACAAATAAGAGTGTAGCCACGGCTCAGTGAATTTCATTGTCATGTTCGAGTCTTGCACACCTCTGATACCAGCAAGCTAATGATAAAATAAATCCCCGTGTTATGTTGAAAGATGTCAAAATGTCGATACCTTGTCATGTTTCGCTATATTTGAATACCGGCTCTGATTTAAAAGTTTTGTAAATACTTGACAGAATGTTAGTATTAACTTCATGTTGTTTGCAACCTCGACCTTCTTTGACTCTACATCACGGAATTTGATTACTCGAGCACAGAGGTGAAATGGTGGCTTGTATTGCGAATTCCAGCCACCCACACCAGCAGAATTATAATATGACGCAGTATCCTAGCGTCCCTAATTTTATAGCCAGCGTTCACAATTAGGTCATATCGTAGAGAGTTAACTCTCTGAATGCTGCCCACTATATATATATGATGTCACCTGAATTCAATAGTCGTATGGAGTTTGCTGTAATCCTAGCGTCAGAAGTTTGCTACATTGTAGTTTTTTTTTTGTACAAAGAATTCTTTGAAAACCAGTTGCCAAATACATTTTTGTAACACTACAGATTCAATTAGAGTAAATTATACAAAATCTAAGTGTGAGATGTGTAAAACGAATTTTAACCCATTTAAACCCAGTATACAAAATTGTGTACATTACGCACGTGTAGGTAATTTCTTATCTGTACTGTATACTGCGAAGATCAGTGATCAATGATGTTACTTGTGGGTAAGTGATTCGCAAACAGTCTTACTGGTCTAGGTCATAATTGGTTCATATAACTCTAGCCGAACATACAGCCTACAGTTCATTGGCTGTGACAACGAAACAAGTGTTGTATCGAATTAAGTACAGCATGCATCATAATTCTTTTTGTTTGCAACACCTGAAACCGTAAATTTAACCGGGTCTGAAAGGATTAACAAGCAAGTGTTGTAGAATTCATGTTTATTGTAAATATTGGATCTACAAAAACAATTCTGTATGTTTTATAAGATAGCGTGTTGTAAATATACAATACTTCAGTTGTAGAGTTGCAAGAACAAGTAGATTAATATTTATAATAACGGATAAGTTAGGCGTGTTGGTGCGCCACTGAGTGCGCACGAATCCGGTGTATCGTCTCTTTCGTGCAATTTTCCGCACTTGGTTAACATGAGGCGGAGGAATATTCTGGAAGAAGAAATTTAGCAGGGCTTCAGAAAAGTTGGAAGTAACCGTGAATGGACTATATAACTAGGGTGCACTGAAACTACAGATGGTGGGGGGTTGAAATAAAAAGCGCGAGTTTGCTGGAAAACCATTTTGTAAACAAACATCCACAAGACCTATCTCGCTCTTTGTTTTGACGCAATGATTGTAAATTACCCTCGTCATTGAGTAGTAAATGTTGACGGTTGCAGAGGCAAATCATGAGGTGGTGTCGTGGTCACACGCAGATGCAGTCTAGCTCGGCTTCAGTGCAGGGTTGTGGGTCAGCGGCCGGCGTGGTGTGTGGGTACGCGGCCTGCCGTCTGGTCCAGGGGCGGGATGCTGCGCGCCGTCGCCATGGTGACGGCGGTAGCTGTGCCCGGGGACGCCGGCAGTAGCGGGTTTCCCTCTCGCTTGGCCAGGCTCGCGATCGATGCACCCCTTCGCGTGCGAGAGAGAAAGAGAGATAGAGAGAGAGAAGGCGCCCCGCCCTACCGCCGGCCGGGGGAAACCGTGTCAGCGACAGCGAGGGTGGCGGTGTCGGCATGGTTGACGCCGGCTTGAAAGCAAATTGAGAATTTGGTTTAGCGTAGAGACCGGAAAAATCCGCGAGTTCAATGACGTGTAGCGGGGGCTCCACAGTCTTGCGTACCATGACGCAGATAAAAAATCCTCATTGGTTACTTGCTGCCACAGCCCAAGGCGATGGTTGGGGCTGCATTTTTCCGCGTGTTTCTTATTGGTTCAGGGTTCTTCAGAAGGTTTTAAATAACACATGGACCAACCGCAATAGCAATCTGAAAGTAAGAGATTTTGGATTTCAGCTTGACCCAAAATGAATCCGCGAATTATTCAGGTCTGTAGGTAGTCTGCACCTCCAAAATAACGTGAATTTTGCAGGCTCCTCACTACCTATATCAAATTCTCAATGCTTTTAAACCAGGCAAGAGCCTTAAGGATTCTTCTAGCCAAGCCTGCAGTCGCGGAGTTTAAATGGAATCGAAGTTATAGATAGTCTGTTCNAGAGCCTTAAGGATTCTTCTAGCCAAGCCTGCAGTCGCGGAGTTTAAATGGAATCGAAGTTATAGATAGTCTGTTCACGGTTTCTTCACACTTTTTGAATCAAACCTTTGAAAAATCACCCCCATGTATGACGTGTTTGGTTGTTTCCAAAATATGCCATGTATCATAGGCGTCTTATGTTTCTGTTAACATATAAGTATCTATTTTTCTGTTAAATTGAACTTTTACTTATATTTTATCAATAAATTATAGCATTTGATTTATAATTAACATGAATTTTAAAAAAGAGAGAGAAAAATAGGTGTGTTGGTAATACCTAGTAAGTACTAGTTCTCATGCAGAATATTATTAANTTTTAAAAAAGAGAGAGAAAAATAGGTGTGTTGGTAATACCTAGTAAGTACTAGTTCTCATGCAGAATATTATTAAACAGAGTGCGCACAAATGCGGTGCGTTGACCCTTTGGTGAAATTCTCTAGACTTGGTTAAGTCGCAGAGTAAATAAGAATAGAGATGTGAAATAGCCGCTTATTCCGCGAACGCCAGGCTTCTGGGGACTGACTTGACAGACGGCAGCCCGACCAATAGGGAATATTCCGCAATGCGCAACAGCCATTCAAATCCGAGGCCTGTTCCCACAGCTTCGCGTGGCCAATGAGCGACAGAGATAGCTTCCATCAAAGGAACCGCCACGACACTTCGCTTATATATATTTACATATTCTGTGCTGTACTGAGACCTGCAACAGTTCGTAACTAATTTTTTTTTNCGACACTTCGCTTATATATATTTACATATTCTGTGCTGTACTGAGACCTGCAACAGTTCGTAACTAATTTTTTTTTGTGAGCACACAAATAAATTGTAAATGAGATCATTGCATACATGCATCTGAATTCACAGTATTTTTTNTTTTTTTTTTGTGAGCACACAAATAAATTGTAAATGAGATCATTGCATACATGCATCTGAATTCACAGTATTTTTTTTTCTTAACCCATTCAGACTCATTGTGTACATTTGTGTAAATTACGCACGTGTAGGTTATTTTTGTGGTCTGTAGGTACTGCACACTGGGAAGCTCAATGACCAACGATCTTACCTGTGAGAAAATGATTCTCAAACCATCTAAATGGTCTAGGTTCATATAACTGTAGCCGAACATATAGCCTACAGCACATCGGCTGCGACATCGTAAAAAGTGTTGTGTCAACTTAAGTACAGCGCGCAACACAAAATTTTTTGTTTGCAACACCTGAAACCGAAAATTAAAGTGGATCTGAAAGGGTTAAAGAGAAGCATTGTCCTTCCGAAGCCTTGAACGCTGGGGCGTTAGATGAACATTGAGTAGCATACAAATCATCACAAAATCGCTGTGTTCAGGAGGTTTCCTGGGATGTATATGTCTCTCCAAGGACGTCAACATTCGGTGAAACTGAAATACATTACATGTGCTCTGCGGGCTCAACCAACAAAAGTATGTCAGTCCTTGCGTGCTAATAACGATATAATCGTCCCTTCCTCTATCTTCTCTTACTGCAACGTCTTTCCGCTGCTGATTTTCTTTGACAACGTAATGCAACATAATACTTAGAAATGCATAAATGGAACAGGCGCTTATATCGTGAACTTCAGTCGCACACGACAATTTTATATTATTTTTGTACTGCTCTCCTCGCAGCACAAGGTGGTGTACCCGATCTGCAAGTTTGCTTGTAGGTACCTCCCGGATAGTTTGCGGGGAGGGGGTAATCTAGGGGGAGGATTTAATGCGTTTCAGCGGGACAAGGCTATATGCTTTTCGTAGTATTTGTGAAAAAGATGGCCGTTCACCATCCCACACCCCCTCTTGAGGTGGAATGGAAGGGTGCAGTGGCCCGCGGAGCGTCTGTGCGCTTGGGATCTGGCCCGAGTGACCCATGGAAGGAAAGAAACGAGCGTGGTTGTTGAAGGTTTGATGCCGCCACCACTTGGGACGTGTGTGGTAAGGGCATTTGGTGGCGCTGATGCTCGTTGAGGCAGTAGGCGCGCCTGTTGTCACTGGCAGAAACCAGACTTTCGCCAGGAATAAAGCGGGAGAGCCCCGGTGCTGGCCTGCAGGATAGCTGTCACAGGCCTGTCGAGGAGTGTAGTTCGATGACAGCCAGCTGTAGATGTTCTCTTTTCACATGGTGACTGCTGTGTGGTGCTGGAGACNCGAGGAGTGTAGTTCGATGACAGCCAGCTGTAGATGTTCTCTTTTCACATGGTGACTGCTGTGTGGTGCTGGAGACTTCAGTTGGTGTACATGATGTCTGGTTGCAGCTGGATATTCCATGTTGAGTCTTGATGTCTTGTCGTATATTTTAGGTAAGTAGTGTAGATGATACTAAAGTTTGTGTTACGTGACACTGTGGTTGGTGTCCAATGTAACACTGTGAATATGCTATATATTAGTGTTTGGTGAATCACTGGATATTTATGTGCACTATGATGTTGAGATAACTATTTACACTATTCACATTTAAGTATTATGTGGCACTTTGTTGGTGTCCTGTAGAACTGATTTAATCAAGATTTTCATGTAGAGATTTTTGGTAAAGCTGTTGCATAGTCTTTTTGGTGCATGCAGATGAGTTGATTCTGAGGGATGATGGTGTCTGTCCTTAGTTTGACACTTGTCACGGAGGTTTTGGTACCAAGTTGAACTTTGGCCTGTTATGATTCCATTTTATTTTCATCATATTGACCAATAGCCCTGATGAGGGGGTTTGGGTGGTTATAGTAAGACAGGCTAAAACTTTCCACAAGAATGATAAAGTCCCAGATTCTTTCTAAGTTTAGCTGCTTGTGGAGTGGAGTGACTGGGGTATAATGAGGAGCATGTGCGACTCTTCTTATTGCCTTATTTTGGACGACTTGCAACTTGCGGATACGAGTGTTCGCNTATAATGAGGAGCATGTGCGACTCTTCTTATTGCCTTATTTTGGACGACTTGCAACTTGCGGATACGAGTGTTCGCCGCATAACCCCAAGCAGGAGCAGCACAAGTCATTATGGGTCTGATGCAGGCCATGTAAAATATTTTGCCATTGTGTGTAGACAGTGAGCCATTTACGTTGAGCAGCGGGTAAATTTTGGTCATTCTGGAGTATTACTGCTGAAATTTTNGTGTGTAGACAGTGAGCCATTTACGTTGAGCAGCGGGTAAATTTTGGTCATTCTGGAGTATTACTGCTGAAATTTTGGTCGAAAAGTATTTGTCAAGGTGAGTTTGGTGTCCATGTGTATTCCAGGGTACTTCGCTGTTTTCTTGTACTCTATTTCAGAATCGAAGAGCTGTAATTTCTGTAAGTTTTCTGGGATCTTGCACCGACAGAAGATAATGGCTTCAGATTTAAGAACATTGACTGCTGTGTGCTAGTCTACGGACCATTGTGTGAAGATATGTAGGGCTTCGTGGACTTTGCGGACTGCAAGGTATGCTCTAGTGGAGGCTGGCGTACAGCATTGTGTCGTCTGCGTAACAGGCTGCATGTGCTCGTCTCAGTTTAGGGAAGTCATGAATGCAAATGTTAAATAACTGTGCCAGTATGCTTCCCTGTGGCACTCCTGCTTTGATGTCTCGGAGTTGCGACTTAGCTCCTGGAAGGGAAGTGAAGAATGTTCGTGATTGTAAGTATGAAGCTATGAAATGTGTGTAACAGTCAGGGAACTGAATAGGTTGTAGTTTGTAGAGGAGGCCTTCATGCCAGACTCAATCGAAGGCCTCAATATCCAGGAAGAGCGCTGCTGTGTATTGCTTCTTGTCGAACGATCCTGTTATGTGTTCAGTTATTCGTGTTAGTTGATGCACGGTAGAGTAGAATGTTGGGCCCTTAATCCAAATTGGTAGTCTGGCTGTAGGTGGGTATCGTCAATGTATGCTTGTATTCTTTTGTGCAGAACTTTTTCTGCTATTTTNATTGGTAGTCTGGCTGTAGGTGGGTATCGTCAATGTATGCTTGTATTCTTTTGTGCAGAACTTTTTCTGCTATTTTTGACAGGGAGCCCAAAAGACTGATTGGCCTGTAGTTTTGCGGAAGGGTAGCGTCCTTGCCAGTTTTCCGTAGTACGATGACTTTGGCTGTTTTCCAAGCGTTAGGCCATGTATTTGTGCGCATAATACTGTTAATACAGGCCGTGATTGCGGAAATTGCTGGGGCTTGGATGTGTTTTAGCACGATTGATTGAATGGCATCCTCTCCTGGTGCTTTATTTGGGTTTAGGTTTCTTAGTATATTTCGAACCTCTTTATCAGTTGCATAATGAGGTTCNATTGGTAGTCTGGCTGTAGGTGGGTATCGTCAATGTATGCTTGTATTCTTTTGTGCAGAACTTTTTCTGCTATTTTCGACAGGGAGCCCAAAAGACTGATTGGCCTGTAGTTTTGCGGAAGGGTAGCGTCCTTGCCAGTTTTCCGTAGTACGATGACTTTGGCTGTTTTCCAAGCGTTAGGCCATGTATTTGTGCGCATAATACTGGTAATACAGGCCGTGATTGCGGAAATTGCTGGGGCTTGGATGTGTTTTAGCACGATTGATTGAATGGCATTCTCTCCTGGTGCTTTATTTGGGTTTAGGTTTCTTAGTATATTTCGAACCTCTTTATCAGTTGCATAATGAGGTTCTTCCTGAGGTGACTGTAGTGATATTTGTGCTACTTGTTGGTGTTCAACGGCAATAGTATGTAGTTGTGACTGTGGGTTGTCATTTGTACGAAAGGTATGTTCCGGCAGCAAAATGGTGTCATTGGCAAGAGTTATGCTGGAACGCCCCCGGCCAATCAGCAGCCGGCAGCACAGCCAACAGGAACTGTGCCTCAACACTCAATAACCAATCATACACAAGGCCCATTTCAGTGCCTTGCGCAGCCAAACATAGAATGAGTGCGCCCAGATCAAAGGAACCGGAATGTTATATCATCAGTGGTGATTACAGTTTCTTCAGTGATTATGTCTGTTTCATAAGTGGCGATGCCAGTTTCGTGTGATATAGGCATTGCCAGAGCCTACAAAAATGTTCTTTTTCTGCAGAGAAATGTAGCCACCAGTCCCTAAACAAGTTAACTTCTTTGGTTCTCGTTGTCTAAAATAATTCCTTCGGTTTTATATATTTTTTCGAGCGGTAGGAGGAACCACACTTATTCCCTCTCCTCTTTAAAAAAAACAGTAAATATGGTCTTGCGCGTTTACAAAGAAAAGTGGAGAGTAATGTGTGAAGCATCAGCTGAAGGCTGACAGATGTGAACACAGAGAATACATAATGGGCGGATGAATATTCCTGTCGCGCCTGTAGTGGACACTGGGCACCTGTTTACACTGGGAAAGTATTCGCGCGACGACAGATAAACTTTTCCCCCGGAGTGACCCTCGCCTTTGTGAGTCGGCTCCGCTCGGCGATTGCGCAAGCAGTTCACGTGTTCCCACGCGCACGTGACGTCCGCACGCTGCGCACTGTGCCAGGGTCGGCTCAGGGACGCACGGCGCCGGAGTTGATGGACGCCTCTGGACATACGTTACCCTGCATACTGCGCATGCGCGTGTGGGAACGGCTTCCATCTTCACCTGCTATCCTAGATTAGTTTAAACTACAAAACGTGCTTGCTGCTCTGCATCACTTCTCTTGCCCCGTCCTGCTCGGGCGAGCGAAGGAGCGTGTCAAGACCAGACTAGTAACCTGAGGAGTGTGCTGAGATTTACAAATCCGTGCCGCCACCCGCCCCGCAGATGCCGCGCTAAGCCTATTGGGACTGGTGCCCTCCCTTCCTTGGGGGAATTGAATTCCTGGGGTTATTTTTACAAGAATGTTCTGTTCATCGTCTAGCCTCTCTCAGCTAGACTCGGGATCCGGGGACCCTTCTCTATCGTGCCAGGGAAACTATTTAACCCTTTCAGACCCACTTTAATTTACGCTTTCGGGTGTTGCAAACCAAAAATTCTATGATGCGTGCTGTACTTCAGTCGACAGAGCACTTGTTTCGTTGTCACAGCCAATGAGCTGTAGGCTATGTATTCGGCTACAGTATTATGAACCAATTATGACCTAGATCAGTATAACAGTTTGCGAATCATTTACCTACAGGGAAGATCATTGGTCATTGAGCTTTGCAGTGTGCAGTACAGACCAAAAATTGTCTACACATTGCGTAATGTACACAACTGTGTACACTCGATCTTAATGGGTTAAGCTGCGACAGACCGCAGAGTCGGGAGGTTAGAGTTTGAAGGATTACACAGCCGTAATTGCCAGGTGTGCGACAACAGCGAAGCGACGAGCCAGCAGAGCGTCGGGTGGCGGTGCGAGTGATCAGCGGGAGTGAAGTCTGCGGACTGAAGAGTGAAACTGACAGACGGTACGATTGAACTGGAAGCGGGAGTGACACACATTTGGAATGAGGGCCATAGACAGATTTAGTATGTGTAAATAATGGGTGTGAATTAAGTTGACTAACCAACATAGTGACGACTTTGATAAAGACTTTAATTAGAATTGAGGTGAACATAAAATATTGCGCCCACTGAGAATAACAAGTGAAATAGTGGCGGTAGATAGTTAAGTTGTAAATAATTGTTTAAATAAATCAAAAATCAAATTAAGTTATTTTATTTTTATTGAGACCTCCATCCCTCATGAACTCTGATACACCCCTCCGGCATCTTGTAATGATAGGTTAGTTTGGGTGGTCCTGTTATGGTGGGTTTACTACGTTGAAAAATAAGGGTGGAAACGCGCATGTGCAATAATGATGGCCACTACAAAGCCATGCGCAGTAAACTCAGCCAGGTTGGTCTACAGGTTATTTCAAAATTATTTATCCAATTTCGAAAGGCTATACCTTTTAAACTAAGGAACAGAGAACCATGCGGGAAAGAGTGAAATACATGCCAGACAAAAAAAGTCGCTTAGTCGCCGCGTAGTCGCTTTGTCTTTCGTTAGACGCCAGTTTATCCAACCAAAAAAAATGATAACCATTAAAAAAAAAAGTTACAAGTGCCAACCTTTCCTTGTAAATTAATGAACCTCAAAAAATATGTTAATTCTATAATTTTTGCAGTTCTTTAATTTACAAGGAAAAATTGGCACTTGTAACTTATTTTGGTAACGGCTATAATTTTTATTGGTTGGATAATCTGGCTTCTTTAGAAGACAAGAAAGACATTTTGTTTGCATCTAATCTTGAAGGGCTGTATGATTGTGGCGAAATTTAAAATAATTATATTTTTCAGCAATATCCATTGCACAGCGATTCGCAGCTCACAAATTACACGTTTGAAATAATCCTGAAATTGTTCGAGGAGAGTTGGGGGAGTGCCATTTATGAACAACGGAATTTTTGGAGTGAAATTCACGTCATGTATTGCGGGTTGCCACACGCTTTCAGGTAGGCGCGGCCAGCAAGAGACTGGGTAGAGACTATTGTTTTTGATTTACAATGTTATTTATTAACCTGAAGATGTACATAGTAGGACACAAAGAATACAAAAAAAACGTACAANAATCAAAAATCAAATTAAGTTATTTTATTTTTATTGAGACCTCCATCCCTCATGAACTCTGATACACCCCTCCGGCTTCTTGTAATGATAGGTTAGTTTGGGTGGTCCTGTTATGGTGGGTTTACTACGTTGAAAAATAAGGGTGGAAACGCGCATGTGCAATAATGATGGCCACTACAAAGCCATGCGCAGTAAACTCAGCCAGGTTGGTCTACAGGTTGTTTCAAAATTATTTATCCAATTTCGAAAGGCTATACCTTTTAAACTAAGGAACAGAGAACCATGCGGGAAAGAGTGAAATACATGACTGACAAAAAAAAGTCGCTTAGTCGCCGCGTAGTCGCTTTGTCTTTCGTTAGACGCCAGTTTATCCAACCAAAAAAAATGATAACCATTAAAAAAAAAAGTTACAAGTGCCAACCTTTCCTTGTAAATTAATGAACCTCAAAAAATATGTTAATTCTATAATTTTTGCAGTTCTTTAATTTACAAGGAAAAATTGGCACTTGTAACTTATTTTGGTAACGGCTATAATTTTTATTGGTTGGATAATCTGGCTTCTTTAGAAGACAAGAAAGACATTTTGTTTGCATCTAATCTTGAAGGGCTGTATGATTGTGGCGAAATTTAAAATAATTATATTTTTCAGCAATATCCATTGCACAGCGATTCGCAGCTCACAAATTACACGTTTGAAATAATCCTGAAATTGTTCGAGGAGAGTTGGGGGAGTGCCATTTTTGAACAACGGAATTTTTGGAGTGAAATTCACGTAATGTATTGCGGGTTGCCACACGCTTTCAGGTAGGCGCGGCCAGCAAGAGACTGGGTAGAGACTATTGATTTTGATTTACAATGTTATTTATTAACCTGAAGATGTACATAGTAGGACACAAAGAATACAAAAAAAACGTACAANATTTTGATTTACAATGTTATTTATTAACCTGAAGATGTACATAGTAGGACACAAAGAATACAAAAAAAACGTACAATAGTTTTCACATGCCAGCCACAATTAATCGGCTCTTTTGTCGTCCTAGTATTATTTATAATACATCATCTACTGGACGGGAGCAACGACTGTATCAGAAAGAAACAAGATAATAACATCAGGAAACTAACCAAAACTTCATAAATGAAATCATACAAATTACAAATAATAAACATACACTATCTATAATCAAAAGAAGGAGCAGTACATGAAATACTCAAACAAAATCAAAGACAAAACATGACGGACTGCACAATAACATAATATATGGGAGAACATGAATCAGAAACGGGTATGCCCCACGATAGTAGATACTATCGTTTCCGCGTTATAATTCTGTAGCACAGCACCTGACTATAAAACACGCATAAATCATTAAAAAGTAGTACGTAAAATAATAAAATTGTCAGAAATGTACGCTTTATGTCGCACACGAAAGAAGAATGCATATTATATTTTTTACACTCCAGAGTATTTTACTAGCAATTGCTCATTTAAATGTTTTAAAAATCAACGATAAGAATTCGACTCTCAAGATCTCATTGTTAAGAGCCGCCCAAACCTCTCAACTCAGCTCAACGATAANATCAACGATAAGAATTCGACTCTCAAGATCTCATTGTTAAGAGCCGCCCAAACCTCTCAACTCAGCTCAACGATAAGAATATTACTTTTTAATAAAAATTTTTAGTGTACTTTTATTCTATATGCTTCAGAAAGCACATTTGCAAGAAAACATTTGTCAGTTAGAGCAATTATAGTACATACTATGGTTATATGTAAAAAAAAGTACCACTACAAATGTTTAGAAAAATATTATTAATAATTAATTTTTTTTACACATATTTTAGTTATAAAATGATAACATTCTTGGTTGAAATTGATATGCATAACACCAATAAAAATGTTTCTAAACATTATTACTAATTTTTAATTACATATACTAAATAGCCAGAGTAATCATTGTGCTGGTCTTGCTTTCTGAAGGTTTCTTGCAAAATGTGATTTCTGAGGCATCCAGGATGGAAGTATACTTCAATTTTAAATAAAAATAGACTTTTACGGATTTAAAAAAAAAACATTCAATTAGTAAATTATAGCAAAACATGTTACAGTGTTACAAAATATTTGCATCCTTCTTTGATGTGGAATATAAATCATACTTTTCTAACAATTTTAATGATTNTGTGGAATATAAATCATACTTTTCTAACAATTTTAATGATTCTGCATGTTGTACAGTCAGGTGCAGTGCTGTGTCGACAATCGTGGACACGTTGTACATGAATTATGTTTATGACCGGCGCTATACACAGCAAGTCATCAGTGTCCAGTTGTTATTGTGGCCAATCTGATTTGTGGAATCCTCTACACCTCTGACATTAATGGTTAATGACAATACCATCGAGCATGCGGCACTTTGTTCACAGGATGCAGGACANTACATACTATGGTTATATGTAAAAAAAAGTACCACTACAAATGTTTAGAAAAATATTATTAATAATTAATTTTTTTACACATATTTTAGTTATAAAATGATAACATTCTTGGTTGAAATTGATATGCATAACACCAATAAAAATGTTTCTAAACATTATTACTAATTTTTAATTACATATACTAAATAGCCAGAGTAATCATTGTGCTGGTCTTGCTTTCTGAAGGTTTCTTGCAAAATGTGATTTCTAAGGCATCCAGGATGGAAGTATACTTCAATTTTAAATAAAAATAGACTTTTACGGATTAAAAAAAAAAACATTCAATTAGTAAATTATAGCAAAACATGTTACAGTGTTACAAAATATTTGCATCCTTCTTTGATATGGAATATAAATCATACTTTTCTAACAATTTTAATGATTCTGCATGTTGTACAGTCAGGTGCAGTGCGGTGTCGACAATCGTAGACACGTTGTACATGAATTATGTTTATGACCGGCGCTGTACACAGCAAGTCATCAGTGTCCAGTTGTTATTGTGGCCAATCTGATTTGTGGAATTCTCTACACCTCTGACATTAATGGTTAATGACAATACCATCGAGCATGCGGCACTTTGTTCACAGGATGCAGGACANTCTCTACACCTCTGACATTAATGGTTAATGACAATACCATCGAGCATGCGGCACTTTGTTCACAGGATGCAGGACAAGCATTGAACTCAAGTACAGTGCATACCAAAAAAATTACGTCTTTAATAACACTTGAACACATAAATTAATGTGTGTTTAAAAAGTGTTTGAAATATTGATAGAAAATATACAAAATGTACACATTTTATTGCGCTGCGAACCGCTGTGATAAATAAAATTAAAATCCAGTTTAGAAGTAAAAAAACACGAGAATTTTTATATTACTTCCGGTAATGTACTGTAGTGTAACACAACAACAGTATACCGCTTTGAAAATTTACCTTTAAATAAAATTTACTTTTAAATAATAAAAAAACGTTGGAAATATGACAGGTTTTCAAATATTTCCAATTGTATTTGATGGAAACATTTTACGGCCTTATTTCGTCTTAAAGTTTAATTTTAAAATAAATCTGAAAGAGAAAATTTCAAAGGCACATTCGATTTGATGGAGCATATTTGAGCGACACGAACCGGATGCAGTTTTCTAAGGGGTGGAACCAAGGTGAAGGGCAGACGGCTGGTGAGTTCCAACACTAGGGCACAGTGCACACAGACGAGCATCTCGGCCGTGCAAGTCAGCGCGCTCGCGATCTCGCCTACATCCGTCAGCGCGGCGTCTCTCTTTCACTGCTGTCGTCGCGGACCCTCTGGCGAGTCCGCTGCATCGTAAGCACGTACGTCGCGGGCGCCGGAGTGGCGCGCGATTCCGTCCAAGGACGAGAGAACATCTCTGCTGTTCTAAACACTCCTCGTTCGCCTGCTGTGTATAGTCCACTCACGGTTACCTACGACTTCTCTGAAACCCTGCTGAAGTTCCACTTTCAGGCTGGCCCTCCGCCTCGTGCAAATAAATCTTTAATATGTATGGAAAATTACACCATAGGTACAACGCACCTTATTCGTGCGCACTCAGTTCAATAATATATTGCACGAGAACAGTTTTTCTTACTAGGCATTACCAACACACTTTTTTTCTCTCTGCTTTCATTCATATTGATTATGCCGGACATATTGAAATTTACAGCTAAGTTAAAAGTTCAATTTAACCAAAAATGTGCAATTTTATGTTAACAACTGCAAGTGTAAAATGCTTGTAATACACGACATATTTAGGCAACAATTAAACACGTCATACATTGGGGGAATTTTTCAAAGGTTGTTTCAAAAAGTGAGAAGAAACCGCGAAAAGACTATACCAAAAAGGACCCACCATCTCGGCGACGATAGTAGCTGGCAAGCGCGGTCGAGATACGCTCGTGTTCGATCTTGCTGTATCTGGTTGCTCCTTAGTTCATGTGTCAGCCATTTGAAAGGTTATAGGCAGTGTTCCAATGGTTTTGAGTGGGGTGGAGGTGAAGAGATTTGGGCGGCTCTTAACATAGAGGTCTTGAGAGCCGATGAGGGTGAAGTGAGGAGGGGATGGAGCAGCGCCGGAATGCAAGGGCGGGGGAAACGGGAGATCCCCGAGAAAACCCTCCGACCAGCAGCATCGTCCGGCACGCTGCCCACCGGCTAAAATCCGGTGGTAACCCCACCGGGAATCGAACCCGGTTCGTCTTGGTGGGTGGCAGGTCATCTAACCACTACACCACAGCGGCCCCTAGAACTGTCGAAGTCAATGGTCAATGGTAATAAACGTGTTTATATGTATTTTTTTTTTCCAAAAGACTAGCCATTTTATAAGAATTAAATACTTTTACTACGTTAAATTACATCAGTTTGCATTAAAATTTGGCTAGAGGAAGTATACAAACATTTCAAAGCACATATTTACGTAAGCAATGCTCTACTTTCAAATAATATCCACGTCGTTTATGACAGTCGTATTGGCAGAAAAGCAGTTCAATGTTCTCACACGGAGACAAGTTTTGCGCAGCTAGCGTGATCACTCTACGACGTGAACTCGTGTCCGCCTGGAAAGTAAGACAGACGCCGCCGTCAGTCGGCCAACAACCAGACACCCGGTGTCGAATGAGGAGCCTGCAGCCAGAGGCGGGAGGGGCAAGCTAACTGCACATCCAGCCAATCTCCGCGTAACGGCTGAGCGACCCCAATACCGCCAGCGCTGCCAACAACGTTACCTCACTTTTTACCTGGGGGCAGGTCTCGCCGCTTACTCACACATTTTCCGTTTTCGTGTTATAGGCTGTTCACACTTCGCTTAAGATGTACTTGTATGCACAGAGTGTACTCTTCCGCCATATGTGTGGGAATCGTGCCGGACGATGCCGCCGGTCGGCGGTCGGCGGGTTTTCTCGGCCATCTCCCCTTTCCTTTTCCCTTGCATTCCGACGCTGCTCCAAACTCACCTTGTTTCACCCTAATCGGCTCCCAAGACACTGATGCTAGGAGCCGCACAAATTTCTCCATACTCTACGCCACTCTCTTTAGACACGCCCAGATGAACTCTGAGCCAATAACAGAACTGCGAAGAAACAAGCACCGAATTCTGCGCGAACTGGTCTGCGGAACTTGGCTACTGTCTAGGTCAGCAGGCAATGAACAGAACGACGGGACCTCGAAAATAAATAGAACCGTGTGGTCTAGCCTACAGGTCGTTTAAAACGCGAACATTTCCTATCCGCTAGTGATTAGTGACTATTTGTCCTCATGCCGACATTATAGCACAGATAACTCTAGAATACAGAGGTGAAAAAGCCTCATATACTGCGAACCCCAGCCGTACACGCCAGCAAAATTACGTCAGCGGCCGGCAACATATCAGAACGCTGTTCGCCAACCAGTGCCTGGTAACTTACTCGCCAACCGACAGCCCAGCCAGTAGAGAATTTTTCGCATGTTATCGACACCGAGGTGCCGCAAGTTTTGACCAGATCGTCTCCTCCCGTGCCTGATCAATAAAGTATAACGGGAGACAACTTTCTGAGCGATATTATTAGAAGAGTGCACATCAGGTCTTGTTCTTACATTCAGGCTTCCCAAAGGCCACACAGCTGTTGTTCATTTGCCACATCAGTACTACGATGTGCGTGCACTCTTCACCAGTCCATTTTCCCAGTCTTTTGAGCTTCGTCAGACCTCTTTAATTGACAGCAGTTGAATGCTGTCAATAGAAAGAGATCACGCCCTTTCCAATCGCAGTGGGTGGATGTTNTTGACAGCAGTTGAATGCTGTCAATAGAAAGAGATCACGCCCTTTCCAATCGCAGTGGGTGGATGTTCTCCACCCGGGGGTGGTTCCACCTCACCTGTCAACAGCAGTATACGGAGTTGAATCCGTACGTGCCACCTTGATGGGGCTGAGGACTATCCACCTCTACGAAACCGCTTCGTATACGAGTCCTCTCACTAGGCGGACCAGACCAACGACCCTTCGTTAGTTCGAAACTAACCCTGAGGGGAGCCGGCACGCTTACTTTCCACGGCATCTGCTACCGACCCATCACATACACACAGGGCCAGCCCTCCAGGCAAGTACTCGCCTCCAGATCTCCTTCCAAGCAGAAGGTTCAACCAGTGCCACCCAGAGTCCGACCCGCGATCAGCACGGCCTAAACCGGGGCTTTCACACTGATCCCCTGGGTACCCACAATTTTCAGATATGCACACTGAGTTTTCACCCGGGACAGCCCAACTCCTCCAGGACGCCAGACAGTCCCTTCGCAGGAGCTCTGCCACCCCGGGATCAGCCCGACTTGCCAGGTCAAGGCCTCAGCTGGGGAAGTGCAATTCGGTTCGCGGGTCTTCACCGCAGGGCGAAGAACATATACAGCCTCTGGAAGACTGCACATAACCTCGCCGTAACTGATTATCTGTGCACAGACAGGCCGTTACCGCCTTCAATCGTCCTCACTTCGTTAGCCACGGCGTGGCCGCCGTGTTACCAGCCCATACCACGAGGAGGTGGAGATGGACTTGAGCAGCGCTAGGCTATGTATTCGCATCACTACTCCATTAAGGAGATGAGTTGGCAGCCTTCGCAGTGGTAGGGGAACACCCAACAAGATCATGACTTCTCATGAGTGGGCCTCATCGGAGTTCGCTGGAGACCAGTTTACTCTTACACTTTCGCCGGTTTACCACCGCTAGTGCCTGTAACCACGGTTAGAACAGACAGGGACAGCCATTCCTTAGCCGTCACGACTGCCCCACCAGGTATTCAGGTTCCAGGCTCCCCCCTACTCAGCGGAGAGGTGACTTCCGGATTTCAGGCACCCGGTACCATCACCTTACACCCATTATAGGTTGGTTGCCTGACCACGGCCTAGACCCAACCCGGCCCCCAAGGCCAGAATTTTTCGCAGCACGCTGATGCCATTCACACACAAGGCGTTCCCAGAGACTCGCGCAGCCAATCACCGGAATTGTACGACCACACCAAAGGAACCGCCACAGTATTTCGCTTCTGTATGGTTACATATTCTGTGACCGAAATAGAGTACTGGTTAACTTAATTCACAGAATGATTTTTGCTTTTAATTGGAGACTGACAGGGATAGAATATTATTATGGTTTCTTAACGAGTTCGGTCACGCTTTAATTTTCGAGTTCAAGTGTTGCAAATACGTAATTTTTTTGGTATGCACTGTTCTTTTGTTCAGCGTTTTTCTTGCAGCCAGTGAATAACGTGCTGCGTGCTCGATGATATCAGCATTAACTATTCATGTTAAAGACGTGTAGGAAATTCTGCAAATCAGATAAGTAACAAGGGAGACCCTCAAAGTACTGGGCACTGGTGTCTTGCTTAGGGGTGTCCACTTTGCATCGAATAAAAACATCGATGTATTTTCAATGTATCGAAACTGCGCATCGATGTTTTGCGATGCATCGGATAGAAACATCGATGTTTTCTCAACATCGAGTTTTTTTTGGGACATTCGTTTACAAAGCCTGACACTCCATAAAAACAAACAAAGGACAATTTTGAAGTATCTACTACTCTTACAACAGCACTGTCGTATCCACACGACTTGTGTGTGTGTGTTCAAGGATGTTGAAGCTATTTAACAAAGAAAAAACATTTGTTGATCCAGCTTTTGTTTATTGAAAAAAAGGGCAATGCGTATGAATATTTGTTATAATTACAAAAATGTGAAAAACCTACTAGACTCTTACAGGACCACAAAGGATTGCGTGATATAGTAAAATAAATTTGCCAAAAAAAAAAAAAAAAGTTTAAGACCATTGTTAAACATTAAGAACATTGTTAAAGCTGCATACATTACTTAGCACCCGTTTTAAAGTATAACGAACAATAAGTAACACAATTGTTTATCAATTTATTTTACATTTAATATAAAAAAGTTTTTGATAGGGGAGAGGCCTATACCCAGCAGTGGGCAGATACGGGCTGAATATGATGATGATTACAAAAATACAAACAAATTGAAAATGATCCGGTGTTTAAAGGTATCATTAGTAAGTAAGTCTATTTCCAATGTTCCTTTGGTGGACTTTGCAAGAATAAGAGTTTATTTACCCGTTTCCCTTTAAGTCTATTACGCTGTTGATTCACAATTTGTGCCGCCTTGGAAAACAAACGTTCAGATGGCACTGAAGTACCCACCATGGTCAAATATTTGTAGGCAATGGGATACAGTTTTGGAAGTTGTATTTTTAGATCATTCCAAATTTCTAATGGGTTTTCATTGAGTCGACCTATTGGGCTGCGCAAGTAGATTGATAGTTCATCAGAAATGGAATCATCTGACTGCGCCGTTTTCCAGCTTTTCTTGAGTAATTTATGGTGATCGTCCCACAATGAAAAATTATCTTCTGGTTTGTCAGAATGATCTGAAGAGTCTGATTCCACGGCCTCATTTTGTACTGTTATTTTCATCAAATCTTTGACTCTTGCCACAGCTGAAGACCAAGCAATTGGGTTCGTGAAATGCATTTTCTTGAACCTCGGATCCAATAATGTGGCTATAGCGAGGGGAGTCACTCTCTCTATAACACCCATTCTCTTGTCAATCTCTTTAAGGACCAGAGATTGGACTTCTTTGGCAAGAGGATCATCGAATTTCAGAGGTTTGACTTTCAAAAGAAGACAATTGATCAGTGGTATTACCTTGCTACTAGTGCAGTACTTATCCCCTGATACTTCCTTGGTTGCCGCTTCGATCGGTCGCAGAACTTGTAAAACCGAAGAAAGAATAGATAATTCTAACGCAGTAAGCATCGGTGGTGCATTTTTATGACCAATGATTATATTATTGACGATAGTGCGAAGCTCCAACAGTCTTTCGATCATTTAATATGTACTATTCCATCTGGTCGGGACCTCTTGTATTAATTTTGTTTCGTTCTGGGTTGCTTTACGTAATTCGTTACTGGCTATGTTACTCTGTTTGAACCATGTTACTATATCTTTTACTTTATTTATCAATTTTCGCAGCTCTGTACACTGTTGCATAGAATTTTGTGCTACCAAATTCAAGGTGTGTGCAAAACATGGTATGTGCTTTTTTCCAAAAGCCAAATCGACGGCCTTTACCATGTTGGCTGCATTGTCTGTTACTACAGCCGAAACTTTATCTCCGTTGACGCCCCACTCAGTACAAGTATTCAGCAGCATTTCAGCGATGTGTTCTGAAGTATGACGTTCATTTGACTGGTACACTCCAAGATTAATCGAAAATAGTTCATTTCCGACACCGAAGTGTGCTGTTATTCCTAAAAAACTTCTCATGCTCATTGTTTCAGACCACATGTCGGTAGTAAGTGTAAGGTTTTCAATATTTGACAACTTTTCTTTGAAGACTGTAGATAATGCTGCGTATTTATCATCAACCCATCGAGTCAAAGTCGTCTTATTGGGAAGTTTATAATGCGGTGCAATGACTTTAATCAAACTGCGAAAGCCTTCATTTTCAACAATTGTAAATGGTTGATTGTCTACATATCGTATAAATTAATGCATTATTTATTCTACAAGTTTTATCGCCACTCGCCGAAAATGCATGAATTTCTTCAAAACTTGACACAATAGACTTTTGACGTTTTGGAGCTGGAGGAGCAGGAATATATTCACTGTCTTTTGAAGTGTCCGTTTTTGTATCAGTATTTTTAGTCAATTCTTTTACATCAGCAGAGCTTGTTGATGGTACCGAATCAGCAACTTTATGGACAGATTGTGTAAGTTTATTTATTGTATTGCTGGCGGTAGTGGAATTTTTCGAATATTCATTATGAAACTCCTGAAAAGCTGCCTTATGTACATTTTTTATATGACCAATTAAGTTGGTTGTATTGCCACAAGATTTTATAACTTTTTGACAAAGTTTGCATTTTGCCGAGTTACTATCTCCATCAATTTTATTGTAAAACTTCCATACACCACTCTTCTTGGAAGGTGCCATCGTATAGAGTAATCAACCTAAAAAAAAACGTTACTTAAAAAAAAAATACTAAAATCGATAAATTCATCAATCGACAACATCACATCACTAATGATTGCAAATAATGACTAGATTATTATATTAGATTATTTAATGATTGATTGAGAGTGAGTGACAACTGACAACGGTGGCAATAATTCATGACAAGTTACAATCACAGAATGACTAATAATTAGCTCATAAATAGAAGAGATTTTAGTGGTTGGCTACCTATCACATTATCTAATTGACACATTTGTTATGGACAAAAACTTTTAGACCAGAAATTGGCTAAAAATAGATACCTAACTATACGTTTAAATGACGCAATCAAAGAACTTATCAATAATGGATGCAAACATAAATATAACCTATAAGATATATAAAACCGATGTTTTTACTTACCGAAATATGCGGTAATACGGTGAAATTAACTATTTATAACAAAGAATCACAGGGAATTCAACAAAGAAAAAGTATGTTTGGTTATAGGGCAAACAAATGGCTACCTTCAAAGGTCACCAAGACAAAAGAACGATCAACGATATTCAACAACAAACCACCAACAAACGTTTTTTTTCTCTCTAGCACAGTGTTGCCAAGCTGCTAATGTCAATTTCAAACAATTTCTAGATTTAGCGGCACACTAGCGCCACCAACAAGTTTAATTTTATAAATTTTTATAACTTCTCATTCAGAGTAACCGAAACAATAATAGGTATACCTTTTTACCATTTGCTGGTTATCAATTATCATTTATTCGATGTTTTTAGAAAATACATCGATGCATCGAGTATATCAATAACTTTCCAAAACATCGGATCGATTCGATGCATCGAATTGTAAACATCGATGTTTTCGATGCATCGATGTATATCGAATATCCCTAGTCTTGCTGTGGTGTGCAGCACCTGTCATAAGTTCCATTCACGTGCAACGCGCTCACGATCGTGGGCGCGGCGACTGAACGGGTTAAAGCTTACTTTAAGGCAGCATAAAATATGTTAAACTTAATAGCAATACAGGAACAACACGCTGGCCAATTTGTATTGCATTATACGTTATTAATACTTACAGCTACAATGCAAATGTAATAACTAGGGGCACCTGTGTTTCGCGATAAGATTTCAGGGCAAGTTGTGTTCCAACGCAGCTTAGTTCAGAACCACTTCCACGATGGGACCATTTGAATTGTTACACCTTCTATTTGTCAGCCCACGAATCACGGACGGTCAGTGTCGGAGAAAGTTACTTCTGATTGGCTCACTCATGTACCAGACTGTCTTGACACAAAGACAAGCGGCCAGTAGCCAAATGAAGATTGCAAGTGTGCACATAGGAAATTGAAGCCTAGCCTCCGCGTAAATATTTTCGTGTAAAACAGGTGGGCCTAGTAATAACACAAGCGTACCTGATAAAGGAGCTTGTACCAAGAAACAAAATTGAAGCTGTCTCTAAAAGATTGCATAAAGAATGTAAAAGAACCACTTGCTACCAAACCTTATGAGTTAGTTGTATCACATGCATCCACATATGTATAATAAATGGTTAAAACAGTACGTGAATAGTGGGTTGTTTACGCGATATTATTGCAGATAATTTTGCCGACATTACGTTGTATTGAAACCAAAGCAACTTATCACTGACAAGACAGCGGATAGATACAAACGTGCAGCCATTTTCTCGGCTTGGGACGCAAAGAAAGGCAATGTTATCTCGCTATACGCAGGCCACGTGCACGTCTGAACAGCGAGAAGGAAGACTGGTCTCTGCGTAGCTTGTTCTCCCTTCACAACATACCCTAAAGCAGTGGCGTGTGGTGAAGTGTTGCAATGTAAGCTGATACGTGCTCACTACTGTACATTCTCGGTGCGCGCAGCAGTAGCCACAGTGCAGCCTAGGGAAACTGAATGCATTCCGACCAATCACAAGCGAGCGGCGTCCTGTGGCGTCAGCTGCCGAGCTACGGTGTAGTGGGGGAAGTGTAAACTAGCAAGCAACAGGGTACAGCACACAGCTAACGCCAGCTTATCTTGCAACAGTTCACCACACGCCACTGCCCTAAAGATACCAGGACCAAACGCCGGCCTGTGCGGGCGTAGGGGAAAGAGTAGACTTGGCTGCAGGCCTTCAGTGCCACACATGAACGTGGCAGAAAGTAACACGACTCCCACCTTGAAAATGCAGAGTTATCAATTTTTCAAATTCTTTTCCCAGGAAACGCTTGGCGTCTGGGCGCTACGCTACTATTGTATATATGCACACGTAGACATACACATGATCTTGTAGATGTGCAAATGGCCCCTCCCTCTTAAAGCGTGCATGCCACGATGGAAGATTTCTTGGACGGTCCCATGCAAGTCTGCATGGCCTCTTGGTCTGAATGGTTCTATGGAAGATTTGGCCTGCTGCTGACCGTTTTCATGGACGTTTTCGTAATTTGTTGAGTGCAATGCTCGATGGAAGGTTTCCTACAAGGTTCAAATTTTAGCCAATCATAGAGAGGGTAGTAAGAGTAATTTTGTTTAATTTTATTTTGAGAAAGAACACAAGACTATTAAATACGAATAAATAGTAAATAAAAAAAAACCACGAAATTGTCAACTGATTCTATTGCGTGAAAATTAAGGTTAACATTCGTGTTTATTTGAGATAAAAGTAGCAGTTATAACAACAAAACTCTGCATAAACACAAAATGCTTAAGTCGTGAGTGATAATTGTTCCTATACCACAGTTGCAGAAGTAAATGTTTAAAAAAATGTTCTCATCTTTATTTGTGCGGCAACAAGTATCGTTGTATAAGTTATTCCAAAGAACCCTCCATGACTGCTTGCATGCAAGCTCGGGTAGCAGGTCTCGTGGAAGCTTCTGCCCGAGCTTGTACGGAAAAATTTTATTTTGGCATACGGGCTTTAGCAAACGGCTGGATCCGCCCCTGGAGAGAGCTCGAATGTGGAAATGAGATTGAGAAAGGGGCGTGGGGGGGATAACGCCTGGCAACACTGACCGGAGCTTCCCACGGGAGCCGCTAGGTAGCGCGCCGTGACGTCATCGCCCCCAGCTGAGGACGCGTGCCGCCATCTTGGCGCATCACGCCCCAGGTTCAAGGCCACGCGAGGAAGGGGACGCGCTGCACGCCCGTCATGAATTATTAACCAGCAGGACTCTGTAAGGTGTCATATAACGGCGACTTCATAACGCGCATGCGTCATCGCGCGCTTCCCGGAATGTAAAGCCGCAGGAACGCGGACCTCCAACTCTTGTAACAAAGTGGGGGGAAAATTAGTTCCCGGTAAAAACGAACGTGTACACAAATATAGCAGCATTTTCAGCGCTGTGTGTGAATCTTGTACCGACTAAGTACGAGAATTAGCATACCACTAAAAATTTAGGAAAATACGTGTTACGAAACATTGACAAGCATACGGTACAAAAATGAAACTAATAAAAATTAAGTTAATAAGCTTGCCATTTTTTTTAGTGTTTTGTCACACGTGCAGGTGCAATTCCATCACTTTTGTAGCTCAGAAAATTTACAGAATTATTAAAATGCTACTATGTAAATTTAGTTATAGTTGTACTAGCGACAAATAACTCTTAAACACGCCGGGAATCTCTGATAGTGACTGTGCAATTATTTTTTGTAATTGGTTCGCGGTTAATTAAAAGCTTTTCGAATCAACCTTTGAAAAAAAAAATCTGCCCGTAACTGAAAATATTTTAACGGAAACACTCGTCGATGCAGGAAAAGCATTTCGGTGTATTACCATCGTACAGTGAATTTATTTATTTCCTTTTTGTTTTACTCGTATAATAGTAAGGAATGGCATATTGGTGACACATTTACGATCCTAATAATTTCAGAGTTTACACTTGATCGAAGCATGGATAAAGTTATCTGTTCGGGACAATGTTAATCATGCATATTGCAGAAGGATATAGAAGTGATAAAAAATAAGTATATCCTACGCAGAATTTTCAGAAGTGCGAACAATCTGCAGTTACTATAAATCACCATACAATAGGTCGACTTCAAATAGTAAAGTAATCACCAGAATTTAAGTGATTCTAAACGTGCAACATTAGTGGCGAAGGATGTGCTACTTTTGGGGACCGTTGGGTTCTGGGTTCGAATCACGTGTAATTTAGTTTGGGATGCATGTCTCGCGTCCCCCTGATCAGCCAAAGATAGGTTGTTAGCCCAGTATAACAACTGTGAAATGTCGCCGAATTGGCTGAGTTTTTACTGTTTCGCCTTTTGGGTGATATTTTATAGCTGACACACTACACACACACACACACACATTTAGTTAAAACTAGCATCGCCTGCAGCTTTCACTGGTTTGTTGCAAGGATAGCAATGCTTGCGGGCGGTGCAGAGTCAATTTTGGTACGAATTTCTAAATTATCGTACAAAACACCAAAGTTATGGTCCATTGTACCATAATTATTGTACGCCAAATATTGACCTAGTGACTTTGTGCCATAGTTATGATACATATTATGGTGCACTATTATGTTACCGTCATTTATTCAAAAGGGTCTAGCTAACTGTAAACCGAGGAACTGTCAAAATAGACAATTAATGAGTAGGATTCAATCTGTATTTTACCATCATTCCAAACATCTGAGACTCACGCATCCAGTTCAGTAGTTCCGCCCGTCAGTCAGTCTCGCAGGCCCGATCCAGAAGGTTCCCCGCACCCCGAAACTCGCTGTGAGAGGCAGAGACTATGACCAGAACATTCTTGCAACAATAACCACAGAAATCCAATCCGCTCAAAGANAAAGTCAATTTTGGTACGAATTTCTAAATTATCGTACAAAACACCAAAGTTATGGTACATTGTACCATAATTATTGTACGCTAAATATTGACCGAGTGACTTTGTGCCATAGTTATGATACATATTATGGTGCACTATTATGTTACCGACATTTATTCAAAAGGGTCTAGCTAACTGTAAACCGAGGAACTGTCAAAATAGACAATTAATGAGTATGATTCAATCTGTATTTTACCATCATTCCAAACATCTGAGACTCACGCATCCAGTTCAGTAGTTCCGCCCGTCAGTCAGTCTCGCAGGCCCGATCCAGAAGGTTCCCCGCACCCCGATACTCGCTGTGAGAGGCAGAGACTATGACCAGAACATTCTTGCAACAATAACCACAGAAATCCAATCCGCTCAAAGACAGAATACATTACGAGTCCCGATAGACTTATCGCGGCAGCTGCACTCCTTTGTAAACTTCCGCGCTATACTTGGGTTACTGCACTGCTCTTGACACACTGCCTCGCTCGAGAGGAACATGGTTGAGCCGTACAAGTATTAGATCTACACCATAAATATCGGTATTTCGTACGATAATTTCGGAATTCATTCCGCAATGGACTCTACACTTACCAAGCTTATCGCAGGCCTTATTTATGACCTGGGTTTCAGATTGCACGCATGTACATGCTTCACCGTTCTTGAGTAAAACGTGGGTTATGCGGGCCACCTAGGAAAAAAATTAATACAATTACACTCTCGAAAAAAAAAAGGGTGGGTTTCAAATTCCACCAGTTACCTGCCTCATCCAAGGATAGTGAACCCGCGGATTCCGCGGGCCGACCCCTGGCATGTTTCATTAATTAGTGTGAATCAAGTGACTGTATCCAATATAGAGACAGTGATAACAACTTTTAATTAGATTTGAGGTAGACATTGAATATTGCGCTCACTGAGAATAGCAAGAGTACTGGTGCATATAATTAGTTTAATGGCTGTAAATAGTAGTTGTGCGAATATTTATAGCATTATAAATAAATTCATTAAAAATTAAATTTAATTATTTTATTTTATTAAAAAACGATATCCCTCATGGTCTCGGATATACGCTCTTGGCGTCTTGTAACAGTACTCCATTGTTTTGGTGAGATGCAATTGACGGAAGTAACATTTCAGTAGAATGATCTTNAGTTAGTTTAATGGCTGTAAATAGTAGTTGTGCGAATATTTATAGCATTATAAATAAATTCATTAAAAATTAAATTTAATTATTTTATTTTATTAAAAAACTATATCCCTCATGGTCTCGGATATACGCTTTTGGCGTCTTGTAACAGTACTCCATTGTTTTGGTGAGATGCAATTGACGGAAGTAACATTTCAGTAGAATGATCTTGAATACGGTAACACTACAGAGTATATAGGACGTACACAGAGTCGAAATAGGGTAGCGGTTCCTTTAAATTGGGCGTGTCCATTTGCTGATTGGCTGCGCGAGGCTTTGGGAACGAGTCTTATCTCTTATGTATGATTGACTACTGCGTGCTGTGAAAGATCCCCATACTGGCTGGCGAGTAGGTTAACAGGCGCAGGTTGGTGAACTGCGTTCCAACATTTTCCTGGCCAGTGACGCCATTTTGGTGACGTGTGCGGCTAGACTTCGCAGTACAAGCGGAATTTTTTTTTTATAGTTATCACAGTATAATATTTTCGGATTGGAAGGCAACTTTCTTGTCTCGCTGGTTCTGCATGAGGGAAATCTGATGTAAATATGTAATTTAATTTGAATTATTTAAATGCTGCGCCANCGGCGTCCCCCACTCCTCCCTCATCCTCTCCAGTGGCGTAACAACTAGGCGGGGCAGGGTATACGTTGACCCTCCCTAAATTTTGTAAAGGGCGTCAGAGTGAGAGTAAATGGGCACTCATTGATATGCCTTGATGTGCTGTGTACAATCACAGACTAAAAATGAGGTAGTCCGATTATTATTTTTCCGCGCATGTACCCAAAACATTGACCTACCTCAAAGGAACACAACTGTCGCAAGTCCCATGGTCAACAGTAATGAACGNGCGCATGTACCCAAAACATTGACCTACCTCAAAGGAACACAACTGTCGCAAGTCCCATGGTCAACAGTAATGAACGCGTTTGTTTACGTTTCAATTTTAAAAAAACAAGCACTTTTATACGAATAAAATGCTTGTATTAGTTTGAATTTATTCAAACTGCGTTACATACAAATNAAAAAAAACAAGCACTTTTATACGAATAAAATGCTTGTATTAGTTTGAATTTATTCAAACTGCGTTACATACAAATTAGTTAGAGGAAGTATACAAACATCTCAAAGCACGTGTTTTGTAATCAGTGTTTTAACGGGGGTCGCGGTGGCTGAGCGGTTAGCCTGCTCGCCTCCCACCAAGGCGAACCGGGTTCAAACCCCGGCAATTTTCGCAAGTGGGAATCGTGCCGGACGATGCCGTTGGTTGGCGGTTTTTCTCAGGGATCTCCCGCTTCCCCCACCCTTTCATTCCGGTGCCGCTCTATACTCACCTCAATCACCCTCGTCGTCTCTCAAGACTTCGCTGTTAAGAGCCGCCCAAATCTCTTCACTCTTCAGTGTTTTAACCAATCCAAGCCGTTTTTGCTAGACGTGTTGGCAGAAAAGCAGTTCAGTGTCGGTACAAGGAGACAGGTTGTGCGCAGCCAACGAGATCGGTCTACCTCTTCTTTAGTATATGTATACAATTATAGAATTTCTGATATAGGTTGTTCACCGTGAATTGAGCACTTTTGAAATCCCTGGTTAAGATTTTTTTTTATCCTTCCGCCATGTGTAACATTTACATTGTTATGAGTTTAATTACTTTATTCATGCGTCAGTTAAATTAGGAAGTGAAATTTTTGGGAACAAAAATGTATTACTAATATGCCAATTTTTNACTTTATTCATGCGTCAGTTAAATTAGGAAGTGAAATTTTTGGGAACAAAAATGTATTACTAATATGCCAATTTTTTACTCTTGTGTGCCATAAATTTAAACATTGCACTCGCAATTCAACGTCAAAATTTGTAACTTTTTTTAATTAGCTGTCATTTTAACTAGGAGCCTGCAGGCCAGCCAGTGTGTGTGGTAGCATAGAATACATGAAGTTAACGGGTATAAATTTTTTTCATTTGTGTATTTCAAAAGTGCTCACTTTACCGTGAAACAGCCTATACTTAAAAAGAATGTTCCGCGACTAAATCGACAAACTTTGCCAGCGTGTTCTAGACGTCATTAGCAACAAAAGAAGCCATATACAGATGTAGGCATTGGAGCCCAGTTTACTAGTTACCCGTTTTAAAGTTACAGTGATGGAGGTAGGTAGGTAGGTAGGTAGGTAGGTAGGTATGCAGCTAGGCTTAACGTCTCGTCGACAGCGAGGTCATTAGAGACGGAGCANAGGTAGGTAGGTAGGTAGGTAGGTATGCAGCTAGGCTTAACGTCTCGTCGACAGCGAGGTCATTAGAGACGGAGCAAGTTGCTCAGGGACTAAGGATTGCGGAAGGATTGGAAAGGAATCGGCCATGGCCTTTTGTTAAGGAACCATNGAGCAAGTTGCTCAGGGACTAAGGATTGCGGAAGGATTGGAAAGGAATCGGCCATGGCCTTTTGTTAAGGAACCATCCCAGCATTGCGCCACCTCGCTCGGTTACAGTGATGGAAATGCAATAAACACAACATATTGTGGCGGTGTCTCGCCCACTACCGGGTGTGAGCGCCTAGAATTCCTCGCCATGTTTGCTGTTGGTTCCTACGTGAGCTATGTGGGAAGTGCCGATGTGGACTTGGCTTACCTGGGTGTGAGCGCCCCGTCTGACTTCTGTCGCTGCCACGTGCCGGCTTTAAGCGCTGGCGTTGTACTAGCNAGCGCCCCGTCTGACTTCTGTCGCTGCCACGTGCCGGCTTTAAGCGCTGGCGTTGTACTAGCGTGCGGGCCGCTGGTCTGCTCGCTCGACGCCTCGTCGTGCCTTACCTCTTCCCCCGCGGGACTCCAGGACAACGGACGACGCGGGCCAGCTTGTGACGTCACAGGGGCGCTCTATGCTACTTGAAGATCAGAAATCCTTCTAGAAGGGGGGCGCAAATTCAATATAAGGCTTGTGTTCTCGCCTTTGCGAGGAGACAGGGCCAGGGACTGAAATAGGTCGGAACTCTGTTTCATAACTGAAAATAGGGGGAGGGTGGGGGACTGCTGCTTAGAATGATTTCGAAAGATAAGTTTGTAACAAGCTAGGGTAAAAGTTTGTAATTTAAAATAATACATTTATACTTTTAAAGAAAATTATACTTTGTATGTGTACCCGTTTTGGGAAAATTTTATTTTGCAAAGTGAAAATCTCGCACTTTTATTTCCGTGCAAGCCTGAAATGAGATCAAACTAGCTTTTTTGAGCCACGCTACNGAAAGAATTAACCAGCTGAGGAAGTAGAGACGGAACTGCTGCATCGGCTAAAAACCGTCACAACATGTAATTTCTGAATATTTTTATTGACTTGACTACTTGTGGGAGGTTTCGTGCAAGCAGTTCAAAATGGTCCCCACCTGACCGTAAACAAGGTGCGACACATTGCACCATGGCGTTCTGCCACTGCATTTCTGCAGGTTCAACTGGTTCCGTGTGTCTAGTTTACGTCCGCTGTACACCCTATTATTCAGGCAACCTCAGAAATAAAGTTCAGTGGGGAGAGGTCAGGAGACCGCGGCGGCCATGGGGACTGGGCCGCCTCTTTCTATCCACCCGCGCGGATACTCTGCATTGAAGAATTCAGTCGCAGCCCTGCTTGCTGAAGTGTGGAGATGAATCATCCTGCTGCAACCGTATGTCACGTCGTACTGCTAACGGCACATCTTCCAATAAGAGTGTTAAGTCGGTTTCCGGAAAGTGACTGTAGTAATGAACGTTGAGATTGCCCCATACGAAATGTTGTTCAACGAGATGAATGCCACGTACTCCACACCGCACAATCACTGAAAACCGTTATTGGAAATTTGCATTTATTGCATTTTCGTCCCTGTAACTCTGAAACGGAGTTTCATAGCCTACGTGTGTATATATGGATTTTTTTTTTCTAATGACCTCTAGAACACGCTGGCGAAGTTTGTAAGTATCGCATCGCTACGGAACAGCCAGTATATATCTTCTATTCTGGGTTACAGATTTTTCTCTGTATTCTATACAGCATGCAATTTGGGTTTTGATCGTATCAAATTTAAATTAGTAAGGGCAGCATAAATATATTTAGGGGATCCCTAAACCCTTGCTCTCTCCTGAAGTGAAGACATTGTTTCGCCACTGCAACTCCTACCCTTACTCGCACAGACACCTCAGCCGTGTACGTAACGTCACCCCCCCCCCTTCGCCATTCCAAAACACTTTGTACCAGGAAGTTAAATGTATGAAAGCTGGACCTCTGTGTTACGTATTATAAACAGAATTACGCCGGAAGAAAGATAAAAAATCTTCTAGTTCCCCTGATTATCGTACCACTATAATTCCACTCGAGGCTACTTCAACACATTTAAAACCAACCTTTGAAAAAAAAATTCTACCTGTAGCTTACTTTAGCGTAAACGCTGCCTGGCATATATACAGGTCGTGCACGAAGTCTATATAGTTGAACGCATCACAAAATGCGGACCATACCTCTTAGGAATCCAAAAAATCCGTTTGTGTCACTCAATGTTCTTTGTGCGTATAACTGAATGCGCCACCAAGTTCTGTTGTTCATGTTAATCAATACTCTTGGGGCAGTATTTTCGTTTGAGTAGTATCAGTGAGCATGGAAAGAAATTGGCAAGGAACTATTTACATGTGATAATTTTTTTTAGTGTTGGTCGTGAGGGGATAAACTCGTGTTCACATTGAAAATTTTGTTGTCCCATCTATCGCGCTATTGTAATCGTAGCATTAAGTCGTCGCCATTAAAAAAACCTTCGTGTTATCTGACTGACCTAATGCTCTCTGCTAGCCCACTCAACATTCCGATAAATACAAATAACCTTGTTTTGGGCGTGGTAGACTGTCGTCATTTATTGTCCTGTCCAGTTATCGCGTGGAACATGTGCCTTGTGTGTGTGTGTTTGCGCGCGTGTGTGTGCGGAACGTGCCTTGTAACGTCCTTTTCTCATTTCCGTAGGTCAGCCCAGTTTTTCCCTCCAGCTGCTGTGCGCGGCGTGATAGAGCAGGTCGCTCCAGCTCAACGAGGAAGAAGGAAAACACCAGATTACGAAACCGACGCCGCCTTCCCCGCGAAAAACAAGCGTTGCCTCGCGTGCGGCGCCGTACGTGCCCGTCGCCAAACTAGCGGCTCTAATCAGAGTTGCCAACTTGTTTTTAGCAAAAGTCTCTAAATCAACGTACAAGACTCATTAAAAAATCATCAGATTGTAATCTTAATTTGTTCCAAATTAAATTTAGACAAAATACTCTCTTTTCATATATAACGTATTTAGCAACTTTAAATATTGTTTATTATCGCTGGTTACTGTCTTGCTTACCACAAGAAAAAAGTGTTAAAAATGGAAGGATTCCAACGTCGGAGAGAAAACATAAGTCCTCAAAATGGTTCGAAGAAAGAAAAAAAGCAACACAGTGAAAATATGAAAGAATATTGGAAGAAAACAAAAGAACAAGTGATAAGGAATTGAATTTGACATGTGGTCACTAGATGGCCTAATTGGAATAATAATAAAGCAAAAATAAATGCCCATTTTAAATACTTGATTAACGTATTCAGACATGCTTCGAACACAGAGTGCTCTTCTCGAGCTAGAACTTTTCCAGTTCAGCGGTTCCCAAAACTTCGCTTACGATGGGCCCATGCAATATACCGCCCACACGACTACCTGTAAATTGCAGAATGCATCTCAAGATATTCGCTTGCTCTTTCTTGGTTTATGTAATACATCGCGGGGAAATGAACAACAATACTGATGGCAAATAAAGTGTTTTTAATTTTGACAACAGAAAATCATTTTCAGTCTTCCTTCAAATCCCCTGATCTGCAACTAGTTTTTTTTTTTTTTTTACAGAAAGGGCTAACTTCTCGACCAGTAGCAAATGCAAATTTTGGCCATCAGACCATTTGTCTGAAATCGCCAGATCTGGTGAGAAAATCACCACGTTGGCGGCTCTGGATTCTTTTGTTTTAACGAACGTGAACAGGCGGCCGAGCCCGCGACCTCGCCAGCGCGACTCTGGCGGAAGCTCTGCCCCACGCGGAAATGACGAACTGCGCCTTCCCTCTCTCTACTTCCGGAAAGGAAAATGTTGCAACGTCGCCCTCACCGACGTGATTATCCGTTTAAAAAATAATGCTCTATAACTACGTATCTGCAACATTCACTTCATTACTATTTGGCGGACTAAGACTCATTTGTTCCTTCTTTGACCTTTGCCATTGGCCGACAGTTTTTTTCTGGCACGCCCCCGACGGACTCTCAAGCCAATGATAAAAGTTCATCGGTCAAGGGCGAATCCAGGGGTGTCGTCGCAATGGACATGCTCCACTTTCCAAAAAAGAACTCACGTTGACGTGGAAGTGTTGTGTGAATGTTTTAAAACTGAACTGCAATAATATTATAATTGTGAAAAAAATACTTCTAATTTTATTAATCTAATATTATTTCCGAAATTATGATGAGACAGTCCCTTCCTCCCACGCCACGCACGACTCGACAGTCTATTGGCCGGTTAGCCTGCTCGCCTCCCACCAGGGTGAACCGGGTTCAATCCCCGGCCGGGATACTCCGGATTTTCGTATGTGAGGATCGTGCTGGACGATGTCGCTGGTCGGCGGGTTTTCTCGGGGATATCCCGTTTCCCCCGCCCCTGCATTCCGGCGCTGCTCCATACTCACCACCATCACCGTCATCGGCTCTCAAGACCTCGCTGTTAAGAGTCGCCCAAATCTCTTCACTCTTCACTCGAAAGTCTTAGACCTTGGAACCCTCTTTCACCCCAAACCAAAAGTCAATATCCGCTCCTGCCATCGGTGGAGTGACCCATCTTCCGTAACGCAGGGTTAAATGACGTCCTGTAGGGGACAGCAGCCAATGAAGCTGGGGGCCGTGCTGAAATACGAAGTACATTATATTGGTGCGTGTACGCCGTGATGCGTGGCTGCCTACACTCGGGGTGCCAGTCAGTCCACGAACTTGCTGACTGTGGTAGTATGGTCTGTTCGTGTTATCTTCGCACTATTTTAATTAAACCTTTGAAATATTATCCCATTTATTATGTGTTTGGTTGTTTCCTGACTATCTTATTTATCACAAGCGTTTTATACTTCTGTTAACATAAAAGTATCTTATTTTTAGTTAAATTAAATTTTTACTTATATTTAACAATAAATTATAAACTTTAATTTATAATTAATACGAATAAAAACAAAGAGAAAATAGGTGTGTTGATAATGCCTTGTAATAAATAGTTCTCATGCAAAATATTATTAAACTGAGTGCGCACAGATGCGATGCGTCGTCCCTTTGGTGCTATTTCGTAGACTTGCTTGATCTTTGTTTCTATGAGGCGGAGGAATATCCTGAAAATATAACTTTGGCAGCTTCAGAAAAGTTGGAATTAACTATGAATGGATTATATGTTCAGCCTGTCACGAATAGATAACCAGAATTCCGCAGGTCTCTATTTCTGACTCATAAAGTAAGTGCGTATTGCGCGCATGAGAATAAGTACTCCGTTTTTTACGAGTCACGTCTTCAATGGCAGTTCTTAATTTCAGCTAATGACAGTCTCGTGATAAATCTACCCTCATTACATAATTGTTAGGGCAGTGATATTTCGCGAAAAGATTTCGAGACAAGATACAGTCCAAAGCACTGTAGGGTCGTCTAGCTTCTTTGATTGGCTAAAAAAATTTTCTGGCCCGTGTTAACCGTTTGCGCACGAATCACGAAGGTTCAGCGTCGGAGTTACTTAGTCCTGAGTGGCTTGGTCAAAGGCGGACACGGCACCAGCAGCCAATGGAGGTATAACAACAGCTGAGGTGTGTATATAGTATTTAAGTCTACTGTGTGTTCAGATTTTTACGCGAAAAGTCACTGGCCCTAATAATTGTTGATAACTCAATAGTTAAGAATTTTTGTGTCAGTAATTCTTGCACGGCCTTAAATGTTTACAGGCAAGGCGAATGTCCGCGTTTCCATCGCCCTATACACTAGACTCAAACAGAAGTTCCGTCTGTATCGTAGCCTCAGTTAGCCGTGTCGTTAGCTGCTGTCCCAGCGAGTGGCCAGTTTTTACTCCAATCAGCGTAGAGTACCTCAGAATACAGAAGCGAGATAACCTGTTGTACCGCGAACTCCAGTCGCACAAGCCAGCAAAACGGCGTCATTGGCCATAGCAACACGTCGGAATGATGTTCGCCAATCAGCGCCTGGTAACTGTCTCGTCTGACGGCAGCTCGGCCAATAGGGATGTTGAAGAGACGCATCGCTCCCACGTAAGACTTGTTTTTGCTACTTCAGATGGGAATTACTGGCGACTAAAGGTGTACCGTACCGACTGTCGTAACCCAGGTTTTCGCGGCAGGAAAAAATTTGAGTTGCCGTTGGTGTATACTTATTTTCACACCAGGCGCAGATTGGAGGCATGTAACACCGTAAACAGTTTGTTTATAACCAATAAGCTAGTATTACATATTGTCCCCGCCAGATGTCAGCCACTTTGCTGGAAAACGCGGATCTCCAAAAATCTCGAGTACACAATAATGTCCCCCCGACCTCGGGTAAAAAGTTTAATTGGCATCATATCAAGAACCATCCACTGTAAAAAAAATTGTGTGATTTTACATTGAATGTATGTGGCAGCAGTGTCTCCACTGAGATCGGTGTAATTTTGCACCTACACAGCTCAATGTTTTTTTACTCTACGTCCAAGTAATATTTATCCTACAAATTAGTAAAATGGCATAAACTTTGTACAACTAACTTTACACAGAATGGTGCAAAAATTACTATTACTATGTAGCAGAAAATAAACTGCAACATTCGTGTATTTTCTCTCCACGGCAAGTAAATTTACACAGACATCGCAATTGTAATCTCAACACTGTGTATGTGTATTTTCTCACTAATAAAAAAGTAACATCGCAGATCCACTGTAATTNCGCAATTGTAATCTCAACACTGTGTATGTGTATTTTCTCACTAATAAAAAAGTAACATCGCAGATCCACTGTAATTGTAATTACACAATTACTGTACTTTTTCACTGTTTTACTAAGCAATTTTACCGTCAGCATATGTTCTTTTACAACTACGTCATGTTAATTCGCATACTTTGTATGTGTATTTTTATACTTTTCATGTTACTCCGTTTCGTTACTTGGTAGTTTAACAGAGTTATAAAAAGTTATCTCCAAAATGTGGGTAACAATTGGCTTAAGATATATAATAGGTAGTTATATAGCCAGCATATTCCATCAGCGGGAGTTCAGATTTCCTTCTGAACACACAAAGGGAGTTCAAAGTATTTCTAATCCCTACCGCTAGATCGCATGTTNCGCAATTGTAATCTCATCACTGTGTATGTGTATTTTCTCACTAATAAAAAAGTAACATCGCAGATCCACTGTAATTATAACTACACAATTTCTGTACTTTTTCACTGTTTTACTAAGCAATTTTACCGTCAGCATATGTTCTTTTACAACTGCGTCATGTTAATTCGCATACTTTGTATGTGTATTTTTATACTTTTCATGTTACTCCGTTTTGTTACTTGGTAGTTTAACAGAGTTATAAAAAGTTATCTCCAAAATGTGGGTAACAATTGGCTTAAGATATATAATAGGTAGTTATATAGCAGCATATTCCATCAGTGGGAGTTCAGATTTCCTTCTGAACACACAAAGGGAGTTCAAAGTATTTCTAATCCCTACCGCTAGATCGCATGTTTNGGGAGTTCAGATTTCCTTCTGAACACACAAAGGGAGTTCAAAGTATTTCTAATCCCTACCGCTAGATCGCATGTTTTAAACAAATACTTGTAGTTATATTTAAATTCACAGGAACATTAGTGTAAAATTACAAATACTTTACTCGTTTTAGCAAATTACACATTAAAATGTAAAATTTACCGAACATTTGTATGTGTAAATATACGCTCACAGATACTCGAGAATGTAATGCAAGTTTACACTCGCACGGTCATTGCAAAATTACGCTATTGGAGATGTACAACTATACTGACATTGGGTTTTCATACGACTATCTAGCAGTAAAAAATACATAACTTATGATTTTAATACAGTGAGGTCTATTTTTACACATACTTCAAAATGTGTAAATTTACACCAACATTGTGTTTATTAAGCCATACGTTCATGTATTTTCACCAAAGACATGTAGAACTCTCTGGATTATTAAGAACATTTGTGTAAAATTACATATACTGTAGTTGTTTTTACAAATTACAGATACAAAATGTAAAATTACCAAAAAATTTGTATTTGTAAATTTACACTTATTTTTTGACAGTGATCGTTGTGTTTGTGTCACTTCGCCGTTGGATGTACCCAGTGGAGGATTGTGAATCGTTGCGTGCTGGGCAGACACAACTAACTTGCAGTAATCTCGGTTAGTGGAACCTGCGCCTTGCTGTTTAATTAAGGTTTCAAGTGTTGCGAATAAGGACAATTTTTATGCGTGCTGAATTTGAGTTGGACACAGTACTTTGTCGCCACCAGATTTCGAGATTGACTAGGGACAGGAATATTTCGCGGATTCGGAGACCTTTCTGCTAGACTCCGCAGTCCTCCTCGATAATTGACCCCTGCCTGGGTGAATATTCTNTTCGCGGATTCGGAGACCTTTCTGCTAGACTCCGCAGTCCTCCTCGATAATTGACCCCTGCCTGGGTGAATATTCTTTTTCAACTTTCACCAGTACGTGATTCGTTCCCTTTTTTTTTTATTGGAGGTTAGTTATTGGTTGAAAAAAGTCTCCTAAGTTAAGACCCTGTCACGTGGCGTTATAGTTCAGTGAAAAACCTTGGCGTGACAAGAAATTAACTTTTTTTTTTTTTTTTTTNTTCGCGGATTCGGAGACCTTTCTGCTAGACTCCGCAGTCCTCCTCGATAATTGACCCCTGCCTGGGTGAATATTCTCTTTCAACTTTCACCAGTACGTGATTCGTTCCCTTTTTTTTTTATTGGAGGTTAGTTATTGGTTGAAAAAAGTCTCCTAAGTTAAGACCCTGTCACGTGGCGTTATATTTCAGTGAAAAACCTTGGCGTGACAAGAAATTAACTTTTTTTTTTTTTTTTTTCAGCCCGGTTATTGAATCTTTGCTCATCCGACACGCTCCTGCAAGACTTCAGTCAATAACTGCTTATAGCCAAGTCGAATATGAGGATGGATTCTGACAGGCAGAAGCCAATGAACAAATGACATATGCTGGTTATGTATAGAAATGCAAAGTATAACATGGTTCCATATATACTACAACGTAAAATGGCATGTTTCCTGTATATCCTGTATGAGTATATCACATTCTTTATAGCATGGTTTGAGAGAAGGGAAAGGCGCCAGTATTTCGTTGCAGTAGGGATGGAAAACGAGCAAAGAGCNTCGACCAAGTCGCACAGCGGGGATCGAATCCACGGTGACCTCTCGAATGAGAATCGAGTCGATGTTATCGCTTGACCAAATAAGCTCGCATCCCGACTATATAAATACTATATAAATACCGAATGAGACGGGACAGCCAAGGGCGGACTGTTGTCAGCTGACGGAGAACTACAGGCTGTTGTACCACGTACACAGCGGCCGAGCAGAAGTATGCGAACGAGGGGAAAAGACGTAACCCTGAATAAATGTCAACACGCATATTTCCTTTTTATTATTATAATTTTTTTAACTTGTTCACACGCAGTGTATAAAACAGTACGTTGCATAGGAAGTTTATATTTGCCGGTAATGCACTCTGCGAAGCTCAGTGCGTAGTGGCTCGTCCTCTCGGCGAATCATGAAACTATCGCCGGGCACCAAGACTACAGCTCACTGTTTATGATTATATGTCCGCGAATTCCACGCATTATATGTCCGCGAATTCCACGTATTTTTTCCGTGGTAACCTCCGTATTAAAAAAAAAAACTCCTCAAGGTCACGTCCGGCCGCAAGGAAGCGCTGCGACGGCGATGGAAAATAGCATCAACAAGCTTCGCGTACTTTCCGTTTCCTCAGAATTTTAAGCGGAGGCTATAGGGTTTTCAAACAGCAGTCTGTTCAGAAAAGGCACAGCATTGTCGCCAGAGTTTATGCACTGACATCTGTTCGCGTAAATACGTTCTAGCTTACATGTCCTACACAAACTGCAGTGTTACACGTCTGCAATCTATGACTGGGAAACAAAATGTTGCAGTACATCGAAAAACTTAGTTATGGCAGTCAGTATATCTCAGTCGTCTGTGACCTCGTGTNGGAAACAAAATGTTGCAGTACATCGAAAAACTTAGTTATGGCAGTCAGTATATCTCAGTCGTCTGTGACCTCGTGTCAATATGAAGTAAGCATCAAAGCTTCGTTGTTATAGTTTGCACGTGGGAACGATTCGTCTCGTCAACCATCATGCATTATTACTCTTCAGAGAGGAAAATCACTTTCCCTGGCAAGGAATTAATTTTTCTTACATCAGCCAGGGTAAAAAAAAATTGTGAGAGTGGGAATTCCTTGGCGTGCCCCTTTACCTCCAACCCGCACCCTTCAATACGCACACTGATAATGATGAAATTTCAATAANGAATTCCTTGGCGTGCCCCTTTACCTCCAACCCGCACCCTTCAATACGCACACTGATAATGATGAAATTTCAATAAGTAGCGTCAATCCTGTAGATCATAAAGCGAGGTGATATAGCCACGAAGTTACGAAAACAACGATAGAGCTGATGGGAGCACCTGTAGAAAACCTACGAATCATATCCGACATCCCGCAAAATAATAATAAAATAATAATAATATTCCAAACTCAGATCACAGCGGTGAGAGACTAAGACGGCAAACAAAACAGAAGATAAGAAGGAATTCACTAACCCTTATAACAACACAATATAAATACGGAGACAGGATTCTTTTTAACTAAAACAACATATAAAAATTATTTAATGACCGCGAACATAATGGAGAATAGTTTTGTGCTCGTAAGTCGTCATTGACTAGCTCGAACCGGAACGTACTGTACGCACATGGGTTTCTCTCAGTCTAGATCGCCTAATGAGGGTGGATGCCCGCTAGCCGGACGTAGACGTAGGGGCGCCCACGCACCCGGATGGCAGTCGGAGTATAAAGTCTTTCATTCACGGATGCTCTACTTGATACCGTCGCCCACTGCTGCTGTACGTATCCGGCGTAACTAAACTACAATCACATTGGGGATCTTCCGAAGCAACCGCACTTTTTGGACTTTTAACTAATAGCTAGCAACGTCGTATAAATCCCATTCGTGGTTACTTACAACTTTTCGGAAGCCCTGCTATAGTTCTACATTCATCCTGATACTCCGCCTAATGCTAACNATTCGTGGTTACTTACAACTTTTCGGAAGCCCTGCTATAGTTCTACATTCATCCTGATACTCCGCCTAATGCTAACTAAGTTAGAAAATCCCACCAAGAGGACAGCGCACCGAATTTGTGAGCACTCAGTCTAATGATTTTTTTTTGCATGAGAACTATTTATTATTAGGCATTACCAACACACCTATTTTCTCAGTTTTTTTTTTAATATTATTTACAAATAAATTATTATTATTTATAGACAAAATATAAGATAAAAAACATCTTCTTTCTTGTTAAACTGAATTTTTAGTTAACAGAAGTACAAAACGCTTGTGGTACGTGGTATATTTAGGAGACAACCAAACGCATCATAAATGGGGTGGTNCAAAACGCTTGTGGTACGTGGTATATTTAGGAGAGAACCAAACGCATCATAAATGGGGTGTTTTTTTTTTTTTTTTTTAGTTTTGATACAAAAAGTGTGAAAATACAGTAAATAGACTATACATTTACTTGGGGCCGCAGTAGCGCAGGGACCTAGGACATTTTGCATCTTACCAAGACGAACCGGGTTCGATTACCGGCGGGGTCGCTCCCGGATTTTCGCACGTGGGAATCGTGCCGGGAGATGCCACTGGTCGGTGGGTTTTCTCGGGGATCTCCCGTTTTACCCCGCCCTTGCATTCCGGCGCTGCTCCACACATACGTCGCTTCACCGTCATCGGCGGTCCTGGCCCCGATGTTAAGAGCCGCCCATATCTACCCACTCCACTCTCTTCATGTGGATCGCACTGCGCAGCAGGAAGGTGCGTGTGCCAGAACGAACATCGCATAACTACTGCGATGATAACATTTGTATGCAGCTGGAATGGCTGACTCGCGCTCTCCTCACGTTCGTTCCTCCAGGGCGAGTGGTTGTGGTCTCATTTCTACGAGCGAACACAAGAAGGTGCACCGTCGTTCCCGGCGACGCACGTTGAATACCGACCGCCTCCTGCGCACAGGACCAGGCGCGCCGCCCAGGACTGCGGCAAGGTTCGAGCCAGCCTTTGAAAAAATCACCCCATATATGACGTGTGTGTTTGTTTGTGCTTAAATAAAAGTACCTTATTTTTAGTTAAATTGAACTTTTACTTATATTTAACCTCTAAATTATATTATTACATGTATAATTAATATTAATAAAAACAGAGAAATCCGGTGTGTTCGTAATGCCCAGTAAGAAATAGTTTTTATTCAGAATATTATTACACTGATTGCTCACGAGCGCGGTGCGGTATCCCTTTGGTGTAATTTTCTAGACTCTGTCAAGCTGTGTTTGCATGAGGCAGAGGAATATCCTGGAAGTAGAACTTTAGCAGGGCTTCAGAAAACTTGGAAGTAACCGTGAATGGACTATGCAGTGGGGAGACAATATATAGGCCTTTTCGAGCCACTATTTTCTCAGTTACAGTCGTGTTGCCAACATAAAAAATACAACGGAAATTTATTCAATTAAATAATTATAAACTTAGGAGCAACCAAAATACCTTCGCTCAATTTATTATTTTGAGGAGGTTGGAAAAATAATTTTACTTTTAATATGTAGCAAATTACGCAACGACAATGTTGCAACTTCACTCGATAGTCGCTGCCCTGTTCCACTTGATACTTTGTGCCTTGCCTTCTGTTATGTTTACCGAGACGAGATCGCTGATTTGCTTTCTTAGAAGGATGTTGTAATGTAAATGCATTTGAGTTTAAGGAGATGATGAGTAGAGTCGCCAGTCTTCAGTGCCTAATTGTAAAAAGTATTGGAAGTCAATCCCCAAAATAATGTAACTTACCAGTTCCCAACTGGATGAACAGCAGGAAAAAAATCTTAAAACAAAAGTCGTCACCTAGACAACATTTACTATGACGAAGATGGGTTCCCTAGATTATGTCAGCAGTAACCAATACATGAATTCATAGCTTTCCATCGTACTAATGTACTTCGACGAATGTTATTTTGGCTATGTAAGTGCGGCATGTTTACATTTTTTTTTTTTTTGCTCAAAATAAGAGCTTGGCGCGATACATGTCAGTGTCGCCTGTCNGAATGTTATTTTGGCTATGTAAGTGCGGCATGTTTACATTTTTTTTTTTTTTGCTCAAAATAAGAGCTTGGCGCGAAACATGTCAGTGTCGCCTGTCTACTTACCTGCTTTTTGTCCTTTTAGAAACGGTTCGGACACAGAATTTAAACACGTTATTTGCGCAATGTCAGAATATACGCGAGATAAAAATTCAACCTCGTGAACAGTGTTTGTTAGCCTAATTTGATATCTGCCATCTGTGATCATATGACGGGTGATAACAATTGATAAACACTCTTAGAGTAACACACTTCTGTTGATTAATAACAATGGCGGGCGATGTTATCACACTCCAAATGTTCACAGATGGCATATATAAAATCAGTTTGACATTATTCACGAATTTTTATATTCATCTCGCGTAGTTTGTGGCATTTTGGAAATAATAATTTTAACTCCCAATTTTCAAGGAAGTGTCTCGCCCCTCGATAAACACGTTGGGTCATATGTCGTGCAGTTTTTTCTATCCCATTTTCCATTACGAATCATTTCACAAAGTTTTTGCCTGTAGTTCAGGATCATCGTGCATTTTAACAGGCGTACTTAGTAGCGTACTCTCAGTAAGTCGGCAGTGATGCCAGAAAAGTAACGCGAGTCGTATCAAAAGTGTGGTGTTAACATTTGTTGACGCTGAATTCATTTAACCCCTTGCCTCTACTAGCACGAATATGGAAATGTAGTCCATTCACGGTTACTTCACACTTTTCTGAAGCCCTGCTAAAGTTGTACTTCCAGGATATTCCTCCGCCTCGTGCAAACAAACTTAACCAAGTCTGGAAAATTACAACAAAGGAACAACGCACCGCGTTCGTGAGCACCCAGTGTAATAATACTTTACATATGAACTGTTTCTTACTAGGAATTGCCAACATACCTTTTTTCCCTCTCTGTTTATCCCTTTTAATTATAAATGAAATATTATAAGTTATAAATAAAATATAAATAAAGTTCACTTTAACCAAAAAAAAAGGTAACTTTTATTTTAACAAGTATACAACGCATGTGATACAAGAAACATTTAGGAAACAACCAAACACGTCATATATGGGGCTATTTTTCAAAGGTTTGATTCAAAAAGTGTGAAGAAACCGCGAATAGTCTATAGGTTACTATTAAGTGTTACTTAGACCAAGAATTGCTCATGCTGCAATGAAAATGACGAAATTAAAAATAATCTGAACGTTAACGTATTAAGAAAGTTTGTTTATTTTTAACACAGGATTAAAAAATTTACGTGGATGCCATGTATTTGTGATATTCGAAAATTTGAAAACTTTTTTCCAAATTAGCTGATTAGGATCTTCTTTTAGTTTATATTCAGGTGAAATTATATCTTATCTTATNTGAAAACTTTTTTCCAAATTAGCTGATTAGGATCTTCTTTTAGTTTATATTCAGGTGAAATTATATCTTATCTTATCTTATTGATATTTCACAAAATGTGGGTTCAACTAATGAAATCCCGTTGCAAGCATTATTTCATTCGCCTGAGCAGATTTTATGCACATGTGAGGACTGAACTAAATTACATCTCTAACTTACGGGAACTCCCTAGTCAAATCAGTTTTTGCCCGTATACGCGCACTTCGGCAAATAAACGACCTTGGAACACGATTTGCTTTCAGGAAAGGCTCAAAACTATTATTACAGCCGCAACGTTTTGCTTTTATTCTGTTGATTAGCTTAAGGAGAAAACATTAGTGTAAATGGTTAATAGCAGCAATTTTATAGTTTTCGTGCGCTGTTTCCTTTAGGGAAAAGAAACTGTGTGTCGTCTGTAATTTAATCCATTGGCCTACATCACGTGTAATGATATCCTGCTGTGATATATCTAATTTGCGAGAAATCAGCTACGCTTCCTTATGGCTAGAGGCGACCTTGAGCCGTTTATTAAACTTTTTACTGGGGATTCCCCTTAAGGCTCGGTTTAGACTATTGTGCAGTAATTATTGGTTTTCGTGTCATAATTTCAGTTTCAGAGGTATCATCGGAAATGTTTTACTATAGAAGATTTACAATTTACTAGTTGTTTAATACTTTTGTATCCGATTTTCACTGTGTGCTATTTCCTGCTTGCAAAAAGGCAGGAACTTATTGACAAAATATAAATATGTTCGTGACTTTTTACAACTAGCAAATAACACACAATTAAAATTACGCACAAAAACATTAAACAACTCGTAAAATGTAAATTTTCTATAGTCATAGCCTACATTGTCAGTAATTACAATGAATCTGAAATTATGATGAGGAAACGGAGATTTCTACAAAAGAGGTGAAGCCGAGTCTTAATTGAAAGTTACGCTCTGACCAACCGTGCGTTGAGAACTTACACGCAACAACTGGGTTAAGTAAATAAACCCCTTCCTCTCTCCCTCGGCAGGCCCAATGTTTGCTCACATCGATAGCTATCCAGTTCAAGGTCAAGTCAACAGAGATTGCATCGCAGCAGCATGAAAACATGCGACACATTTTGTTTCGGGGTTGCTATAGTGCGTCTCACCCTCAGATGACAGTAACAAGTACCTACACGATGCACTCTGTTGCCAGATGGCTACCGATTATCAACAGTCGAGAAGTTACGATTTGTTTGAAAGAATAAGTACATACACAGAAAGGGACGTAAAAAAATTGTCACGTTGTATAGTAGTGTATATAATATAAAATTGTTTGATAAGATACCCACTGCAATCTAAAAGTGAGACGTGCTGTGTTATAGTGCACAGGCCCCCTTAGCCCTGCATGTAACACACTGCAAGGCCAATTATGTTAGCATCAGCGCAGCTTTTTAGGATAGATATTTATCTATAGCTTAATTAATTTAGTTTCTAATGAGGTACGAAAAAAAAATCGTACCATCTTATCATGGATTAGTAACAGTCAGTTTGTGTTGGCTCCGCTGGCACTCACTGACAACTAATTCAATTTATCTTTAAGTTTTCAGGATCCACTGGTGATTCGGGGGGGGGCCCATAGCGCCACTCCCCCCATCAGAGTGATGTGCAAACATTACTCTGGTTAAGCCAGCGCCAAATGAAAGAAAGATGTCCTGCCTCCTCTACTAGTATTTTCTCTACGCGTTAATAAAGAGCATGGTTCCCACCTATCTGTCTCCTGTAGCATTTTCTGTTAATGCATGCAACAGTTTTTAATTATTTCCTGTCGAAAGGGCTTTTACGGTGTCTATGCCGGTATTTACCTTTCTCTTCTTAGTATAGTAGTTTAGCCATAAGTACACTTAGGGAGGTTTTCATGGCCGAATTGTGGCCATGGCAGCCTAATCCCTCTCTGCCGCGATGCATATCTCCTTGCATGGTTTACTTCCCTTGTAGGCTTATGGGGCTNATCTCCTTGCATGGTTTACTTCCCTTGTAGGCTTATGGGGCTTAGCCCTGAGACGCAATTAACTCCCGTCCCTACCGCGGGCTTACACATAACACTTAGTTTTAGAGTAGGTTAGAAAGAAAATCTGCTGAGAGCTAGTGGAATTTTGTTCCCCCGCCGTTCATGTGCACAGACGAAGTGAGCATGCCGCTTCGAAGAACAGGACAACCAGACGAACAGGTTTCCGATTTTGACCGCGGGAGAATCGTGATCGATTGAGAATATAGATTACTCTACCGCGAAATTGGTTCTCGTGTTGTAATAAATGCAACTACAGTGAAGCAGATATAGGATCAGTGGGTCGAGGAGGGACGAGCTGAGCGACGTTAGGAAGTCAACGACCTCGCCGCACGAACGAGCGCGTGGCAGGCATCTGGTGCGCATGGCGATTACGGACCGTACAGCGACATCAAGCAACCTCGCTCAGGAGTTCAGGCGTGTGGTACATCAATCTGTGTCCATACACACGGTTCGTCGCCGTCTGCAGCATCAGGGCATCTTGTTAACGCGCCCATTACTGCGGCTGTCACTGACTGCTCGCCACCGGCACCTGCGGCTACTATGGTGCTTGGAATCTCGGGCCTGGAGGGGGGAGAATGGCATGCCGACATCTTCTCCGACGAATCCCGCTTCTTCTTGCAGCACCATGGTGGTCGCATCCATGTCTGGCGGCACCGTGGCGCACGACTACCCGAGTCATGCATTATGCACCGTCATATCGGCCCAGCACCTGGAGTTATCTTATGGGTTGCCGTTGGATTCCAGTCCCACTCGCGCCTAGTCCGCATCGCTAGTATGCTGACCAGCAAATGTTACAACACGAAGATGTTGGAGCCGCCTGTTGCCCGCCATCATCAGGGCCAGCCTGGGTCCCTGTACCAACAGGACAATACGCGACCGCGTGTGGCACACACCTTCCGACTGTTCCTGGATGACCACCGTGCCACACTGCTTCTGTGGCCTGCGCGTTCACCGGATCTCTCGTCCATCGACAACGTTTGGTCCATGGTCGGACGACGACTGGCCTACCACAGTACACCCGCGTCCATGACGGATGAACTTTGGGCACGCATCGAAGCAGCGTGGGAGGAGATACCACAGACGGACAATCAAAGTGTNCGTCCATGACGGATGAACTTTGGGCACGCATCGAAGCAGCGTGGGAGGAGATACCACAGACGGACAATCAAAGTGTCTTCCTCTCAATGCCGCGTCATGTAGCAGCGGTTATTGCCACCTGTGGTCGGGCCACACAGTATTGATTTCCCCGTGTTGTGTACGTCATACCGAGCTGCACGCGTGTAGACTGTTTGTGGTAAAGTAAGCACTTTTGAGGCCCTAGTTACTTTTTTATTTCAGACATTTGTTATCCTTTAACCACCTTTCANTGTGGTAAAGTAAGCACTTTTGAGGCCCTAGTTACTTTTTTATTTCAGACATTTGTTATCCTTTAACCACCTTTCAAAATAAATATTGCCTTGTAAGTGAACGTCTAAGGCTAAAATTAAATATGTTTATTGACTAATGACAGGGCTTTCAAAATTGCTCACTTTACCGTAAATAGCCTATAATCATGAGTATGATGAGTATTCTGTCCAATAAATTTGGTTGTTAAATTTCACGTCCTTCTTGTTTTTCTGCAATTTTAATGACTACCAGTGTATTTCCGTAGGCAAAGCTCATTTCTGTTTTTTCTTTGATTCGTAGTTTCCACTTACTCTTTTCGACTCTTCGACCCTCCACAAAGAGGCCTTTCCGATTGCCCCTTCAACAACAAGAATCGACGTCAGCAGAAATGCATAATTGCTGCATTCGATTAGTTGAAATATTTAAGAATACAGGAGTGGTCCTACATTTTTCACTGGCGTACATTTCAGCCGACGTGTAAGTTACATATTTCAAGCTCAAAAATCATTGTGTGCTCCGCGCCTTAAAAAAACATTTATGTTTTTGGCAGTAAGTTTGTTAAAATATGATTTAATATTTTCTCCCTAAAAAATACTTGATATTGATATCGTTACATGGTCGCCTGAGGGACGTATCTGAGTTCGTGATGGATGGAGGTCTTAATAAAAAAATAAAAGAACTAAATTTGATTTCTAATTTGTTCACACTGATATTATTTACAGCATTTAATTATCTATCTCCACTGTCACTGTTTTTATTTCTTAGTGAGCGCAATATTTAGAATCTATTTCAACTATAATTAACGTCCTTCTCAATGTCGCTGTTTCGTCATAGTCAATTAACTCATACTCATCATTAACACACAATCAGTCTATTTGTTGCCATCATTAGTATTGTCTTTCACTGACGCATCTAGTACAATAGTCCAGTCTGCCAGCCACACNCAGTCTATTTGTTGCCATCATTAGTATTGTCTTTCACTGACGCATCTAGTACAATAGTCCAGTCTGCCAGCCACACTCTTCACTGCTTGATACTCGCAGTCGCAGATTTCCCTTCCGCTGGTCACTTCTCCCGCCGCTCGTCGTCTGTNTCTTCACTGCTTGATACTCGCAGTCGCAGATTTCCCTTCCGCTGGTCACTTCTCCCGCCGCTCGTCGTCTGTCGCTCGGAACTCAGCCGCTCATCCATTCAACTACTACCCTGCCCGGAGGCCCATCGCACAATTTATACTCTGCTGGCCTTGACCTGGAAAGTTCGACGCATCCCGAGTCAGAATCTAGGGCAGTAAACTACTAGAAAATTCCTCAGATAGACGCAGAAAGCCAATACAACCAGGGTCAGCAGCGCGTGCCGCAAAAAGGATAATCGTTTTGGCTCTATTTTTGTAACAGATACGCGGCCACCGGCCTATCGCTCACCTGTTCATTCAAAACAATCCACTGACTTGCTGCCGCTATCATATAACTGCTCTCCGTCACTTCCACTCGCTCACGCGGGTTGCGAAACACCGAGCGCGTAACGATATGTCAGTTGGGAATTAAATCAGCGCTCTATTTCCACTAGGAGTTGCAAGAAAAATTATTAGCGACCTTTAAAAAAAAAATTGTACGCTTCCTTACTGTGAAATAGTACATAGTAAATTGCACCAGTGAGTTTAATAAATCTCTTGGAAATAGGCCAAACAAATAAAGGCGATAAAAAATTACTCTAAAACAGTTATTTAAATACCCTGTTATATAAAACTGCATCTGACCCGTCTGTAAATAGCGATGTAACGTGATTTGAAGTGGTGTTAAGTGTGAACTAAATAAACAGCTACGTCATTAAGTGCCGGCTTGACTACAGTGCTGATAGCGAACTTGTTTGCAACCGCGGCAGTCGTTATCAGCCTTATTTCCACGTGATTGCAAGTTTGTGCCAATCACTGTATACTTGAAAGAGGGTGGTGGGGGGACTGCACATTTACAGCTTATCACACAGAGTGGGCTAACACATAAAAAAAAGACATGGCAAAGTCGCGATAAGAAAATTGGGAATGGAAGGGGCAAAGCTGAGTTGCCAGTTCTCGCTTAAGGCCCCCGCCCACCTGGCGCTTGAACTGCGTTGCAGAATGTTTGAAATACGCGTTTTCCCATGAAACTATTTAACGTGCGTCCAATGTGCTGTTCTACAAAAAGAACACACACTTCAGACGAGGGTTGTTGAGTGCTTTCAAGACGTCACGCACATTAGAAACACTGTTTCACAGCACTCGAAAATGGCTAAAAAACTGTTTTGTCAAAGTGCTTTATCTCCAAATATACGCTTCAGATACAAGGGCCCTGCACTAAACCTTCCTACAGACTTTCCACCAACACAATAATAGAGTCATCGCTGAAAGTCCCGTAGGTACACGCAGTACGACTACAAAACTGCACGCTAATTGCGAGCCTTGCGCTTAGCGGCGATGGGGCACTTGATGCGTGTGGCGGTGTCGCCCTTATCGCTCCCGCCCTACTCGGCCTCAAATGCGGAAAAATAGCTCTAGGTCGGCGGGAGCCTTAAACGTGAAAGGATTTTGCCGGACTATATGAGCCGTGTGGCGTGCTCGGCAACAATACAGCAAGTTTAAATTCATAGAACTTAAGAATCGGTCAGAAAAATGAAACACTCTTCGGCATTTTTCCATTTTTGTTTTAACTCGCAGATTTTAAAATACAACAATAAATCATGTGCACTTTTTGGCACACCAGAGGAGGAATTAGTAATTAATATAATCAATAAACATTTACATTGCTTTCTAGAGTAGATAGATGAATCCATTGTCGAGAAGTTGGCAACAGCGTCGCGCGGTGACGTCACAGTATCGTAAAACGACACGTGTACGGAGTCGTGAATCAGAGGTAAGCACTGCCACGCTAATACACGTGAGAGAATCTCATTATAAAGACTGTAAACCAACTAAAAATAAAAAATAAAGGTTTAACACTATCTAAACTCTACTGGTTGACTTACGTGGCATGTTTTGTTGTAGTGCTAGTGTACAATTTGATACTTTGTGCATTTGAATGCCGAACAAAAATTGCGTGAGTGTACTGTTTTCAGAAGGAAGTTTAGGTATGCGCTAGTCTGCAAGCCGGCTCGCTATTAAACTGCCGATATTAAGTTATATTTATATTCTAGTGCGAAGAACAAATTTTATTCTTTACGTAGGTTCTTATACAAAATACAAATCGGAAGATTTTACTCGATAATATTTATTTTATGAAAATTTCAATACTATCCGATTTACTTACGTACGTGTAAAACGGAACAAATCCGGTGCACATGCGACACCAGTGCATCCTGACGGCGAAAAATTTTAGTTGCCAAGCTAAAAGCATTGAGTATTCCACTAGGTAAGCGCTAGTGTCGCATTTGTACCGGATTTTCTATATTTTCTACGTTAAAAAACAAAATAATTGCATTAATCGTACATTAAATATAAAATGGCTACTTAACTAAGTACAATCTCTCGCTTTTATCATTCATATAGCTTAAAATTTTAATTTAAAGTGACCTCATTGGAACATTGCGCACCTAGCGGCGGAAATTTTCCCAATGCCAAACTCTCCCGTAAGAAAACTCGTTTTGTTCCTAACCCGAGTAGAATTAACCTTGCCCACTCTGATCTGATAGAACGGCCATGTTTATGACGTCACCCTGCGCCCGAGGTAACGCACGTCGCGTGTGGGATGACAATTTACGTGACTCCACAGACCGAGTCGCTAATGCCAGTGGAATATTCTGGGCTCGTTTTTGTTGAAGGTAAATTAAGTATAAACCACGTTATGAGTTATGTCAGTTATTATAACTTTTATACACACGCCCGAGTTCGTTTTACTCGCCCAGTATCATATTCAAAGTCGGTTTTACACAACGCAAAATTTATTTCGCGCGAGGTCTCGTGCGAGGATGTAAAGAAAATACCACGAGCAACAAGTTCACACATCAGACTTGCAGCGAAATACCTCGCCGCGCGACAAAAGTTGATGACCTCGGAATATCACAACTATGCATGGTTTTAGTAACTCGTGAAAACACGCTGTTTTAAAGTAGTAGCTAAGGGACACCCGAATTTCGCAAAAAAAAGATTTCNTAAGGGACACCCGAATTTCGCAAAAAAAAGATTTCGTGACCAGTTGTGTTTCGTAACACTTTAGCTCAGATCCACTTTCGTCATTGGGCGGTTTATATTTTACGCGTCTTGGGTGTCTGCCCGCGAATCACAGACGCACAGTGTCGGAGTAACCTCATCCTGATTGACTGTTCACAGATTGTCTTCTTCCCAAGACACGCCGCCAGTAAACAAAGGAAAACTGCTTGCACGCCAGTAGGTTATTGAAATCTAGCACGCGCGGGAATCTTTCCGCGAAATTTGGGTGTTCCTGGTACTATAGTCAGTTCACGACTGGAAGAGACTTTCTTGAAGCCCTGCTAAAGATCTANCCAAGACACGCCGCCAGTAAACAAAGGAAAACTGCTTGCACGCCAGTAGGTTATTGAAATCTAGCACGCGCGGGAATCTTTCCGCGAAATTTGGGTGTTCCTGGTACTATAGTCAGTTCACGACTGGAAGAGACTTTCTTGAAGCCCTGCTAAAGATCTACTTTCAAGCCCATTTCGTNAGCTAACGGCTAGGGTGTTTTTTCAAAGGTTGATTTTCAAAAGTCTCTTCCAGTCGTGAACTGACTATAGTAATTAAATGCAACAGGATATTTTTTTGTATTCGTCCAAAAAAATTCTCACAACACTTGAACTGCACTCCATTCACAAAACAAAATTTTTCAAGGAGTTCCTCACAATTAATATTTTTCTCATGATTCCTCTTCGCACTGCTACATTCTCTGCTCATCTTCTACCTGTCTGATTGTTTGCATGACTTAGCAGATGACGACGGACAGAATCACTCGTTTCATGCAAGAGCAAGGTGCATGCCAAAGGCCATTTCACACGATCAAATTATTATTTAATTCAATTACTTGAATTCAACTTATTGAACTAAAAAAAAATCACTTCGTTTGCTTTTCAATGAGGTGCAGTGAGTAAGCTTTCAAGTCTCCACATCAAAGTTAACACAAACCTTTTCAATGAAACCAGTTTAAAAAAATAACTATAGTAAATTTTTAGTAGTACTTGCGACTCATTGGTTAAATCCCAACAAGTTTTCTTTATTTAATTGTACATTTTCTTATAAAATAAATACGCGTTCTTATTTTGTAAAATCTTTAAATGTGTGCATACAACTATATTGTTATGAGGTTACTTCCATTAATACTGCTGGAAAAGCTGTGATAAGATATTTAAGATTTGGATTCAAGAAAATATAGAACAAAGAAAATATAGAACATGTTCTAAACGAAAATCATTAAGTAAAAAAAAAATTTAAGTAATTGAAAGGGAAAATGGCAGCGATTATGACGTTTCAATGACGTCATATAACATTCAGTCAAAGTAATTAAATAGGAATGGAAGGTAATTTGAAGAAAAATTTGAACGTGTGAAAGGCCCTTAAGCCAGTGCAAGATGGCACTCTCGTACCGAACCGCGTGCGAAAATATCTCGCGCTAGGAAGACCTCGTAAAAAAGCAAGAGAGACGGAATTTTCTATTTTCAGAAGAGTTTTGCATTGTCGTTCTCTGCTAGTCAAGTGGCCACCCATTCACAGATAAAGGAGAGAGAGAGGTAGGAGAAGAGCAAAGAGTATAACTGTACGAAGAGGAACCACGTGAAAAAATATTGAAATTTAATCAATATTAATATTATAATCTCTCGGACGAATAAAAATGTATTGGCAAAAACATTAATATTTATATTTAAATTAGATTCAGAATGCCAGTACCCAAGTACCAATTGTTAAATATCCTTGATACTTAATTAATAAGTTGTGTATATAATATAGATCACATAGCATGTGATTTGGCTTGCAAAGATAATTAGAAGCATAAAATCTTGGGCTTCCATATTCCGAAATTTTCGACTTTTCGGTGCTTTATTTTTAAAAATATAATCATTAGACTACAAATATTAACATTTATGTGGTCCTTACATAAATCTCTTTCGGCCAATGATATAAAAGGCTATCATGCAATATGGGCTTAAAACAACGTGTGTCCAAGATATTTAATTATGCTTACTAAAATTATGGACTTTGTTCATGCAATGAGGAATTTCACTGCAAGTTTGATCTGTTGGCCCGTTTCTCATGGGATTATCCTGATGTTTTCGCGTCATATTTCTCATGCGAAATCAGTTTTGCGTTATGTAAAAGCAGCTTAAGTATACACCGAGACGAGATGGAGTGGCGGTTCCTTTGACGAGGGCGTGCTCATTCTCCGATTGGCTGCGCGAAGGTACGGAAACGGGCCTTACGTCTGATTGGCTACTGCGCACTACGAGATTTTTCCCTATCGGCCGGGGCTGACGGCTGGCGAGTAGGGTTACCGGGCTCTTGATTGGCGAACGACGTACCGACATGCGCGTGCCGCCGGAGTTCGATGTATAAGGGGACTGTTCCGTGGCAAGGGATCGCCGTGAGCGGGTTTCGGATGTGATTCGCGTCGTGTAGAAGCAGCTTTATTGTCCGTCGACTTGCAGCTTATTCGCGGTCTCTTCTCACTTTTCGAATCAAACATATTAAAAATCACACCACGTGTGATGTGCTTGGTTACTTCCTAAACACGCCCGTGTATCGCAAGCGTTGTATACTCCCGTTAACAAAATAATACCATCATTTTGTGTTATACTGAACTTTCATTTGTATTTGATTCATAAATTTATAATATTTAATTTATAATTAATATGAATAAAAGCAGGAAGAACATGGGTATGTTGGTAATGCCTACTAAGAAATGGTTCTCGTGTAAAATACGTATAATCACAACTGCGGTGCGCTGCCCCTTTGGTGTAATTTTCTAGACTCGTTTAAGGTTTATTCTACTCAGGTTAGGAACAAAATGAGATTTCTCATGGGAGGCATTGGCGTAGGGAAAATCTCCGCCGCTAGCTGCGCAGTGTTTCAAAAGATAACTTTCAATTAAAATTTTAAGCTACGTGAATAATAAAAGAGAAATATTTTATTTAGTTACGAAGTTATTTTATATTTTATGTGTTATTACGATTATCATGTTTTTTTTATATACAAAATAGAGAAAATCCGGTACATTGCCGATGGCGATGCCGCTTACCCAGTGGCGAAATTTTTTTGTTGCCAAATATTGATTTTCCCAACCCTTAAATCAGTTGAGCTTTGTTTGCACGAGGCGGAGGAATATCCTGGAAGTATAACTTTAGCAGGGCTTCAGAAAAGTTGAAAACGAGCGTGAATGGGCTATAGTTTTTTTTTAATGTAATTATTTCTGTCAGCGATGCAGTGCTACACGCTCAACAGCCGGAGTGGAATGTTCACGAACTCACACGCTGGCCAGTGGTAATTAGACGCTGAACTGGCTGGCACGTAAGCATTCTCTCGTAAACGTGTTTTCCAGATAACAGCGCTGCTGGGGTACACTTCCTTGCCGTGACGAGCTTCCTACTGCGCAGTACACGAGCGACTTGTTACTGCGAGAGCGCGCCATAAACACGGCACCAGGGATGGTAGATCGTCAGTGCTCTATCATGGTACGTGTCATTAAAAACAACGGTACACTGGCACAGAATTATGGTACATTTATAACAAATGTAAAATCACTATTTACGTTTGTTTTGCTTTCATTACATAACAGTTATTTGAATGTAACACTAAATATTGATAACAAATAAAATATTGAAAACAAAATAATAATTAAAACATCACCTGGTTAGTAAATTACAAAATAATCATTCTATCTTTATAAGGGAATTCCGCGAATTCATTCGAGGACAAGTCACACTTCAAAAACATGCACATCTGACTTGCTTTTCCAATTGGGTCGCAGTTTTTAAGCCACGCCCTGGACAAATTCGACCCAATAACTGAACTGCAAGAAAAAGAGCACCAAATCCCGTACTACCTACTCTGGTGCAAAACTTGGGCATCAGCTAATGAGCAACTAGTTGAGGCTCTTAGTTAACTAAGGATATGGCGTCTAGCTGGTTGTCACCCCTGCCTGCAGAGTAATGCAATGTGTTTAACTGAAATAGGCCAAATTGCTCGCCCAGAATTAAAAAAAAACAAAACAAAAACAACTCATTCTACTGGCAACACTAAACAACGAACTCGTAAACTTAAAAGGAACAACGGAACATCGCCAGAAATCCGAAGAAAACTTATACATTTCAATCTCGATATCTCATTCATGAAACTTCCAAAAGTTCAACCTCTACTTTGCAGATAAATAATAGGAGTTCGGCTTTCGGATTAAACCAAGCAGGTTACAATGCTATTATACTTTTGAGTAATTGGCTGCATATTTGTACTGTAGTCAGATTATGGTACATTTGCGTACCATGACGACCTCATCATGGTACATGGCACACCAAAGTCTATAGCCCATTCACGGTTACTTCCAACTTTTCTGAAGCCATGCAAACTAAGCTTAGAAAATTACACCCGACGGCCAACGCACCGCATTCGTACGCACTCCTTTACATGAGAACTGTTTTTTAGTAGTTATTGCTAATATATGTATTTTCTCTGTGTGTTTATTCATATTAGTTATATTTTATGAAGAAATTATAATACTTAATTTATAAGTAAAAGTTTAATTTAACGAAAAAATAAGGTACCTTTATGTTAACACAAGTATAAAACGCGTGTGATGCTGGAATCTCAATAGCGCGACAGCAAAAATGAAGAAACCGCGAATGGACTATAATTATGGTATAAGTGCCATGAAAATGGTACGCGTAACATCACCGTGCGGCACAGCTGGCAACGTCTCAGCAACAAGAGTTTGGTTCTGGAGGGGGTAGGGAAAGTGAACACACTGGTAACCTTCAGCTGCGCGCGCGGGGCGTGACGTGAACGGCGTGTGACGTCAGCGGTGGGTCACGTGATCGCCACGCAGCCCGGTGANTGCCCTGACAGCAGACTGGCGGGCGCTGGAGATGAAGCAGCCGGGAGATTCGTGCGGGCTGTAAAAGCGATGACCCCTCGCGGTAACGAGCTTGACGATAAGCTAGGGGGAGGGGTGTACAGCGGAGAAGGTTTTGCAACAACTCCGCCAGCTCCCGGCCAGTGTTGCCACACACAGCAGGTGAAATTCTCCTACTAGAGCACTGCTAAAATTGTTTTTCTCCCATTTTATCAGTTAGTTAGAATCTACTTACGGATTTTAAATGGGGAGTCGATGAAAATCGTAAATGAATTCCTTCTCAATGCATTAATTTTAAAATAACTGTTTCAAACAAAAAAAATTTGAAAAAACAGTTTAAAGCACAAAATGTGGTACGATTTCTTAACGTGCCAGTATTCCTTTATAATAAATCTCATGTAGAAATTTTGCGGAGAGTTTTTTTTTTTTGGTGTGAACGGTACCATAGGAGCCGAGTATGAGTATTCAAACAGTTGCGTCCCCCCTTCTTCACAACAAATGGGTTGATAAACGTTGGTTTGTCATTACTTCCTTTTAGTACGTATAGCTTATTGCAGTCTGATCGCCTCATTCTTTCAAAAATATAAATCTTGTTCATAGGGCATTGCATAACCAAAAACGGAAATATTTCAGAAGAAATTACGTATTTAATAAAATTATGAAATGTGTTACATGTACAAAAGTGCAGTGTGCAGCATGGGGTGAAAGAAGGTGGCGGAAGGTGAGATACATAATATTTAAATGAACATGGATACTGTCACATAAAGTTTGTGAGTCTTTCCCTACTTCTGGATTAAAGAAGTTAATGCCTGTGTGCTGTACCAGTGTTCAGCATTTGTCTTGCTACGTGTCCGATGATATTGGTACTACCCATTAATGTCGAACATATGTATAAAATTCCACAAATCACATTATCCACAAGGAAGACTGGACATTAGTGCCTTACTGTATAGCACCGGGCATAAATATCATCTAAGTGCAACGTATCGTGAGCTCGACGACTGAATGGATTAAGGTAACGACCTGGTATAAGCGATACGTCAGCAGGAAATCGTGTTTTTACGTGCTCGCGGCTCTGTCCCGCGCGGGCGAGTGGAATATAAGGTCAGAGCAGTGGCATGATAGCGGCGGCGAGTCACTCAGGATGTTAAGGTCAGCCGGGCGATAATCCAAGAAGCGCATATCTTGTTACGAAAAGCTTACAGCCACGATAATCCCTTTGGGACATACGCTCTTGACCTTCAGCAGATTGAGTTTCAGCGTTTATCTGAAGAATTTTCCAGTGGTTTCTCTCAGTGTGACTTGGGGGTGCGTCGAACTTTCCAGGTCAAGGCCAGCCAGTATACAAGCGTGTCGGGCCTCCGAGCCAGGAGGAGTGGATGAGTGGCTGGAGTTTTGGCGATAGACGGCGAACGAGCGAAAAGAGTGGCGAGAGAAGTGACCAGCGGGAGGAAAATCTATGACTGTGAGCATCGGCGCAGTGAAGAGTACGACGGGCAGGCTGGACTATTGGACTGGGTGCGCGAGTAAAATACATTACAAATGATGGCAACAGACAGACTGAATGTTTGTAAGTGACAAGTAGTTATGAGCTAATTGACTATAACTAGGGTCACCTGTTTTTCGCGAAAAGATTTACGCGAAGGCCAGACTCCAACGTCCTATGGCATATGTGTAGTTTTCCTTTGGTTATTGGCCACGTGTCTTTGTCGGGAGACAGTTCCTTGCCTGACTGGGCCAATCAGAGTTAGGTGACTCCGACACTGAGTGTCCGTTGTTCGAGGGCAGACACCTGCAATGCGTGGCAGTTAAAATCGCCCAATCACGAAAGTGGATTGAGTTCCATTGTTTTGGAGTACAAGTTGTCCTGGAATTGTTTTTTTTTCTTGCTAAAAACAGGTGGCCGTAACTATAACCAAACAGAGACATTAAGAAGGGCGATAATTAGAGTAAAAATAGACATTTCATATTGCGCTCAAAAAGAGTAATAATGGAGGTACATCGATTAATGCTGTATAATAACTGTGTGAATAAAGTAAAATCATATTTAGTTATTTCATTTTTTTTAAGACCTCCATCCCTCACGAACTCAGATGCGCCCCTCAGGAGTCCTGTAACAGTATATTACGTGTGAGACCAGTACCTTCGAAAATCGTAGAAAGAAAATTGGGCAGAGTGCTCGTGCGAGGCGCACAGCGGCAACTCTCCGTGTTTCAACATCGGACTGTCTTTCTGCCAATAGCACTGTCAAAAACCCACGTGAATAGGATTTGAGGTTAAGAAAATGTTTACATAATTATCGATGTCTCGAAATATTTGTAAAGTTCCTTCTACCTAGTTTTAATGCGACTAGAATATATTTTATTGAGTGAAAGTATTTTATTAATACAAAAGGGCGTGTCTTTTTTATTTTAACACAAACACATTTATCACTGTTAACCATTACTTGTCTGTATTGACGATGGGCAAGTCAATGTTGCGGACATGAGCATAAGACGAAAATCAAGTCTTTCTCATTTTTAGTTTCTATGGAATATGAGTCATGCACTGTTTTATGAACTTTTATTTATTGTGATTATCCTAGTCTGATTTTGAGTATTTCTAGGGTGTATCGAAATTAATTACGCAACACTAGAGACGAGCATAATTAGCGTAGTCTTTCGTTGAGACTGAGAGGATAGGCTCCACTGCATTATAAACAAATGAACTCCGTCCGTGGTTTCACTGACAGCTGCGCTTAAATCTACGTCACTTTCCTGCTTGATTAGCCACCCTACCGCTGAACTTACATTACTGGCTCAAGAGTGCTCCAAGGCGTGCCAGACACATCTCCGGCCAATGGCTGAAGTCGGTCAAACGCACAGTAACTTGGAGTTTAGTCTGTCCTTAAATAATAACACGAATTTTGCACGCCTCTGCATATCACGCTATTATAATGAACGTTTTTACTAAACAAATCACGTTTCATTACCAAGATGAAAAAAAATTCGAATATATTATACAGATTTTGATATGTATAACAGTCTATTCGCAGCATCATCACTCTTTTTTAATCAAACCTTTAAAAAAAATCACCCCATATATGACGTAATTGATTGTTTCCTAACTACTTCATGTGTCACAAGCTTTTTTATACTTATGCTATCAATAAAATTATCTTATTGTTTGTTAAATAAAACCTTTGCTTTCTATTTTTTCAATAAATTATAATATTTGATTTATAATTAAAATGAATAAGAACCGTGAGAAAGTAGGCGTGTTGGTAATTCGTAGTAAGAAATAGTCCTCGTGCAAAATATTATTGAATTGAGTGCGCACGAATGCAGTGCGTTGTCCCTTTGGTGTGATTTTCTAGACTCGGTTAAACTTTGTTTGCATGAAGCGGAGGAATATCATGGAAGTAGTAGAATTTCAGCAGGGGTTCGGAAAAGTTGGAAGTAACCGCGAACGGACTACTCGTCAGAATTGGGGTACGTCTGGCAACACTGCCCGCATTCGGACCCCAAGGACTCCCCCGCGTCACCGCACAATGCCGATCCGCCAGCGACGAAACAATGGCCGGCGTATCAGGAGAGGCAATAAAAAAACCATCTGGTCACTCGCAACGTGTTTGGCATCGTCATTGTCGCGGCGTGTGTCCCCGCTGTCCCTGAGCCGAACGTGGAGTGCGGCACGCAGAGGTCGTTCTGGTCTGTCAACTCCGCTCTGTGTGTGTTGACAGTTCCGGCGAGAGCGACAACGCTGGGCGCGTTCAGGCGTTACCGCCGAGGCTGCAAGGCCTTCAAGAGGCTGCATCACCCCTTACACATAAATTATTCCTTTTAGTGTGATAACAGCAGAGTCAATGGTTATTACTGAAAATGTTTCACTATAAAAGCATTAAATTTCATGTTTCTGTGCAAAATTTTGTACTTGATTGTTTTAGAGCCCCGAGTAGTATTTCGCGGACTGAGCTGACAACAAGCCAGACTGGACAGACCTGCATACACTCGAGACATTATCGTTTGCTTATTGGTTGCTGTGATCAAGTGAGGCCTCTGTACCAGACTGTTAAACACTCACTCACACTACTGCGTCCTACTTATTACTGGCTCACAGTTAAACGGGGCGTGTCTTAAACAACTGTCGTCCAATCACAACAGTAGGAGAAAAGAACAAGTTTTTGGAGTCTACCTCGCCTCCGAATGAATTCGCGAAATACTCATGGCTCTACTGGTTGTTAATAGGTGCTTTCTGGTCGTCATTATAAGGTAAGAATAAATTAATATATAAAATCTTGTATTTAATAAATTGTTGCATAAATATGCATTAATAGTTCATATGTAATATCTGTAATGATGGGTACAGTAATTATCCAAGCTTCTATTGTCGCATTTTTTAATAAATCCTTCTGAATTTGAACCAGGAAGAAATAAATAAAAAAATTCAGTACGGTGAGTGACACGGGCTCTTAGAGCAGATGTTTGCCCGACTCTTTCGATTCAAAGTTAAGACATGGAACTACTTTCCCTCCGTCGTTACCAACTATAGTGGGCGCACGCCAGTCCGGTGTACTCGTTGAAATATAAGCATGAAGAGAAGTGACATATTTCAAAGGTGCTTAGTTAACTGCGAACATTCTGTAGGCAATAACATCGCTGCATAACATTGTTTTCCGAATATATTAACGCCGGAAACTATAATTAGCAATATTAAACACAAGCGTTTCATTGCTTTCAGTATGTTGCATAAGAACGATATTATAATTTAATGATATATTATGTGAATATATAAACTACCTGTAGGCTATATCTTAATTTTCGTTTAATTTACTCTGTTTCCATTCGGTGTTTCCATTAGACGAACAAGGAAAGAACGATGTTCACATATATTACCTAATAATACACTCGCTGAATATAAATAGTTGTAACAAGACATTTCTTAATTATTCTTTGGGTAGTAATCATATCATATAATGCATACCTAATGGAGAAGGAATTGCAAAAATAAACTTCTTTGGATAGAAGCACACCTTGTAGTATTTCGTATATCTCTAAATAGTATAAAACAAAGTCGCTTATCCGCGTCTGTCTGTGTATTCGCTTAATACTTCTAAACTACTTGATGGATTTTGATGCGGTTTTCATCATCATTTAGAGAATTTCACGAGGAAGGTTTCGGTGTATAATACATTTATCTTTAATGTAAGGATAGTAGAGAAATGTCTACGTTTGTCGTAAAACCCCGCTTTTCGGGTACGCACGTGACTTGCGCTGCCTAAACCATAAGAGATACATAAAATTAATTTGCTACAGAATTGTAGCTCTCAAAAAGGTCTACAGAAAAGTCCGCGATAGCATATGTTTATCTTTTAAGGATGACCCACAGTAACCATTTTTGTCTTTCAAAGTTTGATGAAAAATAATGGTTCACTTGCGAAGCCGTTTTGACAGACATAGTATTAATCATTATTCAATTAAATATGTTAGTTANAAAAAATAATGGTTCACTTGCGAAGCCGTTTTGACAGACATAGTATTAATCATTATTCAATTAAATATGTTAGTTACCTTAAGCATTTAGTTAAGATCAAATTTGTCCTGTACACCATATAATTAAAATGAATATCGTAGAAGATATCACAGGTTTTCCTATTATATCCGGGCAAAGCCGGGCAGTTCTGCTAGTGTTGTATGAAATAAGTTTAAATACTTACTGTAAATTTGTTTAAGATCAATGAAATCTGTTTTTTTAACACATAATACTGCAAAAATGGTCGTTATATAAGTTGCACGAAACAATTTAGCCCACCAGTGTATGCCTAAAAAGCTATCTGCAGCTATCCTTGACCATTGCTCTTGCTAGGTCACACAAACTGCAGTAATAATCATGTTTTTCTACTGAAATTCTTTACAGTTTATAGATAAACGTCTACTTACGCCTAAGAACTTTGTGAGCACAAAATTCTCTCGCGATATAGCGTTCAATCAACCAAGACACTGAACAACATGTGTATTATGCTACATTAAATACAACTCGCCACATACATAAGCTAACCATGTTGCCAGTCATATTGGCCACTTAAGTTTTCCTGGTATTCACGAAGTCGCTAGTTTGGCTCAGAGAGGTTGTAAGGGCTTGTAATCCCGGCGGTGACGGTTCAGAAGGCAAAGTGCCGCAGCTCTTTACGTTTCATTGCCATTCAGCCGCCCCGCTGCAAATCAGTTTTTGCGGCGGAAAAATACTTCGCTGACGTTTGTAATTATTTCACAGTTTCACTTGATCGACGTTGAAGAAAGTGAGATCAGGTCCATGAAAATTTGAATTTTACATATGTTGGAAGAATATACAAGGTGCCCAGAAGTATAGGCTGTTCACGGTAAAGTGAGCCCTTTTGAGGCTCTAGTTCCTTTTTCCTTTCAGCCATTTTTTATCCTCTAACCACCATTTTTAAATAAATATTTCCATGTAAGTGTTAAACACAGTGTGCATATTCTACCGCACTGGGAAGTTAACGTCTGAGGCTAAAATAAAATACGTTTATTGACTATTATTCCAAATGAGAGAGCTTTCACCCGCCATATAGAATGTTTTTTATTTCTTCCTAATTCAAATTTAGGGGGATGTATTAAAACATGTTACAATAGAAGCTTAGCTTATTACCTTACTCATAATTACGGGCATAATATATGAACTATTAACGCATATTTATGCAACAATTTACTTAATACAAAATTTTATATGTTAATTCATTCTCAGCTTTTGATGAGAACTAGGGAACACCTATTATCTATCAGGCACAAAAATCTGCACAGAACCGTGAAATGTAATGCTTCTATAATTAAACATTTTCAGTAATGACTGACACTTCTGTTATNTTCTATAATTAAACATTTTCAGTAATGACTGACACTTCTGTTATCACACTAAAACGAATAATTTGTGTACAAGGGATGATACGGACGTTCCAAAGTGCTCAGTTCACCTTGAACAGCCTTTACGTATGTGCGCTGGGCACGTTTCAGTTTTAACACAATACATGTCGGTCACTTGACTGATCCATTTTCTTTATCTGGGACGCGAATCGATAAAACATTTCACTCGCGTCCATTGTCTTTTATTTTGGTAGAACCACTTATTCACTCTATGTTTGACGTTAGCAAGTTAACAACCTGTCCTCAGCTCGTGCGAACGGGGTGACTTAGCTAATCTAACTCGTTATCTCTATATAAAGTCCAAGTATAACTCGGACTACGGCCTGATATAAAACTGGCTGATAATTTCCACTGGCAAGAATTTTATCGCTTCAGCTGTGCACGTGATGAACTGATGAAACTCTTACATCGCTCGCGAACTGAACGTGGAAACAACAGATAAGGGAGCACTTTGGAAACGTCTGGTCTGGGCGTGCGAAGCAGTTGTTTGTGTTTGTGGCGGACTTTTATGTGTTTCGCGCGTGTCTTCTGTTGCATGAAGAAGAGCATGCCTAGCAACTCACTGTATCTGTTATCGCGTGTTGCTGACTGTCCAATGTAAATAAAGACATGACTCAACCACTGAGTAAAGATATACACTAGAGCGGCCATGGAATAGGGAAAAGTTTGACCAGTTTTTTATGTTAGTTCTTGGGATGATTCAGAGGAGCGCTAGTGTTTCCGACTGGGGGTTAGCAAGCAGCAGTCGACGCAGCTGTCAAAATACCTCGCCACCCCATCAGCTTCAGTTGCAGCTGTGAATACCCAACTCATGATTTACTAGTGGCGCATGGCATGTGTTTCGTTTCTGTCGTAAATTTCTATATTAGCTGAAATTTGCAACGATATCAACCGCTATTTGGTTTTATTTACCTTTGCGAAAATAAATTATCAAAAATATATAGAAGTAATTGTTTTTAATTCTAATTTATTAATTTACTATAGTTTAGGCATTAATGATAAAATACGAGTACTGTTAGCACTTACAATCACAAAATTGATATTAATAATGAATGATGTAATACATTATAGTAGCGTTTTCATTCCGTTCTTATGAGAAAGGAAATTGACAGGAAATGATTGTGATACCTGCCAAATGCTGTAGTTTGGAAGTAGGTATTGATTCTGCTCTGCGGCGTGAGGCGCCAGCACATGATGCTAGCCCTCAGTGATAGGGCGTAGGAATACGTCGACACTGTTGTCTATAGGTCCAATTTACTAATCAATTACACTGGCTTTGTGTGAGTTCACATAATCGAGTTTTATTGTTGCTTGAACAGGTTAACTGGTACATGAACTCAAGAGACAAACTCCCTCCCTTTTCCTATGTAGGCTACGTATGGTTTGACGCCGCGACTGGCGTCGTGACACTGCAGCGCTGAATTCCCTCGGCTGGCGGCTTGGNACTGAGGTCGACGTCGTGATGCATTCTCGATCCTCGACTGACTCCGGCTGACTGACTGCTCGATCCGCGACTGACTGATTCGACGTCTCTCCACTGACTGCCTTGTTGCTCCCTCCTTCACGTGGTTTTGTAGCGTCCATCACCATATTCAACTTCCCCCATCTCCGCACGTGGTCCAGGGGTGGTCCGGGGTGCTTGTCGTCCCTCCCGGGTCATAAAACACGTGGCCGCTGCTCGTGTGGTCCGCAGCCGGCGTGGCGTCGTCCCTTGGTTCTGGCCTGGAAGTTTATTGTCCCGTTCTGCACGCACGTCCGCTAAAAGCTCTCATGGTTTATTGCGGTACAAGCCCGGGATAGACGCAGCTGGTGGTGGGATCTCGGTGTCCCTTGGGCAGCTGCAAAATGCAGCTGTGTCCGCGCCCTGGTGCCTTCCGTTGTCTCCGGATGTCGTCTGCACGTGCAGGAACAGTTGCACGTGCAGAAACCTTTGGTAGCGCGCCTTTGCAGCTGCGAGGCTCCTGGCGTCACTCTGCCGGCACGTCCACAAAACCCTTAATCCTTATTGCGGTCGTACGCCCGCGAGCTTCGCCAGAGCGTGTGTTCTGACGAATAAAATATAGGGATGCAGAATGCGTCAATTGTTTACTGGTCGAGAAATATATGTTACTCGCAGGAAGATCTACATTGTGACTTAGTGTTTACAGTTTGGGGTTGTGTTCTACTACAAAGGCGACTGTTTGTACAAATAAGCAATACGTTTAATTCGTCGATTCAACTGCCACTAAGACTGTGTCCGAACCTAGGAATGCACTTACGTATATAAGCATACTCCACTCGGCTCGATACTTGATATATTCCGACAGGCATACTTATTTGCATCAGTTACAGCAACTAGTCAACTGATAAGATTCTGAACAAGCATTTTGACGGAAAACAAATACTGAATCTGTGTTGGAACGTACGCGCACAGATTTAAAATTATCAACCCATTATGAGCTGTAGCTGAAAAGCGCATTTATCAATAATGTATTATTAAAACTGGTAAAAACTAGAGTTAAATTTTATTTTTAACACTAATAATAGTATGAATAAAAATTAGTTTTTGAATTTTGATATAACTTTTACACTCATCCATGCCTTCCTTGCCTTGTAAAAATGGGCAGTGTTCTCACTGCCCTGCATATTAACTACAAATTCATTGCCACGCCCGGTTTATAAAAATCACGAAGAAAACTGGTTGTGTTTATCGCAGCTCTTCTAGATCACTAAAGGTTTAAGAGTATACAATGTTAAGAACTTTTCTCAGTGGCTTTCTTCGAAAGTTAACGCCTCCATGCCATTCTTTAGAAAAATACATATTAGGAATAACAATTATGAACTACATATAAATCGCTTTTCAAAATAGTAGCCTATGGGCTGTTAGGGCGCGAAACGTACACACATTCGTTTCCCCGTGTACGTGCGTACGTCATTTCCCGAGACATGTACAGCATTTACGTACTTAGACGAATGCGAACGCTGTANTTCCCCGTGTACGTGCGTACGTCATTTCCCGAGACATGTACAGCATTTACGTACTTAGACGAATGCGAACGCTGTATGAGTGTGCATCTCATTAAGCAGAAAACCTCAAGCATACTGCGGGAAAAGGACATTGATGATCACGTATAAGGCTCAACTCTTATGTTTTTTTTAAAGCGACAATACAATTGTCGTATCTGTAGGATCCTTGTTTACAATAATTATGTGCATTAGTGGTTATAGTCTGAAAAGCTGGCAGCTCTGTGTGTGTACAGTTACAAGAGTGTAACACAGCACACCATTTTATATTCTATATTGAAACCTTGAACTCATAACAGTGTGAAAAACGTTGACACTGAAGTTGTTATCAGTAATGTTAACACTAACGAACTCATTAAAACGAGACATAACAAAAAAGTAGCAATATTTTACTTCAGACGACATTACATAATATAACTATTTCTACACTAAACATCGGTTGAATGCAATGACTCGGTGCCAATCGTTGATAGTTAAACAAAGTTTACAATAAATAAAATTATGCAATAAGAATTATGCAGTAAGCGCTTATCTGTCATACGGGACCACGTCTTCTGTATTTGCAGTTTCCAATATAGTTTTTACTTTTAATTCTAGCCAATGGAAACAGGCGGCAAGCCTGTTATATTTACCTTTTTTCCTAACCTAACTTTGTATATCACAACCACATTTAAGCAGATCATACCTCAAAGCCGACATTTTCTATCAGAGAAGCTTATTTTTGTGAACGTATATAATCAACATGTACACACACACACACACACACACACACACGACGTTTTAATATTGTTTATACTTACATTACTGTAAATAACCGTTTCCCGCCAACACCGTCTGCTGTGTTTTGAGTGGTCGTCGCTTCACAAGTTTCACTTAAGATATAAAATATAACTATTTATTTCAACGACTAAGGAAATCCCAACAATACACGAGGTAACACGCATTCGTTTCTCCTGTACACGCCTTAACGCATAGTTTAACGCTTAGATTTTCTATTGTAAACCCAGCTTTACTTCAGACTTCGCAGCTTACCCTAAATTAAAGTGCGCAGGTGTGTTTTAACGCAGTCGAGTCAAACAATTTCTCTGTTCATAGTGTACAGTTGTTACCAAAAGTAACAAAAATTATTTGTAAATATCTTCACTGTGTCAAAATTATTTAATGTATTATGGAATGTTTGTCATCTCCTAGCCTATAAATGGACAATGATAACAATTTACGAACAATATGTAACAATTTGAATTATTTGTGGCAGTAGGGCATCCTTGTGTGTTAACTTTGTGGCATATTTACAAAATTATAATTTACTTTTCCTAAAAGCAGTTATGTTCGCTGTGTCCCATGTTTTGTAAAATTAATAAATATTTTTTTTATTGAATGACCACTCATTTTGTTTGCACGATTATGCTATACGAACGAAATATATTTTATAACATGTAAGATCATCTCTATAATGAGGAGTGTTGATTCATACAGCAAATTTAGTTTCGACTCGTTCATCGTGGGTATTTTCTCCTCTTTACTAGCATTCCCCTACCACTTAAAAGTGTTAATTTTAATGTGCTAGTAAGATACTAACATTATGTAGTGTATCATATTTTCAAAACATTATGTCTTCCGATATTTAAAAAGGATTTTATGAAGTTTCCGGTGCATAAATTCTGCGAGAAGCGTGAGTTGTCTAAGCCGGCACTACACGATACCCAATTACTGCTATCTTCTGTTATACCCATGGGCACAACAGTAGGCATACAAGTTTCTATAGCAGAAGAGAAGAAAGAACGCATCAGTTCATACCCACACGTTACCTAAAGTGCTAACAGAATATTGTAAATGGCAGGCAAAACAACTCGCAGGGTGGTGCATCCAAAAGTACGAAGATTGTTTCTTCCCCCTGAAGACAGCATTTATTTAGGTTCCTAATTACGAGTATTATTAATGTATGGAACATGATATGAGTAACGGCATTGCTTATGTATGGAAAACAAGGTACTGTATTCACATGCATTTACGACGGACATTTACGCCACTCATTAAAACCTTACTAAATAATTTAAACATGACTGTAGCCAGGAATTTCCTTGGGAAAAGAGGGNTGGAGGGGGTGGAAGAAAGATTTCATATTTCTATTTTTGGACAAAATACGAACGTTGTAATATTAAGAATGTGGGTATAGCAGACATTCAGAACAAGTTCTACTGTTGTGGAGTTTGACCACGAACTACAGATTGTTACCTGTTGGAGTGGTCAGAAACTTTAACTTGGGGAAGTCCATAGGTATATCTTTACTCAGAGACTCAACGACCTGTAGCAGGTCACTGTAAAAATTTGTTTTTTCTTTTACAAAAAAAAAATTCCTGGAAGCATTTACTGTTGTCAAAAGAATCTTTTCAGGAACTACAAAAAGTTATACAAAAATTATACACTTGTGTTTCAACTACATTTTTAAAAAGTGAATGTAAATTTTTCTTTTCTGTTCTAGAAAACAATGGTAATTAATTAAGTGAGAAGTGGGGAAGTAAAAAATAACCTTTCCGAATACATTCAAGAAAAAAAAGTAGCACCATACCAGTACTGAGACTCTAACCCGCACCCGTTATGTAACGACCTCCACGTCTGTAATCCCACAACCAACTATCTGGCGAGGAAAAAAAATACTTTGAAGGAAGCACAAGTTGTGTATTTAAAATGTTATGTCGGAAAGAATTGAGGAAGAGATTTAGAGAATTAGTGCACTTCATAATAACATGAAATGCCTGCAGGCAGACTGCACATTTGCACAGTTGCAGTTTTATGATTGCAGAATATATTGTTTTATAAACGTCCGTTGGGACATCAGTTATTGGCATGCAAACGTACCTACATATATTATTACAGTGTATTCGTTTGGTTACAGAAAGTATTGTGTAGTGAAAAAAAAACAACCGCATGATTGCAAGGACCTGTCTTCCTTTGGAAAGTAAGGGACCGCTGTGATGTAGTGGTCAACTACTCGTCTCCCAACTTGGCGAACGGTGTTCGATTCTCGGCGTGGTCGCTCCCCGGATTTTCGCACGTGGGAATCGTGCCGGACGATGCCGCTGGTGGGCGGATTTTCTCGGGAATATCCCGTTTCCCCCGCCCTATCATTCCGACGCTGCTCCATACTCACCTCATAAGCGTTGTGAATATCACAGCACAGTTTAACTATCTGGACTTCTTTTTTTCTCGAGTCTGAATATTATGAAGCAGGAAATGTACGGTATTTTTTACAGCAGTAGAAAAACTACATAACACAACTGCAATGGCGTATTGACGTTAAACTGTGCTTTAAATGCTGTACACAGAATGCAGTAGTTATTCTTACGGATCACAGGCGTTTTCTGGTCTTGTTGCCAACCGATATTTATCTTTAAGTTATGATTTTCGGGTTCCCGCGAATCTTGATTGTGTTATCTCCCGACCTGTTTGAGTGGTCACGTCGTGAAACACAGTGGGTTCTTCGATTGTCGCAGTTTTATCAGACGCGATATGCGGCCATCTGCCCCGTCAGACTACATATATCGCACCGTTACAAGTGACGGTGATTGACACAATCTACAGTTAGGGCATCCTAGGTGTGCGTTAATTCTATTCTCTCTGGAGGGAACAGCTTTCTCTGTTTCGAAAGTGTAATGACGTGAAAACCGTAATCTTATCATCATGACAAATCCGAGCCTGCCGCTGCGTGTCAGGCATCATGCCTGCCAGTGCATTTAAATACTGGCCGGTTGCCAAATCTCGGAAATTTGCAACCACTCAGGCAGCAGTGTTCTTTAATGGAGACGTACAGTTGATTTGCTTACATCACAGCAACGAACAGTATATCGGAACACTAAATGCAGAATTGAAATAAAACTGCTGCAGCAACGATCACATTTGCCAGAGAAAAAGGATTTAAGTTCCGTATGAAAGAGCAAATGTATTTATTCCGTAATATTATGGAATATTTCTTTACAGAATACTTATTTTAGGGTTTAATTAATAAATTGTATTATCCCTCTCCATCAAGGGTTTGGCGTATTTCTCGTTAGAATGCTTCAGAAAGCTAATTGTAAAATAAATAAATAAATAAAACTTTATTGAGCATTGTCGTTAGAATATTTACTTTACTTCAATGCAAGGAAACATTTTCCTTAATTCTAAGTAATATACTTTATAACTTTGAACTAAATTTTATACCTATATATATATGTATATCTACATAAATAGATTTATAAAAATCAGTACAAATGGTTTCTTTCATAACAGAAAAGTAATTACTCTGACTACCCTACCTGACAAGTGTTTTTTGTCCAATGCACTTTGTAAAGCACCCAAAAGAGAAACGGGATTTAACTACACTCATTTGCAAATAGTTAATCACCCTGAAGGTACCCTCGCAGGGACACGTAAGTGGGTACAGGCACAGGGCATGGTAGTATGTTTACAGAAAACATCCATATATTGTACAACACCGAGCATGTATTGCAGGAGACCAACACTTGCAGGATGCACTTAGTATGGTGTTGGACCACCCGTAGCATGGAGACAGGGGGTGATACGGTCGGACATGGAGGCACACAGACGTCGGATGTTCTCCCGAGGAAGATCCTGCCACAGCTGGCGCAACTGACCCTCCAAATCTGCTGTAGTTTCTGCTGGTCGAAGTTGCTATCCAATCTGGTCCCGAACGTCCTCGATGGTCGAGAGGTCTGGGGACATTGCTGGCCCAAGAAGCACGTTGACATCAGGAAGGCAGGCCNCCGAACGTCCTCGATGGTCGAGAGGTCTGGGGACATTGCTGGCCCAAGAAGCACGTTGACATCAGGAAGGCAGGCCAGAGATACCCGTGCTGTGTGACGCCGAGCATTATCCTGTTGTAAAATGGGGTTGTCAAGCTGCACCAGGAAGGGGAGCAGAATTCCCTGGACGTATCCGCGCCGTCAGGGTTCCTTCAATCACCACCAGGGGGTGCGGGGATCGCAGGAAATAGCAGCCCGCAGCATGACGCCTCTCGTTGCGGCGGTGCGCTGCTCTGCAATGAAGCGTGAATCGCGGCACTGGTCAGGACGTATCCGCGCCGTCAGGGTTCCTTCAATCACCACCAGGGGGTGCGGGGATCGCAGGAAATAGCAGCCCGCAGCATGACGCCTCTCGTTGCGGCGGTGTGCTGCTCTACAATGAAGCGTGAACCACGGCGCTGGTCAGGACGTATCCGCGCCGTCAGGGTTCCTTCAATCACCACCAGGGGGTGCGGGGATCGCAGGAAATAGCAGCCCGCAGCATGACGCCTCTCGTTGCGGCGGTGTGCTGCTCTGCAATGAAGCGTGAACCACGGCACTGGTCAGGACGTATCCAGACAGAACCCTGGTTCGTCGCTGAACAACACTCGTCAGCAATCTGCAAGCTGCCGTGCTGCCCGTTCCCGGCGGAAGGTCGAACGTGCTCGGCGATGCTCAGGTCGTAATCGTAGACACTGTAAGGGACGCCGCGACGACAGATCCCGCTCTGCTAGCCGCCTGGATGTGGTACTGGTGGACACAGGCGTATCCCCAGCTGACGTCACATGTCCCTGGATGGTGCGCAGCGACGCACGTGGAGTGCTTACAGCCTGTCGCACGATGAAACGATCCTCCCTGCTGGTGGTCCGCCGAGGTCGACCCAAGCATTCTCAACGGGCGTGTTTACCCTCCTGTTCCCACTGCGTCCAACACCGACTCACAGTGTAGGCAAAATGGTTCAAGCGGCGAGCAATGCGTCGAAATCTCAAACCTGCCTCTCAGAGTCCTACGATGCGACTTCTCTCAAACTCATCCAGCTGAGCAAAGGCTTGTCGAATGCACCGTCGGGGTATGCTGCTGTTCACTGAACTTGGCTCTGTAGCTGACAAAGCTACTAAGGCCTTTGTTTGGTATCTTGCAGCTATAAACGACGGAGGGACATGTATGCCCACTAGTGGCGCATCTGCGCAAGTAAACCGCAAAAAAAAAACGCAAATGGGACACATGCCGGGCTATGACGATACTGTGCGGTAACCTTCGTTGTACTCGCGTGATTCGTTCATGGTGATCAATTTTTTTTGCAGATGAGTTTACTTGGGATTGAAGCTAGGCGATGACAGAATTATAGTACTGTAACACACTGCTAGTTCACACAATAGTATGGTGAGTAACGAGGATTGTTACTTGGGTCTAAGCAGCTATAATGGCATTTTAACTCCTAATTTTTTTCTTGCACTAGGACACCTCTGATTCAGGACACCTAGATAATAATATCCCCGTTTATTTGAGCCTTTTGAATGCCCTTCTTAATTTCTTCTTGCATTCCATTAACACGTTGACGACTATGCAGATTTACTGACAGTCACAATCTATAATTGTGTCGTCTATACTCGCCAGTGCAGGAACATCAGCAACATTCTACTGATCCAAATAACACCGAAGACGCTTACCATTCTGTCAAATTTCATTATTCGCTGGCTGCTGGCCAATGAATTTGCAAAGCTGATGGTGTCCCAGTTATAGTAACTTGTCACGTGGTACACGATGTACAGTCAGTTTTGTTAATTTCTATAACCGAGTAAAAATTGAATTGTCTGGTATAGTGTTCATGTACATCAACATAAAAATTAGTGAACCAATGGAAGCATCCCGAGCGAGTTTTATCTTCAAGTACGAGTAAATTCCGCTATAATCCTGCCGTTGCCTGAGGTAGAGTCGGGCATTATCTTTTAAGAGGCCTCCCTAGTTGTCATATAGATCTCATTGTTGACAGGTGTTCTATTCTAATTTTTATAAACTATGGAATATTTCAACGTAAATCTTCTTTTCAGGACAGAAATGGAAGTCGGTATATTGTTGCCAATTCATAAATGAGGTCGTTGATAAGTGTCAAAATCAGCGGAAATTTGCTATATTTATTCTTTTGTAAACAGTGTTTTAAACTACACTGAAGAGACAAAAAAACTAGTACACCTGCCTAATATCGTGTAGGGCCCCCCGAGCACGCAGAAGTGCCGCAAGACGACGTGGCATGGACTCAACTAATGTCTGAAGGTATGCAGAAGGCAATTCACACCATGAATCCTGCAGGGCAGTCCACAAATCCAATCTGCGCCAATTTTAGAAAGGGTTGCACGTCTGTCACGTTTAATGATTCTCGTCAGTCGTCGTTTGTCCCGTTCTTTCACGATCTTTTTCCGGCCGCAGCGATGTCGAAGATGTGATGTTTTACCGGATTCCCGATATTCACGGTACACTCGTTAAGTGATCGTACGCGAACATCCTAATGTTATCGCTACCTCGGAGATGCTATGTCCCATCTCTCGTGCGACGACTATAACACCACGTTCAAACCCACTTAAATTTTGATAACCTGCCATTGTAGCGGCAGTAACCGATCTAGCTGCCGACCGCATCGCGTTACTCTGATTGGTTCCATACCTCTGTTATTTGTATACGCACGCNCTCTGATTGGTTCCATACCTCTGTTATTTGCCTACGTACGCCTATTACAGTTTTTTTTTGCTCTTCAGTGTAGGTATAGCGACAATATTGTATCTTTTCTGAACAGATTTCTGTATTAAAACACTGTAGCCAGCGCTTAAAATTCTGAGGAAACAAAACACACGCTAAGATTGTTTACGCTATTTTGCATCGACGTCGCAATGTTTTGACGTGACCTTGAAGCATTTAAAATTGTTTACCTGCGATGCCCTTTAAGTATTAAAATGCCTTATATGCTAGACCTGTGCTGTGCAGGCTCGTCCGACTTGCACTATTTTGCTAGAGCCAGTCTCTATAAAATATTTTAATTATTGACTCTAGTAAAAATACTTTTGTAATATTTACGTGTACATTACTTTTAATGTAAATCAAAATTTTTAAGGAATATTCAACTTTTTTTTTTCACATATTCTGGTTTGATTATATATATATATATATATATATATAATATTTTATTCTTTAGAACCATGTTTTAAAACTATTAAAGAATTTTCTTGCTTTATATTCCAGTGTTATCACACACATTTTCGAGAAAAAAAGATTATTACGAAGCTGCTGTATGAGCTTTTGGTGAATATATAGCCTGTTTGTAAGGAATTTTTAAAATTTATGTTTTATAAAAAAGTACATACTGCCTGTATATTTTGAAAATATACGATCTTAGGGATCTTCTAAAAAAATTCGTGAAGAATAAATTTTGTTTGCAACACCTATCGTTAAAGTTAACACACTGAAGCGAAATTTCCTTAACGTGGGATTTCCTACTAAAATTTCGCAGCTGCCAGCCGGTAGGCAGTGTCTTGAAGTGTTGCCAACCAACTCGAACTCGAGAGGAGAGTGGGGTCGCGGTGGCTGAGCGTTTAGCCTGCTCGCCTCACACCCAGGCGAACCGGGTTCAATCCCCGGCCAGGTCACCCCCGGATTTTCGCGAGTGGGAATCGTGCCGGATGATGCTACTGGTCGGCGGGTTTTCTCGGGGATATCCCGTTTCCCCGTCTTTTAATTCCGGCACTGCTGCATACTCACCTCATCGGCTCTCAAGACCTCGCTGTTAAGCGCCGTTCAAATCTCTGAACGTCCTGCAGGCCAAAACATTGAGTAAAGATACACGATGGACAACCTCCACAGCCGTATGTATACTGTAGCCGTTCTCCATCTGTTCTTCAGTTGCTGCTTTCCCGAGGTGCTAATCTTACTGGAGAGCGGAGTGTTAGGCATTTGTCTGTGTCTGTGTTGTGGGCTTATTTTCAGCCGAGAGTCCTCCGGGGTCTGTCGGGTGAACCACGGTTCTACTGCGAAAGCAACGCGAACTTATTCTTAGGCGTCCGTCTATCTGCAGTTGTTTTAAGGTGGACTAATAATAGTTCGTCGCATCCATAGACTAAATATGAGGTAGACCACTTATTCGTCTTCTGCGCATGTACTCAACATTGACCTACACCAAGGATTATAACTGTCAAAGTCACATGGTCGACAGTGATGAACATGTTTGTTTGTATCTTAATTTTCAAAAGCCAAGCACTTTAATATGAATAAAATACTTTTGCCGGTACTAATTTAATTTAACTGCGTTGCAAATTGGTTAGAGGAAGTATACAAACTTATGAAAGCACTTGTTTACTAAACGGTGTTCTAACCTCAAATCCAATCCACGCAGTATTTGCCAACAGCGTTGTCAGAAAAAAGCCATTCAATGTTGGGACTCTGAGATTGGTTGTGCGCAGCCAGCGAGATCGGTCTAACTCATATTTAGTCTATGGTCGCATCCGTCAGTCCGATAGTCATCCGTCTGTCGTTTTCGCCCGTCAGTTGAAAGCGATTCACTACAATTCGTCGTCCGTCAATCCTTTTGTACGGCAAAATTTTAGTGTAAGAACTTCATATCGCGATCTTTCTTCAGTTGGCAGTATATTTTGGTTGGAAATACATTTTCAAGGGAAAAACACTTTGGGGAAATAAGTTTTTTACGCGATAAGAGTTTATACTGAAATTTTTTTACATTTAAATTCCTGAATTTACCACCAAAGATAAATAAAAACAGATCCACCACCGCCTTGCATTTTATTTTAAAGTGCGTATTCGCGTCTGAGGAATGTCGTCAGAAGTCGGTGGCTCATCCTTCCGCCCGTCGAAAGTTAAAGAGTGAGTGAAGAGATTTGGGCGGCCTTTAACATCGAGGTCTTCAGAGCCGATGAGGGTGAAGCGAGGGAAGTATAGAGCAGCGCCGGAATGAAAGGACGGGGGAAACGGGAGTTCCCCGAGAAAACCCGCCGACCAGCGGCATCGTCCGGCACGATTCCCACATGCGAAAATCCGGGAGTGACCCGGCTGGGGATTGAACCCGGTTCGCCTTGGTGGGCGGCGAGCAGAATAGCCGCTCAGCCACTCCATTTAACTCTCGAGATATCACGTAGGTTACGATACTTTACCAAAATTAAAAATTAAAGTACCATATCAAACTACCAACTATCAGTAGCTGTGATATGAACCGAACGACTTCTATTCTGTGACGTACGCTTCCCAAGAATGCAAACGTTTTTACAACAAACTGACTGATTTTTAAGAGCGTGTTAACTGGATATTGACATAGTTATCGTTATTAGTACTTCTTATGAACGTTGTATCTTATCAACTTTATTATTATGGGTGGCTTAATTCCAAAGAACATCGACAAGTATGTGTCACACAATGCCACACTACGAGAACAGCCAACAAAATATATTTTGTTGCCTCAACAAAATATTGTGTTGAGTAAACACTTGAAACGCAACCAAATTAATTTCGGCCGTCTAACAAAATACATTTTTGAATAAACAACAGCTCTTTGTTGGACCAAAGGAAATTACACCGTGAACAAAATATTTAGTTGAATCAACTGTATGTGTTTGTTTGGCCACTCATTTGATTGCCTTCATTCAAAAATACAGCTCTAGAGTGTGTTTGCATTTTTTGTGACAGTTAGGATAATAACATTGTGAGTGCACATACTGATGCTTAATAATAATATAAACATACTAATAAAACAAGTTCAACAGGAAACTAAAAAGAAAAACTGTAAAACGTGAAATATGTATTTGCGCACGTTGTCCAGTATTTGAAATGTATGTACAGTATTTAAAAACATTCCAACTTGCTCTGTAGTCACGGTAGTTGATGCTGTTGAGGCGTAGTGCCCGAATGCAGCTGGTCTACATTCGACTCTCGGTCGGTCTTCCAAAGTACATTTTATATTAACCAAAACTGTTAAATGTATATAGAGCCAAAATATCTTCCGTTAAATCAGCCGAATTTTTGTTTACTATACCCAGATAAGAAGAACAAAATAATTTGGTTAGAACAACAAAATCATTTATTGACCCTATACAAACAATTAATTTGGTTACGCCAAACAAACTTTGTTTGATTCAACAATTTTTTTTTCTCAGTGTACTTCGTATGTTTCTTCTCTTCCACGTAACCACCATAGGCATTTTAAGCAAAATACTGCCTGTAAAATCAGTGTTTGTGAGTGTATGTATGATAGTAAATAAATGTTATGGGAATCAAGACTTTTATCCAGGAAAGTTTAAAAACAATTATCCACAGCCACGTTTTACTTTTATCCTATTAAATATATTCAGAGAGAATAAAATAGTCACAATAGTTAGGGCTTCCCTTCCTGGTTTCCTCAAGCGGAACCTGCCCCCGCCATATTGGATTTTTTTTTCTAGCTTGTTTATGTTTTTAAAAACAGGAAGTATTCCTATAAAGGCTGTTCACGGTAAATCGAGCACTTTTGAATACAACCTTTGAAAAATGTCACTGCTCTTACCTGCGTATATTTTAATATGCAATGGCACGCGCCCAGTAAAGTTGGAAACTACGGAGGGAAATTAGTTCCATGTCTTGTCGTTGAATTAAAATTGCTCGTAAACTTTTTAAATACTAAGTGATTTTTTTCTGTGTGTTTTTTATGCATATACATACAAGAATGAGCAACTTTGTAAAATATTTACTTTTCTAATAATTTCTAAGTTTCCTTTGACTAGCGTATTAATAAAGTGATTGGGCCCATGGTAATGCTGATTTTATATATGGCGGAAGGATACACAATATCCTTACAAGTAGATCTTAAGCAGGGCTTTCAAATGTGCTCAGTTTATCGTGAACAACCCATACCCATTTAGCAATTGACCATAGACAGCAGTAAATACATAGGTAATGACTGAACTACAAACTCGTATTCATGCCAGAATAATAATTTTTACAAATCACTTTTTTTTTTAAGACAAGCTAGAAAACCAATTATGGAATATAGCACGAGTAGGTTCCTCTTGCGGAAACGAGAAAAGTACGAAGTGGCATCTCTAGTTTAATACTTTGGCCTACATGGCGGTAATAATCTCCAACTGCTGCACATCTAATTTGCACGAACTTAAGCTTGCCGGGGATATATAACAGTCTTGAGAGGGCCTAACGCAGCGCTTCCTTACAGCCAGACATGACTAAGCGGCCTGAGAAGGGTCTTTTTTTTTTTTTAACTAATTACTCTAAAACTAAGTGTTATGTGAGCCCGCGGTAGGGACGGGAGTTAGTGCGTCTCAGGGCTAAGCATACGCCTACAAGGAAGGGAGTATCATGCAAGGAGACATGCATCACGGCAAAGAGGGATTTGACAACCTCCCTAAGTGTACTTATAGCTAAACTATAATTATAAGAGAAAGGGAAAAAGTGGCATAGTCACCGTAAAAACCCTTTCGACATGAAATAATTAAAAATAGTTTCATGCATTATCATGTTTAACAGAAAATGCTACAGGAGACATAGGATAGGAATCATGCTCTTTATTATGATAGGAATAAGTGCTAGTAGAGAGGGGGCGGGTAACTTGCCTGAGAAGGGTCTCAGAAAATGTATTTATTTATAGTACTGTTGCATGTCGCTGCTCGGCGTTTCCTTCGCGTGGGAAGGCGCCGAGAGCTGGAGGTCAAGTTTGTAACGTTAGCCCGTAGCGAGGGGCTTATCATAAAGAACGCTGCAGAAAACGCCGATAAGCTTATCGCTGACCCTGACAAGCTTATATTTCGCCATTTATCACGCAGGAATGTCGTCATCGCCATTACTTTTCCCAGAACATCTTGGATTGCCGAGAACGTTCTAGACGGCACCTACCTCACCTACAAATACCACGTGCTGAACTCTGAGGAAGAGTGATTCAGAACCGAAAGTTTGGCGTCTCGTGCGATAGTTGGGCGATTCCGGAGCGGCGAGGGACGACTGCAGCGATATGCGAGAGTGCGTCGGCGAGCCTGTGTGCAGTGAAGAGTGGGACTGATCTGCGGGACTGTGGACTGGATGCGTGAGTGAAAACACATTCGGGACGATGGAAAGAGACAGTTTTAACTAAACGTGTGGAAATAACTGGAGCAGTTTAAGGGACATTAGCAAGAGTAAAAACTTTGATTAAAACTTTAATTGAAATGGAGATAGTAATTAAATATTGCACCCAGTGCGAATAATAAGAGTTAATAGGACGCTGAGACTGGTAAATAACAGACGTTTGACTGTTGGTAGCATTGAGAATAAATATAGTTATTTAATTTAGTTATTTTATGTTTATTAAGATCTCCATCCCGCACGAATTCTGGTACGCCCCTCAGGCATTCTTGTAACAGTACATAAGCTCTACAAACTCCCGAGTGTAGGTCTGACCGGACTAGAGATATAGAGCACGTCAGTGGTATACATTATATATTTGCAAAACTAATCTGCAGAACAGTTACAAATCAAGGACAGATACAAGGTATTATGCCATAATATGCTGTAACGCTTGCAAGTAGGATAAGTACCTAAGACTAATATACCGTAGTGCATCAGAACAATTCCAAATAAACCTTAAAGGACAAATACAAGGTATTATACAATAATATAACATAATACTTGAAAGTAGATACAAGTATCTAAGACAAATATTATATATATAGTTAACATCAGACTGGGATCAAACCGAACATTATCAATGATACAAATATAACAAGAACTTTGAGTGGTTTAGTCTAAGATTTATAAAAGCACATAATTTATTATAATCCTCTTTAATTCCATTCCACATTAAAAAAAATTTTGTAGTGAATAAAAGGAATGCTTTATATAGTGTTACGAGACGCCTGAGAGGCGTATCTGAGTTCGTGAGAGATGGTGTTCTTAATACCGATAAAATAACTAAATTTTATTTTTAATTTATTCACACAGCTCTTAATTACAGAATTAAATTATCTATATAAACTATTTCTCTTTTCATTTATCAGTGAGCTCAATATTTAAAGTCAATTTTAACTTTAATTAACGACCTTCTTTATGTTTCTGTTTGGTTATAGTCAATTAACCAGCACTTATTATTAACACACATTCAGTCTGGCTGTTGCCATCATTTGTAATGTCCCTCACTCACGCATCCAGTCCAATAGTCCAGCCTGCAGTCTTACTCTTCACTGCTCTGATTCTCGCAGTCGCAGATTTTCCTCCCGCTAGTCACTTCTCTCGCCGCGCGCTTCTCTTCTCGCTAGTCGTCTATCGCTGAAACTCATCCATTCAAATACTGCCGGCTCGGGGGCCCGACACGCTTTTTATAGCCGCTGAATTCGACCTGGAAGGTTCGCCGCACCCGGAGTCTAGCTGAGAGACACGAGGTCAGTAATCCAAAGCATTCTTCAGATGTCACAAAGACACCCGATACGCAAGGTCGGAAGTGGCACTCGCCCCGATAGGCATAACAGGCGCGATTTGTAAACATTCCTTCGAGAAAAGCCTAGACAACTGATAGCGCACACGTCCGCAAATCATTTAACTACTTCCTGTCCTTCACTTCCACTTGCTCGCGCGGGACAAAGCAGCGAGCGTGTAACAATGTTTTCTAATTTGAAACTTGAAAGTTATGTGTTATCCAGACTAAGATTTTTTTTTTTTTAGTATGAAGGTATTTTATCAAGTAAGGAAATGCATGAAAAAATGTATTTAGGGTATTTGGTAGTATGTGAAAATTTTGCGTCCTTCTCGTGTAGTGACTTTGTACTGAAGCGTTGGAAGTAACCACGGTTGGACCAAAGGCTATCCGGTGTGTGGCGGCGTCTTGGTGGTAGGTAAACACAGTGTGTGAAAGCGACGCTCTCACGGTGTTCCGGGAAACGTCAGCGTCCTGGCTGCACGACTCACACACACGCACTGGGGACGCAGGGTTGCCAGATGGCTACGAAACCGAGCCTTCCGACTCCCCATTTCAAGTAGCCCAAAATCTCTCTGTGAAGCATTCCCCAGAAAATGTTTCTTTTTTTTAACCCTTTCAGCATCGGTGTCCCATAAACGGGACGATGGAATGGAAGTATAATCCATTCATGGTTACTCACAACTTTTCAGAAGTCCTGATGAAGTTCTACTTCAGGATATTCATTCGCCTCGTGTAAACAAAGCTTAACCAGACTATAAAAAATTACACTCAGTGTTGTAATAGTTTCCACAGGAACTATTTCATACTAGGCATTACCAACACACATATCCCCCCCCCCACGTTTTTATTCATATTAATTACAAATGCAATATATAATTTATAGATAAAATATAAGTAAAAGTTAAATGTAAATAAGATACTTTTATGTTAACAGAAGTATAAAATGCTTGTGATGTACGACATGTATAGGAATCAGCCTAACACGTCACACATAGGGTGATTTTACAAAGGATTGATTCAAAAAGTGTGAAGAAACCGCGAATAGACTATATTCGCTGTTTCTTCACACTTTTTGAATTAAACCTTTGGAAGATCATCCCACATATGACGCACTTAGTTATTTCCCAAATATTCTATGTATATACCACAACAGTTTTATACCTCTGTTAACATAGAAGTATCCTATTTTACGTTAAATTGAAGTTTTACCTTATGTTTTCTTTATAAATTATTGTATTTCATTCATGAGAAATATGAATAAAAAAAAGTGGGAAAACCTCTGTGTTGGTAGCGCCTAGTAAGAAATAGTTATCACTCAAACTACAATTACAACTGAGTGCGCACGAATTCGGTGCGTCGTACTTTGGTGTAGTTTTCTATATTTATGTTAAGGTTTGTTTGCACTAGACGGAGGAATATCCTGGAAGTAGATCTTTAGCGGGGCTTCAGAAAAGTGTGATGTAACTGTGAATGGATTATAGTTGNTATTTTCTTTATAAATTATTGTATTTCATTCATGAGAAATATGAATAAAAAAAAAGTGGGAAAACCTCTGTGTTGGTAGCGCCTAGTAAGAAATAGTTATCACTCAAACTACAATTACAACTGAGTGCGCACGAATTCGGTGCGTCGTACTTTGGTGTAGTTTTCTATATTTAAGTTAAGGTTTGTTTGCACTAGGCGGAGGAATATCCTGGAAGTAGATCTTTAGCGGGGCTTCAGAAAAGTGTGATGTAACTGTGAATGGATTATAGTTGTGCGTTCCGCGGGGTTGCCGGTGCCGCCTCGGCGAGTGTTGACTCTGGCTCGGGCGGCACGTGGCCCTCCAGTAGAGGTTATGGGAGGGTCGCCTCCCCCCCCNAGAGGCGCGGAGATCTCAAGGTCTCACGCCTCACGGCTGAGGAGAAATACCTCCTCGTCGGCGCACGCCTCTGCGGCCGGCACGTGACGTACGTGACGAGACTGGGCGAGCCGGCGTTGTTCCCTGCCTGCTGTGACGTCTGCACGCATGTCGGTACGCGTCCCGCAGCTCCCTGGGGCCACGCTCACGCACTACTCACGGCTGTTGCCTGATTTGAAAGCAGTGAGAATTCCTTATAGAGAAATTACATGTTAATGAAATTCGATTTTTTGACGGTCCAGTTAAAGATATATATATAATCACTGGGAACTTTTTTGAGCAGGAAATACAGACTTCTTTGCTATAGGTCATTCACGGTTACTTCACACTTTTCTGAAGCCCTGCTAAAGTTCTACTTCCAGGGTATTTCTCCGTATCATGTAAACAAAGCTTAACCAAGTCTATAAGAATTACACTAAAGTGACAACTCACCGCATTCGTGCGCACACAGTGTAATATTATTTTGCATATGAACAATTCCTTACCACGCATTATCTACGCACCTTTTTTCTCCCCGTTTTTATTCGTTATAATAATAAATTAAAGATTTATATTTAAATATAAAATATAACGAAGAGTTTAATTTAACCAAAATTAAAGTATTTTCATGTTAACACAAGTATAAAATTCTTGTGGCAGGCGAATAAATAGGAACAACCAAACACATCATACATGGGGCGATTTTTCAAAGGTTTGATTCAAAAAGTGTGAAGAAACCACAAATAGACTATATCTAAGCCTTTTGTATCATTAATGTATAGTTTGTTTCCTACAAACGTCCGAAAACATTATAATTAAATAAAATATTATTGATAAACTAATTGTTATATTTGATTCTATACAGATCTATAAAGTACCATTTCTCACATTTGGGATTTTGTTTCAAGTTTATATCATCAAAAATGGTTTCAAAAAACAGAATTTCACTAACACGTATTTCCCTATTCCAAATTCCCACTACTTTCAAACCAGGTAACAGCCTTACGGCTCCCGCCTACCTGGTCCTCGAGCTGCATTTCAGCATGTTTGAAATACACGTTTTCCAATTAAACTTTTGTTACAAGATGCGTATCCGAGTTCGTGAGGGATGAAGATGTTAATAGAAATAAATTAATTAAATTGTATTATTTTATTTATTCACACAGCTATTATTTAAAACATTAAACTACCTTATCTCCACTATTACTCTTGATATTCTTAGTGAGCGCAATATTTAAAGTCATTGTCAATGTCATTATGTTGGTTACAGTCACTTAATTCACACTCAATGTTTACACATATTCGATCTGTATATTGCCATCATTCCAAACGTCTGTCACGCATCCATTTCAGTAGTCCCGCCCGTCAGTCGCTCTCTCTCTCTCGCTCTCTCGCTCGCTCTCTCTCTCTCTCTCGCTCTCTCTCTCTCTCGCTCGCTCTCTCTCTCGCTCGCTCGCTCTCTCTCTCGCGCTCTCGCTCTCTCGCTCGCTCGCTCTCTCTCTCGCGCTCTCTCTCTCGCGCTCTCGCGCTCTCGCGCTCTCTCTCGCGCTCTCTCTCGCGCTCTCTCTCGCGCTCTCTCTCGCGCTCTCTCTCGCGCTCTCTCTCGCGCTCTCGCGCTCTCGCGCTCTCTCTCGCGCTCTC